>VZTJ01002332.1:400519-480377 GCA_013397795.1 Orthonyx spaldingii | reverse complement strand
GTAGGGATTGGTTCGGCTTTGCTGGTTTTCCGTCACTGGAGAGCGGTGGGAGCTGCAGGGGCTGGGGCTGTGCTGTCCTGCAGAGCCCGCCCACGCAGCGAAACCGGCATGAGGCAATACCCGTAACTGACCGAGAAGTCAAGCTTATACTTGCTTCAGCACTGCCTTTAAATTTCACTAACCAGACAAGTTGCTGTAAGTCGTGACTGGGGTGGACTGGAGGGCAGTTACTGTAACACTTGTGGTTTGTTTCAGAAGACAGCGCAGACAGAGAGCCTGCCGAGGGCCAGCCTGTGGTGATCCTCCTGGGCTGGGCCGGCTGCCAGGACAAATACCTGGCCAAATACAGCGCAATCTACAGTCAGAAGGTGAGTACCTTCTCTATATTTTTATGACACTGTTGTTCTGTGAAACTGCCTTTTTTTTGCATGTTGGTAAAGCTGCTCTGAAGCCTCTCGGTCTCACTCATGGGGAGTGAGTGAGAGTTCTCCTGTCATTGAAAGCTCCTTGTCTCTCACAGCCCGGGCAGTGTTATCTAACAGCTGCTGATGTCACCTCTGTGTGCGCAGCTAAGACACAAATACTTCCTTGGAGAAACTTTCAGCTACTGTGTGACTCACTGAAGTATTTTAAGGCTTTTTAAATTGTGGGATTATTCAGGAATGATATGAACTATGTTAATTTTCCAAACAGGTGAACATGCAGGGAAAGATTCTGTGTTTACTGCTTGCTGTTAGGTCATAGCACAGACTTGGTGAGGCTAGGGTGGGAACTGACAGAACACATTGGCATCTGTCATGCCTTTGGCTCTTCCTTCCTGTGAAAATGATTCAGCTAAATGTTGTAAGCAAAATTAATTTTATCCTGTCTGTGAAACAGGCATCCTGTGATAGGCATAGCTGCTCACTAGGAATTCCTTGTGTTTGAACTAGAGAGATCTGTCCTACTGTCAGTTCCCTAAGTTGTGATACTTTTCTTTCTAATATTGTATTTTACTGGAATGACTCCAGCTTGTAGCATGAGGACCCAGTGAAACATTAGATAATTTTTTTCTTGGTCAGCATACAAGGAATCTTGTATTTATCCAAATCTGTTCCAACTATAGGTGGTAAAGTTTGTACATTAACAAGTCTATTGTTAATGTGTAATCCAGGTCAGGAGTCATTAATTGGCTTGATCTAGTGAAGAATTAGTTGTTAAGTGGCTTTAAGATGCTGCTGAGCAGATGAGAAGCACGTTACAGGGCCGCATGACAACTTCTTGGAAGATACTTTTCTCTCAGAAAGATCATAGAAATGGGAAGGAGAGGATGGCTTCTCTTAGCTCACTAAGAGGAAGTGGCTGTAACCATGGCAAGATGGTTGAGAAGGCTTTGATTTGAGAACTTGGTATCCTCTTCTTCCTTGTTCACTGTTTAGGGAGTTCTGGGGGGCTCATTTTGGTGACTGTGCTTTGTGCTTGTCAGTGTGTAATGTCAGTGAGCTCAGGTGATAGAAAAGGTCTAAAGCATGGATAAATGTAGTTCCATCTCCTCTATTTTGAAACTCCTCCAAGATCCTGTTTCCAAATCTATACCTAAGTGTCAGGCCTTAAGTGTAAAGGCAGTTGCTCAGGAGTTCTGAGCCAGGGCTCTTCCTTTGCACAGCTGCAGCATTTCAGGAAGGTTTACAGAAATCATGTCAGTGTTGGTTGGGGGTGAGTCTTAAGAGACAGCTGCAAACAAGTGCACCCAAGGGGAGGAGGAAGTTCCTCTTTCTTCTTCTATTTGCTTCAGTGTTATGAGCTGGATGTGTACCAGAGCAGGCTCCTCTCACCAAAATGGCTGATACTGAAGGTCTGTGAATCAGGGAGATGGTTTTCTGCTGCTGGGTGAGGATTAACACTTGTAAAAGTGGGTGGCAGTGTCTCCAGGGGTTGTGCCAGTTAGCACAAGATTTGAAAGGATCTCAGACATGACCAAAGCCAGGCCTCTGCCACTGCAGAGGCCTTTTCACAATACTGTGTGCTGTTATGATTATCATAATCCCTGGTCGTGTCAGTGCCTTGCTGCTGACACTAAAGACTTTCTTCTGGCCCTGTGGCTTCTGTTGGAAACCTGTCCCAAATTTTCATCTTGTTTGTACTGCTGCTTGCCTACTCTCTGTAATTTGCAGCACAGCCTAAATGTGTGTGGGGTCTCTTTCTGTTGTTCTTAGGGCTGCACTGTCATCCGTTACACGGCTCCATGGAGGATGATATTCTTCTGCGAGACCTTTGGCATCAGATCCCTGCAGACCCCAGCCAGGCGACTCCTGGAGCTGCTCTTTGACTACAGGGTTGAGAACAGACCAGTTCTTTTCCATGTTTTCAGCAATGGTGGTGTCATGCTGTACCGTTACATTGTTGAGGCGCTGCACACCCACCAGCCGTACAAGAACCTCCGAGTAGCTGGCACCATTTTCGATAGCGCCCCTGGCAGAAGAAACTTGAGAGGAGGCCTCCGTGCCCTGGCAACTGTCTTGGTCTCCATGAACGTGCTGCTCAAGTATTTCCTGCTGTTCACCTTTGCCAGCACGGCCGTGGTGCTGCGGATCCTGCTGTACCCCCTGACCCGCTTCATCCATGAGAGCCATTACGACGCCCTGCTGAAGGCGCCCTCGCGCTGGCCTGAGCTCTACCTCTACTCCCAGGCCGATCTCATCATCAAGGCCAGCGAGGTCCAGCACATGGCCAACGCCCGGCAGCAGCTGGGTGTCCCTGTGAAGGCTGTGGACTTCTCGGATTCGGCTCACGTCAGCCACATGCGGGTGTACCCCACCTATTACCGCAGCCTCTGCACGACTTTCCTGTCCGACTGTGTCGGGGGCTCACCTCCTTAGTGCTCTGGTGACCTTCAGTGTTTGCCTCTGCTTTGCTCAGCTCCTACAGGAAATGTCACCCCCTTTGCTTTTGTGTCTTTGAAGGGAGGAAAGTAGAGACTTCTTGTTTGGTTTGTTTGGTTTTTTTTCCCCCTACCGTCTACGAGTCTGAAAGCCTCCAGCCTGGCCTTTGGACCAGCCACGTTGAAGCAGAAAGTAGATATGGATTAATTTAAAGTCCTGAAGGTGAAATCCTGTCACGGTTCATGTTGACGTGCTTTACCAAGGTGTCATAGACCAGAATCTCACACTGAGTATTATTTGTTTCTTCCTGTCTCTTCTCTGCTTTCCCTGTTGCCTCCTTGTCCCTGATGTCCAATGTGCATGTTGTGTTGCTTGTACTAATTTTAAAATACAGCTCTTCCATGTCTTTGTTGTTTTGTTTCCTCTCTGTCATTTCTTTTATCTTGCAGTGAGCAAACAGAGCCAGGTCTGCAGGACTTTTTGCTTTTCTCAGTGCATCCCAGCTCTTGTTGTACTCTCCTTGCTGGAGACCAGGCCCTGAAACCAAGTATAAGACCTGGAAAAGGTGTGTGTAGGGCAGTATGACCAGACTTTCATCTGGTTCCATTAAATAGTTGAGATGGAACAGTCAAAGCTCTCTCATCCTTGGTGGGAGCTCAGATGTTTGTGATAACTTTTGGGTTCTTCAACCCAAAGTTTTAAGCTAACATTTTTGAATGTGTCTAGTGTTTTGTTTCTCTTCCTTCCAGTCTTTTGAGTGTTCCACTGAGTAGTTTTGCTTTCTTGGAGAACTACTCATTTTAACTGTATGTCTTTGAGCAGCCTATATTTTGCACCTGGATGTTCAGGGAAACTTTAGGTTACAGCTGTGCCAGACCCTAGAAACAGAAAGGTGGAATGGCAAAAGGAAATGGAACTGTCTCTTGGAGCTATGCTTTATACTGGGTATTTCTTAAATCACCTCCAGCCTACAAATGACCATGAAATACGATGTTTTTGTCCATAATGTTCTCTTCAGATGATCAGTCTTTGCAGCCCATGCAACATGTACAAGAAATTAATTCCTTCCACCTAGTGAAAAAGTAGCTTATTGCACTGCACTTCATCCATGTTTGGGTTTAGGTTTTGTTGTTTATTTAGGGGAGAAGTGGGGATAAAGACAGGAGAGCCTGCTGATATATTTAGGCTATGTCACAGCATAGCAAGCTAATTAATAACTTCGTGAACAGGTTTAGCCAACTTTAAATTGCCAGGAAGAAGCTGTGGAGGGCTGTGACATGGGCCTGCTTGAACAAGGAGCTGCTCTAGAGAGGTAGGATTTTTGCAAAAGGTTCTGCCGGTGGGTGGCTATGCTAGTCTTGCTCATCCTTGGGGGTGTAATCCACAATTACAAAACTTGCTGTTCTGGATTGAAACGCAGAGCAGGAGGTCCTTGGGAAGCACTAAAATAATTTGGAAGTTTAAAACAAGAACTGTAACACCTCACAGAAGTGGAAGCACAAGGTGAGTGGCAGTGGTGACCACAAGCTATTTGTAGCAGACTGTTGTGCCAACGCTCATTTACAGCAGAACAACCCCATGATGGGCATGGTTTTAGAGGGTGGGCTGGGATGTATATGGGATAGGTTATGAGAATTAACTGAAAAGGGGCTGATGACATGGTTTGTCTCTGATTTTTTAGAACTGCAAACTGTCTCCAGGCACAGGAGCTGTTGTTGCTCAGGATCCAGTTCTCTGTAGGTGTGATCCCAATTCCAGCTTCCACTGTGACAATGGGGCATGAGGGCTACTCTGTGGTACAAACCTTCAACTTTCCCCTTTTCCTGCAGAAGTTCTTGTTTCTAGGGTTTGGACCTGTAAAATCCAGGCATAGTCCCCTATTTTCAGAAAGCTCATCAGAGATATCCCAGCTTTTTAAAGCAGGCTCCTGGTTTGTGCTGTCAGTGCTGTAACTCCTGAGCTGTGATGTGTTCATCTGCCTTTTCAGAGATCTGGGCTGGGGCTTCTCAGCATCCAGCCTGTTTGTGGCACTGTGAACACTCTTGGGAAGCAGAGGTAATAAAGGCTATTTGACCTGTACTTGCCCTCATGCTGGTTTCTACGGGTTCAGTATTTATACAGATCAGTTAAACACTCCATAATACACGCCTCTGAATTAATACAGTTGTTCTGGGAATCCGCTGTTCCTGTTTATTGCCGTGGGTGTTGAACTTCTATTTAAGGACTCGGGCCGTTGCAGAACGTGGCTGGCAGGAGCTGGAGCTAAGCCCTCTGCCCCTGCCTGACAGGATGGTGAAGCTTCCTCTGGGAACAGCCTCACACGTCAGCTGCAACTTCCATCCCCACTTTCACCTCCCCACTATGGGATTGCCACTTCCCCAGCTCAGTCCAGCTCAGCCCCACTTCCCCACTTTGCAGGGCAGCAGGCAGGGAGTGGGTGCTGCCTGCTGGAGCTCTGCAGTCGGAGGTGTCCTGAGCTTTGTAAACAGGAACCTGCTCACAATCATTTCCACTGCTGCAAAAGTGACTTGAAATTCGCGGGTAATTGTGTACACACCTCTCTGAGAGCAGGGTGATCTTGGGCAAGCCAGTGATTTACAGCACCAGTCTTCTGGGTGGGTTTTGTTTCCCAAGTCCCAGCAAGTTTTAATTCCAATTGTGAGCAGTGTGTGATACGCTGCCCTCTGCTTTCCTGTACTGTGTGTGTGCCCCCACCTTCCTGCCCTTCATATTCCTGTGGCTTGTTATTTGAAACAGAAGGTTAATAACTTGGAGCCTGAAGGCACGTGGCTGAGAACTGATCCAAGCACTACTGGATTTACAAAAACCCAGCCTCAGACCCTTAATCCTTGCTAAACTGTCACGGTTTGGCACAGTCAGTGTTCCTAAAGAGCTTCAGCTTGAACACTGAAAGCCCAAAGGTTGTGATATCTTGGCAAATCCAGGTAAATCTCTGAGATGAGCTATGGGGAGGAGGGGCACTGCAGATCTGTTCATTGGGAGGAAAAATGCAATATCCCTGGGCTTGTCTCGAGGGTAGAGAGTGGCCCAGAGCTTGTTTTCCTGCAGTCCAGCTCTCATGTGCAGACCGTGAAACAGTGTGGGTGAAACACCAACAGTGGCAGGAGAGGAGGATGCTTGCGCCTGGCTGCCACAGTTGTGGTAAAGCAAAAATACCTTTCCCTCAGTAACAAAATCCATTTGAGTGTTTACTGTGAGGGAACTGACTCCTGGTTTGCCCCCTTGTGCTGCCTTCTCTCCCCAGGCAGTGGTGATGTTACAGGACAGTTTTGAAAAAGAAAAAAAGCCACTTAGTGGTCAGGGTAGCCCTTGTGTCTGGGCTGGAGGGCACTCAGCTGCTCCTGAGCTGGAGGGCTGGGACGTTGTCTGTGCAGCCAGAGCTCCTTGCAGCACTGGAAGAAGCCGTAGTGGGGAACTGGGCAGGCCAGGGGCAGCATCCAACCAGCCAGGGGTCAGCTTTTGAAGCTGGGGAAGCATCTTGCAGCAAGAGTAATTCAAACCAGAACCCTGGGTGGAGACTGACCTGTGCCCACACCTCATAAAGGTGTTTTAAAGCTGTGTGGGTTGAGGTCCCACTTTCATGTGTGTTGGGATGGTGCAGGCATATGAGTGGAGCTCTGCCAGTGATGGAAAAGTGGAAATGGACAGGATGGAACCAAGGAATCCAACCCCGTGCTGCGTCCCAAAAAGTGAAGGAAGGAGGCGTGAGGCGGGTCTTCATTGTCCGCGGAGGAGGAGCTGTCAGAGGGTGGCTGTGCAGACCCCGCGGAGCCCCGAGTCGGGCGGGAGCAGCCCCACGAGGTGGCAGCAGGAGCCCTCTTTCCCACATGGAGAGATTTCTAGTCCAGGAGACAGCTGGGCAGATCCTGGAGAAGACCCCAACAGCACGGCTCAGCTCAGTGCTTCTGTGTACCTGAGAGCATCTCCTGCAAAAGGTCTCCTCTTGGGGCAAGGAAAAAGACCAGCAAGAACTAACTCTGATGACAAGAACTAGAGATTGTGAGTTAATACAGAACAGCATCTCTCCCTAGGGCTGCCTGCCTCTGGAATTTGTCCCAGATCCCATTTCTCAGATTTAACTGATTGTTAGAACCAAAAGTCAGCAAGAATAGCTTTCCTGCCCTTCTCACACCAGCAGGCCGGGTCACAGCACTTCCTTCTCCATCACCCAGGGAAGGCTCTCTGTTTTTTAAGTGAATCTCTGTAACAGTGTGAGCAAACATACCATGGCCCAACTTCTGGGTACTCCATGTATCACAACTCTGGAGCTCCCTTGGGTTTCCTGTAAGTCCCCAAGCCCTGGAAAAGGAGCTGAGCTTAGTGCTGCTCTTCTGAAAAGGCTGGCAGGACTCCCCAGCACACAGGGCTGGGGGCTTAGAAGGCAATTAGGAAACAGGATAGCATAAACGGGGGCCCACAGCCACCACCTGATCCCTCTCCTAATGCCCCCTTGTACAGCACACCCACACAGCTCCTTCACCCAGCCTGGGGCATGGGCATTCCTCCATCCCCTTCCCTTTGAACTTGACCCCCCTATCCCTCATTTCTGCATCCTCACATGGCTGCAGGCCCACGCCAGCACCATGAGAGACAGGTTGTGTGGGCAGGGCTGGGGTGGGCAGAGGTGGGCATGGTATCCTTTGCTCACCCTCCCAAACCTGTGGGGGCTGGGGCAGGGAAAGCTCGGGCAGCCCCTGCCCCAGGGCAGTGATGGATGAGCTGACAATAGGGTATTGATAAGGAATTAACCTTGAGCCCTTCTTGCTTCAGTGTCAATAGAGCAGGAGCCAAGTACACACGTTTGATTGGAAATCTGTGTTTGGCCTCTGCTGCCTCTGAGCCCAGTGAAGGCGAGAGACAAGAGGGGGATGTGAACTGCCCCACTGCCCCCTCCCCAGCTGGGACCCCCCCAGGCGGGTCCCTCTCAGCTTCCCCAGCCCACTGCTGCTGGAATTGAGAATGGGCACCCAGCTCTAGAGGCTGCAGCAGCCTCTGTGCCCTCAGCCTGGCCTGTGGAGGGCTGGGTACCAGGGCCCCCCTTGTTCCCTAAAGGGCCTGTGCCCATCCTGCACTGGCCTACACTCTGAGCAGTTTGTTTAATTAAGTGTTTTGCCTAATGGGATTGCCTCATTTCCATAACAAACTGGCGGGCTGTCATTAGGTGGGCTCCCTCATTCATTACTGTTAATTAGATATGGATCCCCCAGAAGGCGGCGCGGGGTGATGAACGAGGCCCCTGACACACGCTATTACACATTAGCATTTTCTCAATATATCCGATACATCACGGTCCTCCGCTTCCTAAAGATATTTTAAATAAAATATTAGCAGCCTGCTGTGGGGTAGGTGGAGAGGGAGGGAGGGTTTCTGCCCCTCACCGTGGCCTCAGGCTTCCTTTGGGCTGAAAGTGGATGGGAAAGTGGCTGAGATGCTCCGCTGCTCCTCACCAGCCAAAAAAGTGGCCAAATCCCCCCCTCTCCCTATCCTTGCCACAGCAGATGGAAAGAGGTTCCTGACATCCCTACTGCCTCCTCCCACCAGTCTGGGGACCCGCAGCACCCCATCCCTGGGAGACACAGCCATGGGGAGGGGTTTGGAAACACCCCATTGACCCATCTGCAAAATATTTGTAAACCAAAAGCATCGGCGCCAGCCGCGTGCCGGGGGGAACCCGACCTCTGTCCCCCGGCCCCAGCAGCCTCCCAGTCCCTGTGTCAGGGTAACCCTACACTGCACCGGGGGCCCCTAATGCAGGATGTATGGATCTGTTGGGGCTGGGCGTCTCCTGCCCCCAACTAATGCAGCCGATGAGACTTCATTACAGGGGTGTCCCCCGAGGGGTGGCCTTCGCCCTGCCCTCCTGGCTAAGGCGGGGGGGACCAGTTGGGGGAACCCATCCGTGCTGGGGTCTGGCGCGTGTCCCAGCATCCCCCTGCATCTGTCCCTGCATCCCAAACAGGAGCAGGACTCCCCTCTGGGACATTACTCACATCCAGGGGCTGCAGCATGTGGGGGGTGTCTCCTCCGCTGCCTCTCGCCTGCAAAGGGAAACACAGAGAGGCAGAAAGCGCCCGAGAAGATTTATACTTGTTTAATTAATGTCAAATGTAGTTTACAAACGGGAGTGACAAGTACCTCTTTGTATAGTATACACTGACACACAATCATCGACACACCGGAATATCGCTTTGTGCAACTGGGATTCTTTGGGCAAAGATAGGTAACTCTGATATTTCAGGTTTTTTTTTTTTTTAAATCATTTAAACTCATTACAGAAGAGGGGAAGTGGCGGATGCCTGTTACAAACTGGGATGCCTCTCTCCCCAGCCTTTCCCCTGCAGCTTCCCCCTTGAAAACAGGGCATGGCTTTACAATTTAAACAAAACAAAAAACAAAACCAAAAATAACCCCCAAAACAAAGAACCAATGACTAGTTACATCTGGTTTTACACATACGTACATAGAGCACGTGGCTGGTCCACAACACCTGCCAGAAAGGCCCTGGGAGGGAGCCAGGCTATTTCTAAGGAAGGGCTGGGTTGGGGTGTCCTGCCCTCTTGTCCTTCTTGGCTATCTCTCAAACCCACCTGGCTGCACCCTCTCCATCTCTTATACCTCAGCAGCAGCACACTCACAGCTCAGTCATGTGCCCCACAAGTTCTTCTCCCTTTCCAAATCCAGCCTGAGCTGTGTGTGCCTGCCCTTCCCCTGCCTTGTGCTGCTGGCCACAGGGTTACCCCGCAGCGAGAGCCCCTGCTCGCTGTCTCCCCATGGAGGTGGGACCCTCTGGGGTGCCTCGGCTTCCTCTGGTTCTCAGGAGCTCTGCTGGTATGCGTCCCCGAGCAGAGTAGGCTGCAGCTCTCTGGTCTCACACTGCTATGAGCTTGGAGACAATGGAAACTCCCAGTTAGGAACTGTCACCTTTTGATGAGATGTTTATGAAATAACAGCTCCTTCAATTTGTTTGGGTTTTTTTCTTTGGGTGCAGTGGGATCCTCCTGTAATCACTCAGGAGATGCCAAGGCTGCAGCTGTTCTCTGCAAAAGAGCTCAGGGCAGGGAACCAGCAGTGGGACTGTCACACGCTTCACGCATACTACTTCCCCAGCCCTTCCCTCTCTGGAAACACCCCAGCGCTGCTGGGGTCCCAACTCCAAACCCTTCATCCACTGCTGTTTCCAGACTGTCTTAAAATGCCCCAGCTGTGTTGTGCTGCCAGGTGGGATCTGCTTGGAAAGGAGTGGGGCAGATGAGCTTTCCCACCTCCCTGTATTCTGGCTGTGGGGAGCTGGCACTCCACAACTGCCCAGGGAGCCACGGCAGGGATGCACGGTGTGGGGCTGGGAGAAGTCCCAAGGCCTTGGGAAATAGGTCAGTATCTGTTTCTTGGATCCTGACAATAAAAGAAAGAACAACGAAAGAACAACAAAAGAACAGGCCAGATGGCAGCTTTGGTTAAGGCTGAGGATATGGGAGACAGGGACAAGCATGAGGAACTGCATGGAAGAAGCTGGGGCTGCAGGGGACCTCTGGGTCCAGCTGAGAGCGTCTCTTCTGGACCCCGGGGGTGGCAGTGGGGACGAGACAGAGCTGGCTTGGCTCTCTGCCCTAGTGCCAAAATCTCTTAGGAAAAATGCAGGCTGCAGGAGAGTGGGAGCTGGGGGAAGCGGGCACAGGGCAGGGCTGGCTCTGCAGGGCTTGCACGGCTCTGCCAGGCAGCCCCACAAGGGAACTGGCTGAGTCTCTCTGGGGAAAGCCACCAGCAGGACCATCCCACCCTCTGCCATCCCCACTGTCCTGCCTCAGCACCGTCCTGAGTGGCCCAGGCATCCTCAGCCAGGAAATGCTGCCCAGAGGAGGAAAGCAAAGCCAGGCAGGGCAGGGGAAGGGGCTGTGGCCTGGAGGAGCACAGGGATCAGCCCCGCCCTCGAGCAGGCACTCCCAGCCAGGGCAGAGGGCAGTGCTCTGACAGACTCCCTCTTCCCAGCTCCTCACCGTCTGCCCCTTCCCCAGCTGGGAAAGACAAAAGGGGCTGAGCCAGATTTCCCC
The DNA here is from genome assembly GCA_013397795.1 of Orthonyx spaldingii. Taxonomy (NCBI): domain Eukaryota; kingdom Metazoa; phylum Chordata; class Aves; order Passeriformes; family Orthonychidae; genus Orthonyx; species Orthonyx spaldingii. The sequence goes on along the minus strand of VZTJ01002332.1, from coordinate 469,447 downwards.
CTGTCCTGCCTGGCCCCCCGGTGAGGAGTTAAAAGCTGTGTCTTTCCGGGGAAAACGATTCTATTATAAATAGCCCCATTAGCTACAACTAATGACAAAAATCCACCTCCTCTACTCCCCATAAGTTCTGTAAGTTATGGGCAATGCTACAGCCATTACTAAAAGCTGTTAACTTCATATCTGAATGAGGAAATATACACCACAGAACATTAAACCATTTATATTATATATATGTATATATATACTTTTTTTAAACTAATGACTTTAATGCCAAAACTTTGCTGAACCAAGAAAAATATGGGTTTAATGTTCTCTGCTCATTTTTTTTTCTTCTTTAAAAAAAATACAACCCAAAGAAAAGAAAGGGAAACTTATTAGTATGTAATGTTTGAGTCTATCCCATTTATACACAACATTGTAAACATATATAATCTATATTACATGTGCTTCATTTCTGCCTGGGTGTGTTTTTTTTTTTTTTTTTAAACCTTTTAGTTATCACTAGAACACCACAAAAAACCAAAACAGAACCAAACAAAAAAATCAAACCAAAACAAATAAAAACAAAACAAAAACTGATCAAAGAACACAAGTTACAGGTTATTTAACATCTTTCTGTCAAGGGTCCCTTCCCCAGTCTCCTGGGGGCAGAGTGGTCAACAACACAGTCCAAAGGAGGGCTCACGAGCCATCCACAATGCAAAGCCAGCTCCAGGGAATGGGTGATGGGGAACACTGGTTTTAAAAAAGGGGGTTTCACAACAAAGGATTTGGTTTTGCCCGCTGCAGATGCTGAAGGAGGTCTCAAATTGCGGGACCTGGTAGCCGAGGCTCCCCACTGCTCCTGTATCCTCGAGTCCATGTCTGGAGTCTCTGGTTTGTTTTTTCTTTACATTTTAAAACGTCTTTTTTTTGTTGTGGTCGTTCTTCTCCCCCTGGGTGTGATGAGCTGAGCCGAGTAGCTGGGTCCCGCCCTCCTGCTGGGTCCTTCATAAGTAGATGCGCCGAAGGTCTCCAGGAGACGTGATGGTGTTACACTGAGGACAGAGCTTCTTGGCACCCTGCAACCAGCAGATGACATGCACAGTGTGAGAGCATGAAGGACATTCCTGCCCTTGGCCTGGGATCGCAGGAGCAGCAAGGCCCTCCAGGCAGGGCCATGGACTTCAACAGTGAGTACAGGCTGTGTCATTGGGGAGTCCCAATGCCTTCCTCGCCTGTCCTGCAAGCCCCTTGTTCTGCTCCAGTCCCTGGCATGAGGCAGCTGGACAAGCACGAGTTCTGCAGGTGCCTGAAACCCAGAGCCAAGGTGTGTCAACCAACTCGGCATTGCTGTCACCACTGGCTGCCAGGGAGATCTGCTCCTTTTTGTTTTCCTTGCTCACCCTGCAGCCATCAGTGAGCCAGTTCAAGTCATTGAACAGGCAGAAAATCAACCCAGCTGGAACAAGTGACATTTTCAGCAGGGATGACTGAGCTGGTTCACGGGGGGCTTGGACCATCCCTTTCAGGGCAGCACAATGGGGCACTGCCTTGTTCATCCTGCAAAAGCCTATGAGCTGCTGGCATGAAAGAACGCCCCGTCCCACTCAGCTCACACCGATGCTGCAGACATGAGTCTGTTCTGCCAAGGTGAGCTGAAAACAGCGAACTGATGTGAGCTGGGGTGGGGTAATGGGTGGCCGATAGGAACACTACATGAAATAAAACAAGGGCTGATGTGCCATCTATCACTGAGCCTGACAGCAAGAGGGTGTTAATAAGCCTCAGAATCGGGGTCAACCTAAGCCGGTCATCGTTAGATTGGCAGATGTGACAGACAGTTGATGGGAAAAATGACAGAGATGGCTCTGCTGTGAGGCAGCCTCCCATTCATAGCACCAGCAGCACAGGAAATTGGGGTGGCCTGGCTTTTAGTACCCACCACAGCCTTTACATTACCTCCTGATGCACAGACCTGAGCACAGGCTCTGCCAGAGCACCCCAAGTTTTGCTTACTGCTGTCAGACAGGCTGTTCCAGGAGCACTTGGCGTGTCAAGTGAGCTGCCAGGAATGCAACCCCACGTGAGAGCCTGCCGGCTTTAGGGGGCTTTCTGGCACAGCTGAAGCTGTTTGGTGCAGTGGTGCTGCTGCTCTCCCTGAGCAGGGTTTGTTGCAGTCCCTGCAGCAGTGAGAGCGGCAGCAGGGCAGGACCGTGACCTGCCACACTCAGACTGCTACCTGCACTTGGGTACAGCCCCAGCAGAGCAGCTGGCACTGCTGCTTACCAAAGGGAAGCATCCTTAGAACAGGTCCTCTCTGTTCTGTGACAACAACTGCAAAGACAGGACAGGGGCCTTCTCCCCTGGAAGCTACTTGGACTAAGGAGAATCTGGAGGAGATAGCCCCAGGTACATAAAATTTACACGGCTGCAAGTAATCATAAGGGTGCAGCTTCGAAGAAGTGCAAGTCATGTCTGTTCTGCAGTACCGAGTCCTGCTGCAGGCCAGTTGGGAACGAGTCCCCTCCCTGTTCCTGCTGCACATTATTCCTGACAGACATGGAGTTTGCACACTTGCCATTCCCTGAGCTCTGGACTTCTGAACAATCAGGCTCCCATTTGACAGCCCTCGCTGCCAGTGGCTCAGCTGTTGACAGAACACACGTGGGGACCACAGGCACTTGCACCTGATCTAAACCAGCTACACACAAAGTCCTGTTGAGCTAGAGTTGAACGAAACATAAAAGACACCCAAAACACCCTGGGCATCACTCTCATGGTGTGTGACACTCTTGGGATGAGTGACAGACTGACAGTCTGAAGAAGGACAGACCACTGGTGGTCTGGATGGCACACCTGACACTGGTGCTGATGCCTGTAGGCACATCCTTCCAGTTATCTGGGACAACTGCTATGTCTGTTTAGATTTTCAGCCTTCCAGGGCAGGGACCATCCCACCGTGCACGATGTGCAATGTATCATGCAGCCCTATGCAGTGGTCTTCATCAAGTGGACTTGGCATGCAGGATTCTGGGAGGAACAAGTACAAACTATAACTCAAAGGAAAGGCTTAAAACCCTGATGAAATGGAAACTTGACTGCACTGAACTTTAGCAGAGCCTGTTTATTTAACATGCCTCTTTGTTTCTGCTCAACACCACAGCTTTGGATCTCCAGAATTACAAACGGCAAGCTTTACTCTGCATGTCCCAGTAAAAACTTGCTGCAGTGGTGAAAACATGAAAGAGAGAAAAATCTAAACATCTGCCCCTTCTGCTGCTGTGGTGACATTCCAGAATTCCCAAAGAGGGGCTCACTAATCCAGATGAAATGCCAGGAAATACCCTGTTTCAACTGAGTCTCTGCTCAGTTCCATGCAGTTCCCTTGTCCTTGGAGGCACCTGTTGCATCTAGTTGCCCTCTTGGCATCATCTGTGCAGCTGGAGGGAGTCCCAAAGGAAGTGGCAGGGAGGTGCTGAGGAATTAATTCACAGCATGTTGTCCAAGGGACAGCAGCTGACAGCTGTTCAAGCTTTCCTGTGTGCCCTGACAAGCAGAACTAAGTGTGTATGGGGACTTTAAGCATTCCAGATGTGACTAGTGCCCACATCTGTGTCTATGCCCTCCTTCCTAACACAGGCTTACAGGCAAGAGGCAAGAAAGCATCCAACTAAAGGCTGCAGGTGCTCACTGTAAGCACCAGCCCTCCACACTCAGCCCACAGGGATGGCAGAACAAGCCTGATGACACCAACTCCAACTGCATCTTTGCTGCTCTCTTCCATGGCAAAGCAAGGTCAGGCATGCAATTCCCTCACACTACAGGGAAAGGGAAGATGGCTGGATTATTCTTGCCAGACCTTGGGATCTCTGTCCTGGAGATCTGTTTTCTGCACCACATGCTGATGGCTTTAGGGGGATCCACTCTCCCACCTAAGGCTGAGAGCTGCACATGCATAGCCAGGGACAAGTTTTCAACCATGTCACAAAGCAGAACGCAACCATATGGAGCGTGACCTATTTTCTGCAAAAGCTACATGATCACAGATTGATTTAGGGCAGTGGCGGATACTGCTTCCCCTGCACATGGGAAGCACGGCTCATCCTTGAGCTCTGAAGCCCAGGTACATCGAAGGGAACAATGGCATCCTGGAGACCTTCAGCAGCCTGGCCTGAATGCTGTGCAGGCTGCACATGGCACGCTGGGCCCAGGGCTCTGGGTCTCTCTAATACTGATATTAAACAGTTCAGGCAAAAGTAATTACTCTGGACACTTGGAGATGCATTTTTCTTTTATATTACATGAAACTGTCCTCCTCTGTACACATAAGCATGTGTGGTAAATTCAGAACTAAGTCCTGATTTTTTACTTTTTAGATTGAAGTTGCTCAGAACCTTGTTCCTTACATCTGACTTTTCGGTGTAGGTGTACAACATTTATCTGCACCAGTGATTAAGCTCTCCTCTCTTGTGGAGAGGCACATAAGCTTGTACACACACACATGCTGGCACAGGCACAATGAAACAGCATTTGCTCCCCCACTGCTCACCTGCCAGCTGGGGTTACTAAACTTTTCCCTTGAAATAATAGTGCTGTGGAATAATAAGTCCCACCTGTCGGCCATTTCTTTTTCTTTTTTTCCAGGTCCTTCTGCTCCTTTCATCATAGCTACATGGAAAACCCTTGATGTGTTATAGCTGTGTGTGCTAGAGTAAAGGCCACCTCAGCTTTTCCATTATAAACCCCAGTTTTGAGGGGTTTATAAAACTCTGCTGCAAGAAGTTTGCTCCAGGGCTGTTACAAAGCAAAGAAATGGGGCTGGAACCAGGATGGAGTTTATTTTTTCTCCTCCTTTCTTAATTAAAATTTGGCAAGTGATTGATCCACAATACAGGCTAATCACTTGGGGTAGTAGTTTGAAAAATGCATTAACGAGAGCTGAGATGCTGAAAAGTCGTTAGGGCTTACATGGTGCCAGGAAGGATTGGAGTAGTTTGTCTTAAAGTTGCCTCTTAAAAAAAATGGTGTGACGTCTGCTATAAATTGGCTAAAGCAAGGAAACTCACAAGGAAGGATTTAGGCACTTCCTGCTGTCCTGTGGGTCTAAAAATGGGCAATTTCCAAGCAGACTACGTTACCAGGCACAGAGAATAAAGAGACACACACACAGAGGAGGCAAAGGAAGTAAAATCAAAGTAGAGAGATGACAGGAGGGACCCAAACCAACAGCTAGCTTCTTGCCAGGAAAGGAATTGAATGCCAAGATCCAATCCTCAACCAAGGCGTCAGCCTCCTCTCCCACCTACGCCTCCACATAAAGTGTGGAGCTTTCTCTCTGCAGATGCTAATTCCCAGAGAAACAGTTGTCCTCCACTGCCATTGTGGGGTACCCTCCAGCTGTCAGGTAATGGGGTTAAACCACCAGCAGAACAACTTTTTTCATGGAGCCTCTTCAAAGGGTGGAGCTCATCGCCACAGGCTGCGGGAGGCTAGAACTGAAAAATGCTAATTATCAACCAGAGAACCTCATGGCAGATGAGAACATCGTGAAGGCTCAAGCGCAGCATCTTCCATGCAGCTGCTGACTCAGAAGCTCCCCATCTGTTGCTGAAGAACTAAGGAATCACCCAGAAGGGCTGCTCTGTATCTGCTGTTTTGTACAAAACTACTCCAGCATACATGGGCCATGTGGTACTAGAGCCTAGAAAAAGTGGCAAGGCCAAGAACATAGTAATTACCAAAGCTATAAATGTGTCAACTGCAGAGCACACAGATATATCGATGGATCCCCTGGAAGCATTTTGTGATGAAAAAGGCTTTTTAGAAGTGATTTTTTCTTGCTCTTGTAGTTGTCATTTTCAAATAAGCCCAAGACAGGCAAGCACAAGCCTGGAGTCAGCAAATACACATGGGAAATGCCGGATCTGGCTTGTACAGGTGACAGGGGAAACACGGTAAACTGCATTTGCTCAAACAAACCTGTCCCCTCTCAGCCCTTGCACCCACCAACAGCTCCATCACTAGCAAACAACAGCCTGACTTAGCTTCCAACTCCATTTACTTTGTAAAGAAGGATTGGAAAATCACAGAACTACAGCTCAGAGGGACGTCAAGAACTCGCTTATGCATTCCCTGGGAAAGATCACCTCAACCTGAATTGCTGCTGACAGACACACATCAAACCTGTTCTCACAAACCTTCAAAGATGCAGGCTCCACACCTCCCCAGCAAATCACTACAGCAGATGGTCAATCTCTTCTGTGAGAGAACTCTCCTCAGGAGAAGGAAAATACGAATCTCACCCACTATTAGCTGCAGGGTCCCTCAGTTAATGGGGAAGGATGGAGAAGGGGCAGACTCTTACAGAGGGATATTCATCCCCTATCACCCCGTGACGTGGGCTGCAGTCCAATAACCAGCTGAGGATGGACACCTACCATGAGGACTGTTGACGTTCAGGGAAAGGAACTCCATCTGCTGCTGCCCAGGCTAAACCTTGCTCCTGCAACACCATTTTCTCTCCCATCTTTGAAGAACCTGCACATGTTTTCAGGGTTCCCAAAAGGGATCATGTGTAAATCACTCCATGATCTTAGTTCTCTTAAGGTATCTCCAGGGTCCCTTTCTGCAATCTCAGCCTTTGCTTCACATTAATCTGACAAAGCAACAGCAGACAGAGATGGAGTCTCCTTTAGTCAATGTTTCAACCCCAGAACTTGCAGTCAGTTGATTTGCCGAACTCCAGTATAAAGGTACCTAAGCTAGAGAGCCCAGCAATCATTTGTAGAGTTTGTGATTAAAAGTCTTTCCCTTGCCCTTACCAACAGAACAGTTATAATTTGGAATTGAACATCAAGAGCCAAAAGTCTAAAAATTTTATTTTCATAAAGTCTAAGCATTTTAAGATCCAATTCTCATCAGTGCCCTAAACACCACCAAAGTCAGATGCTCAGATCATTGTAGCACTGTATCCTAAAAAATGTTTAAACCTCAGGTCCATAGAAACACGTGAGCATCAAATTTCACCCTGTCTTCAATACCCTGCAGAGGTTTAGAAGTGCCCCCAGGCACTCTGAGCCTTCAGTTCCAGGGCCTTGTTCAGCACATGATCCTTGCTCTCTCAGACACACTCACTCTAATTTAATATTAGATCCTGGCTGGGCATGTGAACCACAGGCACACAGGAGAAAGGGGACTTTTCACCAGCATGGATGGCAGGTCTCCAGACTGTTCAAAAGGGGCCGGAAGCCTGACACAACCCGCCTGCTCCAACTCCTATTAACTCCAACAAATTGTTTATTGCACAACAGAAGAAAAACACTGCCCCTCTCCCCCAGCCAAGTCTTTCCATGTGTGCTGCACGCGCAGGCTCCCTCCTCCCAGCCCCACTGGGGAGCCAGCTTTATACCCAGGGAAAGGTAACAGCAGCGATTATTACACACACTATCCCACAGCTCCTCGCTTGTTAAAAAAAACAAGAGTCTCTTTTGTGCCCGAAATAAAAGGAGATACCTTAATTAGAACAATGCAGGTTGGTAAGCATTAAACACTGAGCCCAGCTGCTGTATGCCATTAAATTCATAAAAAAGGAGGGGGGAAGGAGGGCAGTCTTAACGAGATTACACACATTGACTTTGATCAAGACACAAAAGCACCAAGGCGTTCCAGGGTTTTTATTGCTGTCTTCAGGCTACATTTTAATGGTTACATTAGAAACATGCGAACACAGGCTGGGAGATTTTTTTTGAGATGGGAGAGGGAGTGCAAGCATGCCTTGTGAAAAGGCCTGGTTTAATAAATTGGGGGCTGCAGGGAGAGGCTAGGACTGGGGAACACATGAGTAGTCACTTATTAATTGCTTCCCCTATGCAAGTGCCAAGTCCTAACACGATGTCTTGCCGGACTATTCCCATCCCGCCTGCCTGGACAGCAGAAGAGCCATGTGTGGATCACACACAGCCAGCTTCATTGCAACCTTTCTCATGGAATTCTAGGGGGAAATGGCTTCCCCTCTGCAAGGAAAATGTTAATCCCTGAGCACCTGGAGTGACTTTCCTCATTCTCACAAGGAGCTGTGACTGCCAAACATGACAAAAAGGGACCTGAGTGAAGTTGAACTAAGTTGCTGCTGAGCCTAAGAACAGCCTGAAAGCAGTGCCACAGATTTAGAAGATGACTTGAGGCTGGTGGGAGGAGGAGAGGACAGAGACTTCAGAGTAAAGAAAACGAAGAGGAAATTAGTGTTTTATCCTGTGCTTGTAGCACTGCTGAAAGACAAGATTACTCTTCACTTAGCAAAGGTGGCAGAGCACATATTCATCCAGACACCTCACAGCTACGTACCCACATATGTGTCTTTTATAACATGCTGCTAAAATGTTTACAAAAGCTTGTATAATGTAAATAGTGACGGGGTGTAGCTGAAGAGCTATAAAATACAGCCCAAGGGATAGCCAAGTTATTGAGTTGCTATTAGTACTCAAGCCCACAGGCACTTCACCATCCTGGTAACTTTTCTTGGACAAGACTTTTAAAAGGCAGGATTTAAAGGAGCATGATCAGCTTAATCGTAATTCCACGCACACAAGATGTTTTATAAAGTAGAGTAATGCCTTCCAGGAACAAATTTTTAGGAGTGGCATTCCCTTATATTTTTTGCAACCCAACACTGTATCATCTTGCTAACAGGAGAACTAGAAAGCACAACTGACTATTTTCCACTCCCCAGCCTGAACAAAATGAAAGCTTGAAAATCACCTGCAGAGGGCATATTAAATTCTGATCATAAAGCCCACAGTTTTAATACAGGAAAAGAAAACACTTTATTTAATAACACCTTAAGTTTTAACCTGATGTCCTTTAATAAAGGTATGAATTACTACTCCACTGGGTCACCTATTCAATGTTCAAGGTAGTCCCCAGTCTTGAAACAGAATGGCATATGCCTGAAAACCGCACAATGCTATTCCAAATAACCTAAAAAAATATAGATTCACATTATAAAAGCTCCCTTCTATGTCCTCTCTCCTGAAGATGATTCCCTTTGCTTCAGGGGAATATTACATTTCTCAGAAGCTACCTGTTCCATGGAATCTCAGTGGATTTGGTCTCCATTCTCACAGCTTTACCCTTCTGCATGGATGCCCCACAGGAAATTACTGAAAGGCAGGGTAGTCCCTGGCACAGAGCTCTTCCCATAACAGCAGAGGAAAAAGCAAGGGGCAGGAGAGAACTTGGGTCACAACAACTCAAACAAAACCATTTCATGTCAAAGCTAGAGTGGGGTGTTAAACAGGCAGGCTTGGGAAATCTGCAAGCAGTGCACTCAGATTGTTTAAAATAAAGCAAAAGCATCTTTCCCTGTGGCAATCTAGAATAAAGTATCTGAGAAGAAGGGAAAAAGGCTGTAAGTCAACAAGAAAGTAGTCAAGAGCCTCACCAGAGTCCGCAGCCAGCATTCTTCACAGTGCACATGCCAGCACTGAATAGAAGTCAGGGGCATTGTGTAGGAGTCCTGAGGAAAAGAAGCAAACAGGTTATTTCCATAGCAGTGATCTAGGGATTCTTCACTCACAACCCCATTACAGTGCCTTTCTTTGTGGATAACACTGCCTTGTATTTTGTTAAAAAAGTTGGTTAAAAGAACCAACTTGTGTAACGTGTAAGCTGTACTTTTGTAATGTTTGTATAGAAGTGGCAGAAAGTCTCCTGCAACCCTTTTTCTTGGCTTCCCAGAACTCCTGTTGGAAGCCCATAATCCACTCAAGTGGTGACCCGGCTCAGCACAAGCATTCAAAGCAGCAAAAGCATCTGAAGTTGCTCTGGCCACCTGCCATTATTCTCATCAGAAAGGTCACCAGATCATACGAAAACCAGTGACTGGGTAAGATCAACCCTTATCACAACTCAGCTCTGCAGGAACAGCTTAACTACATCCCAAGAATGCTGCTGCTATTTCAGCTGACATGCCTTCTCAAGTACCTTCTATCATTGTTAACAAACCTCTGGGAATCAGCAGCAAGCTGCTGTCCCTTCTGTGGAATGAGTGGCAAGAACTGCACCCCCACACCTCCAAGACGTGAGGTGGCTCGGAGAGAGAAGCCCGTGCATCAAGATGAAGTTGCAGAGGGAGCTCTCCACCAAGCAGAATGTTCTGCTCTCAGCAGAACACAAACCCAACAGGAGATGTAGAGCCCTGCAGGCTTGGACCATCAGAGGGAGCTGCTGCCCTTCCTGAGGAAGGCCACAGCATCACCAGAGAGCACGCAGGACATTGGCAACTTTTAAATGCTCAGGCAACATTCCTGTTCCCAAATCAGAGGTGAGTCTCTGATCACAGATTCTGCTCTCTCCTATATACGTAAATCTGCACATGCAGGAAGAAGATGCTGGTATCTGGGAGGTTTCTACAGGAAGGCAGAAAGTTCGGCCTTTCTTGCCCCTGATATAGAGGGACAGCTACAAATACCAGTGGAACAACATAATTCATACAGAAATTTTGGTTGTTAAGACCTTAATTTGGAAGGCTAATTGGTGATGAGTTCCCCCACTCTGCCTGAAAAAGGAGAGAAAAGCTTCTCCCCTTCTCGGCAAAGATACTAAGACATTTCTGATTCATTAGCACAAGAGGAGTGCTACTCACCATGCAAATGAGACATTTATAGCGGTCCCCACGGGAAAGCTGCCTTTCTAACTCACGGACACGAGCCTTTAACGCTTCAAATGTTGTCACTGCGGAGTCTTCTGTAATTCTGCAAAAGATGATGGAGAGTGAACATCACTGAGCACACAAGACTCTTAAGAGTTTGGGGGAAAAAGGATCCCACAACAGGTACTGCACAGGAAACGGCATCGTATTTCAAACTAATACATCCAACTCGGGTTAAAAAAGAATTCCTGAAAAGCCCAGTGTGAATTCTTTAAAGTGTCTTTCTAAACACCTCCAAACACATCACAAAAGAACACAACCAGTGCTGGAGTTGCCAGCTTCATACAGAGCAAGACACAGACATTTAAAGAATAGGTATTTTTGTTGAGGCTTTTTGTTTGTTTGTTTTCTGCCTTTTTTCTTGTCTCCCTTAAGAGATTACTTAAGACTACATGCTTGAGACAAAATTCTGTACGTTGCTTTAAACCTGCTGAGATAATGTTTTGTGGGCAATAGGAGCTGTTCTTTCCCTTAGAGAAAGGAGGCCTTTGCTGGCCATCAGCCTCGTGAAATGCAAAATCAGCTCATTACACAGGATCAACACAATGTCTTATATTAATAAAAGCCCCAGTTTTTTTATTCTAATACTGAAAAAACAGAGAAACCAAAAGCACTGGATACGGTGCCAACAGGGTGGCCATAAAGGTAGCTTTACAATCTCAGCTTTCCCATTTCCTAGGGTCATTTTTGATGGGCAGCATTATCTCTTTTGTCACAGAGACACTGTGCTGAGGCCAGGCAAGTGTATTTTCATGGTTCTGCAAGGCTGGTGAAAAGAGCAGCTTGCCAACCTAAAAGCAAGGGCAGACAGCAATGCTTAGCAAATGAAATGCAGGGAGCATTACAGACAAGGCTGTATCAGTCCAGCACGCTGCAGAATCTGATTTCTACACAGTGCAGGCATAGGGAGGGGCCCTCAAGTATTCCCCAGAAAAGGTTTAGAGCATTGACATAAAGGCTCTCACTCTCTTGAATAAAAACAAAACAAACTAACAATTTTCACATATGTCAGTGAATTTCTGGCATCTCCAAGCAGAGTCCAGCTCAGAAGAACCTGAGGAGCATCTTGACACCAGAAGCCGCATCATCAATCACAAGATAACCCACAGTGGCACCTATGTCTTCTACCTTTTTAGAGGATAATTCATCAACAGGTGGCTAAAACACAGGTCTAGTGGAATTACTACAACCAGTAAAGTGAGCTGCAATCTCAGCACTCTCGCTGCAGACAGGCACTCACGCCTTTGTTCATTAGTCACTTGCCACGGGCACGGCAGGGAGGGACCTGGGTTATCTCCCACAAGCTGATTCTGATGGTTTTTCCCAAGGCTTTGGCAACAGAACTAGTCAAAGAGATCCTGGGTGACTTTTCTAATTATGACACTTGGGAAGAAAGGGAAGCTGCTGGAATGCGTATGGTTAACTACCAGTGTTGTAAAGCTCCTTCAACTTCACTCCTGCCTTTGTACAGATGAGACACGCTCTGCATGAGCTAACTGAGATCTTCATCAGAAGGAGATTCATTGCAAGTGATAGCTGCTAGAAAACGGTAACAATTTTAAAACAGCAAAAAAGGCAAAGAAATACTTATGTCCCGTGATAGCCTGGTGGGTGAGGACTGTCTGGGGACCGGGACACTGTGGATTCAAATCTTGGAATCAATAAATATTCTTTGGAGCAAGATGAAAGAGTTTCAGTAGGAGACAGTCCTCCCTGCTGTGAAAACACCCACTTGCTCCTGCTCGTTGGTATAAATTATTACCATATCCCAGCTTGAGTTCTCACCCTCAAGGAAGAGTCGCTAGCATTTTCAAAGAAATTCTAGAAAGGTGTTAGTTTTGTCCAAGGAAGAAACAGATTAATTTATTTATAGCTTGAAGGTTATTGTTGGCTGAGAAAATTGTTTCTCTTCCAGTCCGGCCCGTCATTGAACTGATGCTGGGTAAAGGCTGCAGTCGAATTTGACTTCATGGAATCCATTTCTCCTTCCTGCACATACAACTGCACTGGAGGTGTAAAAGTGTGACTCCTGCCCAAAGGAGGTGGCAAGCAGAACCTCAGCCCTTGCTAAATTCTCCTTTTACCATCCGTGGAGCTATCCATCCTCCTCAGATGAGTGGGCAACTCAGTAAGGAAAGTTGATTCCTTGAGCAGATACAAACAAATGCCCATTCATCCCCAGTCCCAGTCCAGTAACAGTCAAAACCTGAAAAGGAAAAATCTGCCACTGCAACAACTAGAGGAGATAGAAAATGGTTTGTTTATAGAAATCTAAACAGCTGACCCCCATTGGCCAATTTTGGAAAGTCTCTGAGATAATCGCACCTGTCCAGTAATAAACGAATGAATCAGAAAAGGAGGCTGAATAGAGGTATAAGCAATAATGCTCAGAGGCTGCCTGATACAATGGCCAATCAATAGGAGGGCTGTAGATCAGGGTGCTAGTTAGCTGGAAAATTACCGCACCGCTGCGTGCGTCACGCTGTAGGGATCCTGGACAATCAATGTGGGAGGTATTGATTTAGTTATTATCACTTCATACGCTCCAGACATTGTTAAATATACATTTATTAACAAGACTGGGGTGCATTGGGTAAGAGAGGGAGCTTTAGCCACTGCAATATCTCCCAGCATGGATCAAAGCTCAGCTATGACAGGATTTGAACTTCATGTTCGCCCTGCCAAGCAAACTCACATGACAAATCCTGACGCACAGCACAGTGCTGAAGACACAGCTCCTACTTCACATGAGAGGTAAGAGTTTTGGCCATAAGTGAGTATTTTGCACTTGAGATTTCAGGAAAACCTCTCCGAGCAGCAGCAACAAGGGACGTGGCGGCCAAGGGTCAACCCAAAGTGAGCGATAATTGCATGGTTGCTTCCGAAAAGGCGGAGGAAATGAGGTCAAGGGAAATAGGGAGAACATTAGTAAATAAAGGAAACTGAAGCTACCTCCAGGGATGGAATAAAGATGAGAGTCACTTCCCATGTGTCTGGCTCCTGTGGTGGCCAGCACACTTGGGACACATGCCATTCCATTTAGTGTCATTTTACCGTCAACTTGCTGCTTGTATCCTAAAGATAAGCATCGCTTAGGAGCAACTCTTCCTGCAGCAGCAATCTTGGGAACTCCCTCAGGATTCCCTCTTGTGTGTGCACCTTGTGTGCGCTTGCCTGGACACAGCTGGCAGCAGCCTTGGGCAGAATTTTACAGGGTAACGCCAGGGTGGAGCGAGGGTCAGAAAGCCAAGCGCCATAGCAGGGGAAGGCTGTGTACAAGCTACCCTGCCAAGTGAGGCAGAGGGAATTGCGGAGAAGGAATTGGCTCTCTGCTTTGCCTTGACCTCATGTTGAATGCAGGAGGACTCTTAACAATTTTGCGCCTCAGCGCTCTGATTTGACGTGTTTGGATAACGTCATTTATCAGCCGCCAGAGAGACCTGCTGAGCACAACTGCTGCCAAGAGCAATACCTCGAGCCCCAACTCTTCAGCAAGTGTGAGAGGCCTCACTGACACCTGAATTGTCCTCCCTAGCTGAGGATGTACCAGGAAGGCACCTCCCTCCTGGAGCAGAGACTTGCTGTGACACCACCACAAACAGGAGAGCGTGAGCGAGAACGCTTACATAAGAGCAAAAACAGGAAGGGAGGGCTCCTTGTGGAAGAAGCTGGGTGCTGTACTTCTCCGTGGACTTTGTGGTTAAGTTTTCCACACCTTGGCAGTCACAGCTGAGGATGCTGGGTATCAAGGAGCAAGTGTGTGAGACTGGACAGACAGCATGTGATAATTTTCAGTCTTTGTGCCCAACGTATATTTTTCTGCTATTCATAGCATTTTCCCCTGAGCACTGAAAATAAGAACACTTTCTTTCTCTGAGAAAATCCTTGCTTTGTTCAGGTAAAAGGCCAGAAGAAGTGCACAGAAATACTATGGAAGAAGAAAAAGGACCTATCTGTAGCTTTGAGCTGTTAGACAGCAATCACCTCCTGGGAAATCTCCCCTGGGAAATGGCCGTCCCCCTCTTCACTAAAAAACTTTAACCCAAACACTGGTTATTTGTTAAACATTAGCATGCATGTGATCTTTGTTTCTCCAAATTAAATCGAGCAATTCCTACCCGCTGTCCCAGTGGGCAATCACAAGCAATTCCGTTAATTAAATTATCTCTGATTCTGCAGCTCTGGAATCTCTCAATTGACTAAGTCTGTGCTTTATCATCAACAAAATACTGGACCAAAAAGGAAACAAAAAAATGCTGATGTCAGAGTGATTGGCTTTGGTTAACCCTTCCCAGCTGGATATTAAGGGCTGCTCAAGAAACTGCTGTACTGGAACAAGCCCAAGAGTGAGAGCCTTGTACCACAGACACCAGCAGCAGCTGTTCACTTGTGTTTCCTTTCCACTGTACAGAAAAACACAAACACCACACTGTCCCTGCATCCAGCATCCTCCCCATTTGAGAGCCACAGAAAGATGCAAACTGTTAGCTGCTGAAGAAGCAGGAAAACACCTCAAAGAAGCCCCTGCAATACCCCATATTCACCCAGATCTCATTTGATGTATCCTGCTGTTGAGGAGTCTCCATAAAACATTCCCCTTGGTTTATTTCAACTGGATATAAATTTTCCTTTCTTCATAAATGGCTACACTGTACACAGCATTCCATAAATTTTTACAATTCCACTGTTTGTATGTACCTTGTAAAAAACGCTTAGCACTGATTAAATGTATCACCAATAAAATTTCATGGGCTACTTTTGACACTTGATATTCTGACCTTCTCTCTTCCTCATACATTAATTTTGGTTTCCTATGCCTGTAAACACAGACTGGCAGAGAGGAAAATGTACAGTACCACTGACAAACCTGAAAGTGATGTATTTATTTTTAAACAAAGCCTTTATCCTCCCTTGTCCATAGTGGAGAACCCAGCAGAACATACATGCCACCTCCCTGCACCAAGGGCAGAGGTCATGTCACTCGCTGCTTACATATCATAAATATTAGAAACAGACTGGTCGATGCTTTGAAGGCAGAGTCAAGCTAAACTAAGATTCCAGGAGCAGAGAAATTGCCCCTGGCTGTATCCAACCACAGCTGCAGATGACAATTATCATAACCACTGCTACGCTGCAGGAGAGAAAGCCTGGTGCAGTCCTCACTTTGTGGGGCAGAAATCTTCAAGACTTGATAAAATGACTCCAACATCAGTGCACAATCATGTAATTGCAAGCCTTCTCTCACAGCCAATTTACATTTGGGTGAGAGGGCAACTCTTTCAGGGAAGAGACCCTGTTTCAGCCTGTAGCATGCTATGCACAGCTCTGTGACACACAGGAGCACTGCAGAATGGCAGAGCACAGTGATGCTGTCTCAGCTCTCACTCATACATTGTCTTCAACACAACTCCCTCACCACCTGAGTTTCAAACACTAACTATATACACCCCTATGTTTTCTGGGATAAGAACTGGTTTCGTTTTTGACCTGATGAAAGACTCTGCCCCCCGACCTGATGAAAGAATCTTGCTTTCATGTTAGCAAGCATCACCTGCAGCAAGTACGAGAGCTAAAAGATACGGGGAGTTTATTTTGGCAGATGTGGGTGAGCAGTACTGAAGTCAGTGGGAGATCCACAGACTCAAAAGCCTTTTACACTTACTGGAGTGCAAGAACGTAACATAAAGCTGAAAAAGCCCCTTTGCTACTAACAAGCAAAACAGTTAAACTGACACATAAGTTTTTAAAAAGAAAAGTGACAAGTGGCTTTAAAAGAAAACAGGTACAGCTCAGGCATTTTCAGTATCTAAGTCTCTGAAAGAAGGCCGGTGTCAGGCACTGGTGGCAGGTTGAATGTCAATCACCCCACAACATGTGGGCTACTGGATTGGCACAATATACTGAGATTTTATTTCATGAGATGAGCTGGTTATAGCAGAAGGGGTTCCTACAGCATCCCTTGCTGCAGAAAACTGCCCAGCAAAGCTGTTTTGAGAAGATGTGTCAAATCACACCAAGTGAAGTTTAGACCCTCTAAAGGGTCTGCAAGACTGCCAATGCTAAAAGTAAATCTCCTGGCAAGACATCAATGTTTTAGGAGTTGGCTTCCCCTTCATTTAGCTAAAAATCTCATTTATTGGGTTTGTTTTTAGACTAACCTCCTTTAAAGAGGCTGACTTATAATCCTGTAAAATGTTGTCACATGTATTGAGGAAATTGGCAAGGATGCTAATTTATTGTCCTCTAGGAAAAAAAAAGCCTTCTTTCCTTGATTAATGTATGTTTTTGTATTGTGAGATATTAAAGAATGTTGCTTTACCTGTAATTATAGAGAATAGTTTACTTTGGCAAAGTGCCCTGGCTTCTGGTTGCCAAGTTATGAATAATGCAATGTTCCCCATTCCAATTTCCGTGTTCTAAGTTGTGAATTTGGAGCGGGGTGCATGCAAAGGCACACACACACACGACTCTGAGATGCTCTCAGTCAAAAGCGCCTCTATTTTATACTTGCTTGCACAACTTGTTAATACTAGCATCTGCTTGCCAAATTCAGAGTTTGCTTCTGACTAATTTAATCTTGATGCAAACCAAAATGTTGTCTCTTTTTTTCCCCCACAGAGGAATTATTTCTCTTACACTTGCATGCACCGTCGCGATACCACTGAGGGGAGCTTACTGCTGCAAGAAGGCATTTTAAGCTGCATTTAAGTGGGGACTTGGGTAAAGATTCCCTGAAGAATTTAATGACAGAAGAATTAATTTTGCTTTCATATCTCCCCCGCCTCCATAACACAGAACCCAACAATGTCTTTACAGAAGCGGGAAGTAAATTCAGGCGTTGGCTCTTTCTCTTCCCTTTTTTTGGCCCGTGTTTTGCTGGGACACATGTGCCCAGCCCCAATCAAAACAGAGACAGATGGCACCGCTGATCATTCAGAATAGAAGGAGCCTCGGAGTCAGCATGTTTAGATGCATTTGTAGGGCTATGCAGTATCCACTGGCCACTGGGACTGATTTAAAAAGGCAGCGAGTGAAAGTCTGAGCTTGCGCCAAAATTTTAAATGTGCCATTTGAGCAATTATGGTTCGACATGAAAGCTGGGAGAAAGAATGCATGGGTCATTCTGATTAGATTTAGAGACTATGTTCCCTGTTCCAAAGAGAAAATAAATGCAATCCCATTGCTTTACTGGAGCAGCTTTGGCGATAAAGGAAAAAGCCATGCTATGGAAAAGTGGTTTGCTGCAGCAAGGTTCTGTTGAGGCAGCACAGGCTGAATCAGAAAATGATTCTCTAAACAGTGTTCCTGAATGGCAATAATTACTCATCTAATGTGTTAATATCTCAATTCACTTTTCAAATACATCCTTCATTCTGGTGACCCTAATTGTCTAACAGATTTGTGAAGGTGCTTTGTAGTTTCTATCTTAATACAATCCAGGATCACAAAAGGCAGGAGGTAGAAATGGAAAATGCAGCACCTCTCCTTGCTGACGTGTGCAGGCTAAAGGTTCCAGCCTACTGAAACTTGCCTCCATCCACAAGCAAACATGTTTGGATTATGACCAAGCTCCATTTATAGCTAGGCAGGTCTATTTTTCTACTGGAAGACTTATGGCAGCTGTAACTTGTCGTCTTACTGTGGCCTGGAGCTGGTCTGGGATTATTGGTAGCTTTGGCTGGACGATCAGGGCACAAAATTATAAAATATCCATGAAGTGAAAGAGGAACAGCAAATTCCTAGGGCTGAAAGTTGCTCAGAAGGTTGGACATGCAGCTGAGTCTTGCAGCCAGCCTCTGTGAGCAATTAAATAAATGTCTCCTACTCCCATGGCCCCCATCCAAACGACTGAAATAAACAGGAAATATCTATGCTACTACAGCAGCACTTGGATTCATCTATAGCCTTTTAAGGGCTTTACTGTGGAGGTGATATGCTTTCCAGAACCTCCATTCATGACAGCTGATTGGAGGCACACAAGGGCAATGTGATAACACATCCTCCAGACAGCTTCCTACAACTGCTGCTGCTGCCCTAGAACTTTTACACTGTTGCCGTTTCCTTTACGGGGAAAGAAAGGATCAGAATTAGCATCATTTAAGGTAATTGTGCCTTCAAAAAGAAACATGAGGCTATTAAAGTAGGCCAGGGCACATTAGTACCATATAACCAATTGTGGTCCCAGAGCTAGAAGAAGAAACCAGCAGTGCAGTGGAAGGACAGGTCATGGGCCGGCCATCTGAGGGAAAAGCTGGAATGCTTATGCAACTGTGTGGGAAACAACAGCTTTTTGTAGACAAAATCATCAAAAAGAAGAAAGAAGATAATGGAGAAATAGGATGAAGTGCCTGTAGCAGTGGGGTGTAAGGAAAAGCATTGACACTCAAGTAAGGACAAAAAATCAACATGGATATTAAACTATTTTAATTACTGGCTATTACACTGCTCCTGTAAAGGCAATACTGGATTCTGTCCTACAGAAGCACAGGAGATAGGAAAGCACAATGACTTATGTCATTAAATTCTTTGGGAAATCTTTACCAAGCTCCAACTAAATGTGGCTTAACACTCCTCATTGCAGCAGTAAACAACCCTCAGCAGTACTGCAGCTGTGCATGCAAGTGTAAGAGAAATAATTACCCACTCTACAGTTGTCTCAGACATGGTTTAACGAGAACTAACACAAACTGGTCCTTTTTAAAGTACTATTTCATATTTATGCTTACTAACTGTAGCCTAAGAAATGCATAAACTACCAAGAGCTGTAATTACAACCATCCTGTTGTCATACAGCAGCTGGCACAGCACAAACACTTACTGAGCCCTGCCACAACAGTCAGCGAGTGCCAAGGAAAGCAGCAGCCCTGTCACCACCAGCACAGAGCCAGCCTGTGCAGCCAGGGCTGCCCCTCAGCAGATGCAGGAGAGAGACAGCAAACTGGCAGCGGATGGGGCACAACATGATCCCTTTTCTGCTCTTCAAAGGAACATTTTCATCCAAACAGGGAATGCAGCCTACCTAAAGATAATTGTTACTTCTCTCTTGAGAGCATCTGGGCACCACACAAACATTTCCTAAAAAACATAGTATCAGTCCCTGCCTCTTAATTCTTGCAGCACAGCTAAGGGATGTGAATAAACAGTGACATCCTCAAAGTATTTTCAGAAGGAACGTGGCAAGATCCACAATGCTCCATCAGAGACAATGTTAAACACAACAGGCTAATTTTGGGGACGAGTCCTCTCTCTGACAAGCTGCTCACACATCGAAGGGCAGAATTCATCTGCTACAAGGCAGCTGTTTGTGTTTTATAAGCTAAAGTTTCTCTTACCTATGGAATAACTCCAATATTTCACAGGGAATCATCATCCATCTAACTGAAGTACCCTCTAACAGACCATCAGCCTCATATCCCCTTTGAAATAGCACAGCTGAGCACTTGCTGGGCCACGATTTATTTTTTACCTTCTAAGACATCTTGGTAACTCTATAGCTCAATAGTGACAGTCGAATTTCACACTGCGATAGCCCCCCATCGATTTTTCATTCCCAGGAAGCAACTCCACAAATTAAAGTTAACAGCATTTCTGAAACTAAGAAAAGAAAAAAGAAAAGAAGGGGCAGGCAAAGAGACATAAATTGCAAGACGCCTAAACCACGCCCCCAACGTCGGAATAAAATTCCATCCTGGGTTTTTCACCAGTTATGGGATAGGGATGTAGAACCTACTGACCCTGAAGCCAGCAGCCCCCTTGGGTTTGCAGATGCTTCAGCTTTAAAACATCACAGGTTCAACAGAAATAAGAGTCCCTTACTATATGAAGATGTCAAAATCTACAGAAAATTGCCTCAAGGCATGAAATTAGACTAAACCTCTGGACAACGCTGCACTAAACAGAGATACCACCTACCCCAAGGTCTGAGCTTGTACAGTCACAGCCTGCCTCAGTTAACCAGCCTGTGAAGAACTAGACACTGATACAATTTCAGTTTGCACAGTGGTTATAATGTTTGAGATCACCATTGACACATGTAACTTCTCTCTAAAAGTTAGAAGAGGGAGCAGAATAAACGCAGCCCAGCACTCTGCTCTCCTCTGTCACATCCTAGAGGAAGAAGTAATGCCAAAGCCTCACTTCCTAAAGAAATGAAGCATCTATCTCCGTACCCTTTCAACACCGAACACCGGTATGCAGTACAAACACAGTATTTCATACTACTGAATTACTGAAAAGGACTAAAACCTAATAAAGATAAAAATCTGGACACAAGCAGCACAGACCAGAAGCTCTTTTTCAGCCTGGCTTTGACAATCCCACACTTCAGTTCAGTGTCCTGAATCCTCTCCCAAGTTCACATGGGCTGCTTTAGTACTGGACCCACCAGCAGCATCATGCTCTCGCTTAGCAGAGTACAAAGGGTTAGTTCATTTATTACTCAAGTTCATTTTTTAATTCTGTCTTTGCTATGACATATTCTTGTCTCCCAGCAAAGCCTATTAATGGTGTGACACTGTGGAAGGGCTGGGAAGAGCTTATCCTGTGGTGTGAATTCTCAGTAGATTCTGTTTTCCTCTGACATACCAGCTTAAGCGTGGCTCCTTCCCTTTCAGGCCTCTGCTAATCCTCTGGCTTCACACGCTGCTCCTGCCTGGATGTGTCTGCCTGGGAGCAGGGTCTCCCCAACAGACACTGCTACCTCCCTGAGTGCTCTCACATTCCTGTCTCTTTGCACAAGGACCCCAGTCTAAACTTTGTTTTATTTTAACTGATGCGCCTCCCTGTGCTGCTATGCCAGAGCCCCTCCAGAGCCAGTGTTTCAAAACAGTTGGATTGGAAAGAGATGAGGTGGGGGGGAAGAGAAGGAAAGAGAAGACAGGCAAAATAAAACAAATACAATTGCTTTTTGTCTCTAAAACCCTCTTTTTAACCCAACAAGCATCTCATCCAATGAAGCATGATAAGCATGAAGTGTTATATAAAGAAGATAATTATAAAGGGATTTAATGCTTGGCAGGCTTGTATTGCAAGGTTCAGAGCAGAGGTAGCATACTCACTTAAACAGCCTTGTGTCCGGGTTTGCTATTATGTGGGCAGCGTGGCTGGGGCCAAGCAGAATCAGAAACAAGATTTCTTTTAAAAAAANAAAAAAAAACAAAAAACAAAATTTTTTAAAAAAAAAAAAAAAAAAAAAAAAAAAAAAAAAAAAAAGAAGCACAGCCCCCTTCCCAACAAGGATGGCAGTTTCAGTCCCACCTCCTTCCACTTCTGTCCCATCCCTGATTAATGATGTTGTCTGCCTGATTTATGACCCACCCCAACAGATTAGAGTTTCCCTCTTCAACCTCCCCCCCTTTCACCCCTCCCAGAAGGCACAGCCACACTCCGCTGGAAATATTAGAGAATTATTAAATAAACATTCATACGTCATGTCTCTTCCCATACTGAGCTCATCGTAGTCAATGCTCAGCGGCCGGGTCCTGTTTGCTTTGGGGCTGACACCAAACAGCTGGAGTGATTCATGGAGAGGCTGGCTACAATGCTCTGTGCCATACATCATGCTCGCAGCGCTCCCTGCCCCGGCGGAGATAAACTGATCAACCACAACGGGCTGGAATGAATTTATGACAACACAAAATTGAGGAAAACAAATGGGAGGTGACCCAGTGGGCCACTAACCCAGACTCTCTCGCTGGCCTGCAATCTAGTCTGGTGGCAGAAAGCAAAATTGAACATTGGCACTCTGAATTAAGATGCTGGCTTTTAACCCCAGGGAACCTCAGTTTCAAAATGGCACCAGACCCTCACAAGGCAGGAGAAAGACTTTTTGTGGGGAAGGTGCTTTTTGCAACTCTCTGTGCTCAGCGCTGCTTCTGCTGAGAGTCCCACGTCAGTTGAGGTATCAGGGAGCGTGCCTGGGCAATTAGGGACCAGCTGCTCTCTGAGCAAAGCTGCATCTCAAGCTGAGGTAAAGGAGCATTGCACCAGCTGGGCTTTGCCTTGGCAGTGGCTGGCATCTCCAGCAGACAGGCAGGGCTCAGGTAGTGTGATGCTCCTTCACCTCTCCCCAAGAGCCTTCAGCACCCCAGGGTGTCTTCCAGACACCTCACATTGGCAAGATTAGAAAAGCTCAGCACTGAGACAACCCACAGTGCTGAGAAGGTGAGCTGGCAACAGCACTATGTCTCCCACTGCCCCTGGCTGACACCTGAAGTTCCAACACTACAGAGATGAGATCAACTTGTCCAAGTTACTGATGATCTGGCACAGCACAAGGAGCACAGCAACAAACACAGACTTACCCCAAACCCCATCTAGCTGTTCTACATGCAAGAGACTCTCCCACAAAAACCTATGTTTAGATTAACTTGCTCAAGTGAAGAAATTCAGCTGCGTGCCGAAAGGAGAACTGCTCACTGTACTGTATTAATGGATTAAAAAACAAACAAAACCACACTACTCTCTTCGTCTGGACTTATTTTTGGAAGAGGGGAGGAAGGAACGTCATTCTTATGAGAGAAGGATCAATAGGTAGATCACTGCTAACTCTATTAGCCACTGCTCTAAACAGAGAGCACAGCTGACACAGGTGCTAAGCCATGTGCTTCTGGACCATTTAAAAAATGCTACACAAGGTTTAACATGCCAATCAATAATGCTCAGATTTAAAGGCAAAAATTGAAGTTACAAACAATGGAGTAAAGTGATGCTGCCAAAAACTTCCTGTAAGCACCACCCAAAACAAGAAAAATGAAACCAATTTAGCTCCAGATTAAGAAACAGGAACTAGAGATGAATCAATTTAGCCTGTTGGGCTGGGTCGCTATATATCATTGCTCAGCAGTGGAGTGGGAAGCAGCCAGACAGTGAGAAACCCTTCCCCCTCCTTTTCTGTAGGCTTCTAGCTCTGATCCCTGTTATCAATTAATTTAACAGAACCCCTCTACACAGACAAGCACACAGAGCATTCAGACTCCTTAAATGGAAGGACAGAAACTATTTATCACACATGAATCTCAAACGAAAGGAGAGAGAAAAAAAAAGGCAGCTAGGAATTCTCCACCTGAAACACCGTCTTATTTTCTGAACCTCAGTAAAATAAGGTACCTTAAATAAAGAGGTCCCTCTCCTACTTTCAAAAATTAACATTATTGGAAAGACTGAACAAGACATTTAAGGAATTTCCTGTAATTTCTATTGGGTTTTACTGACTTTTAGCAGAACTGAAGCTTTAGCAGGCAAGGTTACTGCAGAGCAAGCTGTGTGTGCACACACATACTCGCTGTCCACACTTCACAGCAGCGTTAGCACAAGAGTTGTTTGGAGAGGATTCTGGGACCCTTCAAAAGGTGCTAGCTAAAGCCTCTTTGATCAGATTATTAAAGCTATGTCAATTTTATCACTTGAGCTCAAGTGTTTTGGAAAATGTCAAATCCTTTCAGCTCCTACAGTTTAAAGATTTTCAATAGGAGTGGATCTGGGAGGGTGGAGGGCTGCGGGGCTGACAGGCAGGAGGCCCAAAGGGAAGCCAAGCAGCAGCCGAGACAGAGGCTGACAGATTAGGGCAGAAGGGATGAGTCCTTGCCACCAAGACAGCATGCAATGGTTGGCTCACTTTAAGGACAAAGCTGGTTCTGCACTGACCTGCAAGCTCCCAGGCTCAGTTATCCTTGGCCAAAGACTGCTGACTGAAAAGCATTGAATTGCAGACAGCCAACATTTGGGATGCACGAACAAAAGGGTTTGTAGAAAGGAAAGTGCCGAGACAGCAAAGCAGTATTAAAGTTCCCTCTGCAGCAGGGAGTTTCCCCAGTTAACTCTGACTGTGCACATATGCTCTGCCAGGCTGCCTGAAATGTCAGAGATCCAAAAATGTGCCAGGCACACAACCTGTCAAGTCAAGACCAGGGGCAGGAGGAGAACAAACTGCATTAGAAAAATGGCAACTTTCTGTAAAGTCATCTTAACGCTAAGATTAGATTTTTGCCACCCCAAATTATCTATGGACCTCACCCCAAAATGTAATATTTAAAATCCACCGTTACATCATTGCTTCCACCTCATTCAAGTTGTTTGGTCTCTCACTTGATCTTTGGGCAATGTTTTATATCAGGCAAAATCAACTTAAAATGCAGCCCCATCCCAGCTAATGCAGCCCATGGCAGCAGAGAACAGCCTGCAGTTTTAGGCTTGCACCATCAAATCTGCCCAAGCAGTAAGTCACCCCAGCAGCACATGGAAGCAGGCTTAGAATAGAGGTTGTTACTCAAATCAACAGTAGCAGATAAACCCATTTATTTCTATTCCAGACTAGACTGCAGCACATTCAATGAGCAGAAGGGGACAGGAAAGGAGATGCCCAGCAGTCCCTGCAGTACTGTATATTCAAACACTGAGACTTAAACTTCTGAACCACTGAAAGGGCTGCAGGTAAAAAACTCAGAAACAGAGACATTATTTCTGTTAGGAACCATATAAAGGCTCAATACAGATCTTAAGGAAAAAGAAATTCCTTCTGTGAGACTTCTGCCAAGTTCCAGTGCTGCTATGGGGAGATCCCCTTTTGTTGAGAGATGAAAGGTGGAACAAACAAAAAGAAAGCATGGATATATCTATTTACATAATTTAAAAGAAAGCAATTAGCAGTGGAGAAGTCCTTGGGAACCTGTGCCCAATTCCTTGTCACTGGGTACCTGCCCCCACAGATATCCAGTGGAGAAGGCCCACGGGCGCTCTGTAAACACAGCAGTGGTGAGTGCTCCAAGTTCAGGTTTTGTGTTGCAGCACAACTTCCCTTCTCAGTGGTAAAAGCTTCAAATATGCCTGTCTTGAGATTACCACTGCTGCTGGGAGCCCCAGATGGGACACTATGGTTCTTTAAAACAAGAAAAAGGGAAGCTACACACTTCACACTCACTTTTCAATGTCGCTGTTCTTACAGGTCTTCTGCATCGTCTCCTGTTTACTGCTTTCACCATTACTCGTTGAGGGCATTTCTGTTCAGGGAAGAACAGAAAAATTAGTAAGAGAACATTAGATCATTGTAGTCTGAGCAAGTCAGATTCAGAGGACCCCAATGAGTCATTTTCATGCCAGTTCTTGATAACAGAGAGAAGAGACTGATGCTAAGAGTCCCCATCTGGCAGGGGTACCTCTCTGGACAGTATATTTCTATGATTCCGGGCTCAAAAATACAACCCCTGTTCCCTCACCACTTCACAGTGATCTGACCCCCACTGATGTATTTATTGTTTAAGACAAGATTTAATTCAAAAGGCTTGATGCAGCTGCCACGTGAAAGTGTACTTCTATAAAGGTGGGTTCAGAGCAAATCCACCCAGTCCAGACCCTGCTCTCAGTCTCTCCCTTTTGCTGCGATCCCTCAGATACAAGCAGAAAAATATATGCCAAGTAACTAGAATGACACTGCTCATCATGGCTGCTCCCAGCACTGGAGAGGGTGTGAGACACCAGCTGGAGCTGAGAAGATGAACCAGCCCCAGGGCTGTAGGTTCAACACTGTGGATTCAAGTAAAAGGTTGTGGTGGTGCATCCCCCTCCCCCCTTTTTGGGTGATCTCAAGCACACTCATTTGTGACAAAGGTATGAAGAAAACAGCTCATAGAAAATGTCATCAGGGCTGCCTCCTTATCACCTCCGTGGCTGTAGCTACTGAAGCTGATCATACCTACAAGCCAGTGCTTCTGCATCACAGAAAATAAATGTGATTGCCTACCCCACAGAAGAAAATGCCTGCGATAGATATCCTATGTTCTCCATTTAACCATCATGCCCTTGGCAAAACTGGTTCTGCTCCCTTCCCCCACTCCCACTGGCAAGTAGTCATGTCTTATAGGTACTTTCAAGGCTGGGAATCAAATGCCCAAAGCATGACAGGAACAGAACAAGGAACAAAATCATTGGGACATGTCTCTTCAGGTCGCTGAGCTTCAGTTTCTTTCCTAAGGGAGCTGGAGCAGCACTGCCCAGCTTTGGAAATGGGATGTGGCATCTACAGCTGGAAAGCGCCAGGTTTTATTATTCTCATATTTCCACTAGGTTGCTACTTACACTTATAGTGCTGCTGGCATTGAATAAAAACCCCCAGCAGTCGAATGGCTTTAACACTCCCCCCTTCCTTCTTAATATGATGAGCTTTCAAGTAATGTATGCAAAGGTACATATTCACATCAACTTATTTGCTGTGGAGTCTCAACTATAGATCGTGAAGTAGGACAGATCCTGGAGTTTCCACTCCAAAGGTGAAGGCTTCAGAGCGGTAGGTTTTTCTTGCCATACAAAGGCCAGTAAGGACAAGATCCACCCAAAAGATACAAGTCTCTAGCATATCCTCTCTAAGAAGGGAAAATGAGAAAGCAGTTGAACAAAGCTCAACAGTAGGTGCAACTGTGTGGTCTAAACATCCAGCAGCTGAACACCACCATCACGCTGTCAGGCTCTGCTGGCTCCCTCTGTAATATAGCAGTTTGCCTTTCAGACATGACATCAAGTCAATACAAATCCTATTTCTCATCACCATATCAGTTAAGGTGGCATTTTTGGGAACTTCTCCAGCTGCCATTATTGACAGTTAATTGTGCTGTAAAGTTTCAAAAAGATAGTGTGGTTTTATGTGCATATGTATCTCATGACACTCTGCAAGAGCATTAACAACTACCTCTCCTAAGTACTGGCAAGCAGAAGACATGGACTATGTATCTGTCCTCCTGCAGTATATAAATTAACAATTTACAATTTCAACACTCACCGTCGCTGGCCCATTTAGAAAACTCCGGTGTTATTCGAGTACTTGGTGTGCCACCACTAAAAAAGAAAAGGACAATATGCTAAAGGCTGAATACAAAAAATTTTGCTGCTCAGGAAAAGCTACCCCTTCCACCCTTCCAATCCTCTCTCAATACTTCTGTCCTTCGGTCTAAGCTTCAAAATGTGGTCAGATGGCCAGCCAGAAAACATGTTCATGCTTCATGGCATCAGCAACACTACTGCATTTCTACAGAAACGTCACAGAATTTGAAAGTGCTTTTACAAGCAACATCACCTCTCATGTTGTAGAGATGGGCAAACAAGTCCAGGAAACATGCAAGGAAAGACCTTGCCCAAACAGTAAAACCATGTTAGGTGCAAGCCACACGAAGGAACTGGGTCTCCTGGCCTCAGGTCCTCAGTTCTCTCACCAAGCACTAAGTGTCCATAGCCACTGGTAACCCAGTATTCTCCTGCTACAATACCAGAGTCCTGGCTGTGAAGGAGCTTCAGAATCTTTGAGGTCCTGACTTTGGACTAGCATGGTTAGCAAAGTATTGAATGGACCAATGGTTTGGATCCAGTGTGGCAAATGCTACTTTTCTATGGAGTGAAACCTAATTTTGAACTAGTGTTTGTGACAGGCTAAGCAGTAAGAAAACTTCATTTCACTGCTCTATCAATCACTTCAACCTTGAACCCACAAGATCACTCGGTGAAAGAGATAGAGGGGTAATTTAAGTCCTGTTTTATGCAGGGCAGAGGGCTTAGAAAGCAATCCTAGCTCCCTGTTAAGACTCATTTTATTTGCCTGGAATGTTTCCCTGAGTGCCCTGAATGCTGGCTGCCTACATTCTCCACATATGTATGTGGGCAGAGAACATATCCTGCCCCAACCCAGAGCTGAATACAGGATTAGTTTGCACATCCCACAACATGGAATCGGATGCAATGAAGTCACACATGGGGTGCCAGGCTCCTACTGTGCCAAACAAGATTCCGATGGCACCACACTGTCCTGCTAAGAGGCCACATTTCATCATGAAGCAAGATGATGTGTAAGGCCTTAGTACAGCACAGAATTCATCCTCATCGCCAGAATTCATCCTCTGTCCAACACTGTTCAGGGCAAAGATGACACTGGCTGGGCAGTGGGGTGGCTCAGGAGGGAGATGTGCAGGGAGGCTTTATTGAGGCTACACAGGCAGAAGTGGAGACCCACCTGTCGGATTATGCTCCTTTGGAAGTCTCTTGTTGCAACCCTTGCACTCAAGTGAACAGGTATTTTCCACAAACTGAGATTCCCCAAAAGTAATGAACGCAGTAATTTAGAAAGGCATGATACTTACTTTAAAACAGCACCTCGGAGTGCCTCCCTTTCTTTGGCTTCACCTGGCTCTTCTCCAGTGCAAGGGATAATGTCTGCCTCTGTGTACCTGAGCACAAAGTGTTAAGGAATGTACAGCACTGCTGCAGACAGTAGAAAGGCTTTTGACCCTGCCTGGGATATAAAACAAATTAATTCCAACTGGGAACACCTTAAAAAAAAAAAAAGGCTTGGCATCCATGAAGGGACTTACTTTTAAATTCTGGATTAAAGTTTTGTTTTAGGTGGAAAGAAAAAGAAATCTTTTGATAGTAACATGATGCCACAGCCTCTTGGAAAGGGAAAACCAGTTCCTGAACACATGCAAACCTAACCTGCACAATTTCACAAATTCTGTTTGAAGTACAGAGTTCTTTTACCATGAAGGGTTGGGGCTTCAATCTTAAAGGCTGGTACAGATTTCAATAAAACCTAATTCTACAGCTATACATTGCCCCTCATCACAGCTAAGGCAGTGTCTGCCTAATGCCCTTGCAGGAATTCCTCCTTGATGCCTATTATAAATGCTGTGGGGCAGAAGTCTGCCCACAGCTCTCCCAGAGCTGTGCCCAAAGAGCCTGCTCCCACACGGAGAAATTCCCAAAATCTGCCTATAATGATAGTTCTGCCCATGAACTGTCTAATGAAAGAATAAAACCCCAAATCTCTCGGAGTGGAAGATGAACACTGCTTACTGCACAAACCTCTTGAAAACAAAAGGGCGTCCTTGTGGAAAATAAACTCAATTCCTGCCCATGAAGCAGGAAAAGCTACCCATATGGAAGAAATCTGGATGGAGGCAACAGATTGCTTATGAAATAGAAAAGAAAAACTCTTAACTGATCCCTTGCAACGGGATGCAGTCCTTGCAGTCCATTGAGTCCTCTAGACTTCAACCACGTCTGAAGCATTGCTGCAGCAGGATCTCAAAGGGACTAAGAACCACTCCTAGTTCAAATAACATGGTAACTGGACAAGGCTGTGTCATTTCCAGTAGGGCTGGACACAGACTATCCACCATTTCCCAGGGCAGATGCAGCCCTGGGCTCCCTGTCAGTAAGAGCCTTTCAAAAACGATACTGTGGTTTCCCGTACTCGAGTGTGTCGTCTCCATCCACATCCAGGTCAGCGTCGCTGTCTGGATTCTCCTTCCCGCTGCACATGATAAACCCAGAACCTGAAAGAAAATAAAACACATGGATGAGCATTTGAATCGGAGATGAAGTGTAGGAGATCTCCCAAGAAAGGTGCTACAGCACCAGTTTGCAGGCTGTCCTTTACTCTTAACGGCCTCTCCAAAGACTGCACAAGAACACTCACAGAAATGCTCTAACTTCCTAGATTTTATGTTCTAAATGCTCCTCAACATTGAAAATGGAACATTCTTGACTTTTAGCTCTCCACAAAAATTATTTTTAAATTGAAGTCATTGTAAGGGTCTCTCTCAAAGGCAGAAAAAATAATGAAGGAAAATAGGAAAGACTAATTTTTCACAAAAGTAGTTAATGCAAAATCCACACCACTAGCAGGTAAGAGAAGGCCACAAGGATGTTCTGAATCATTCCTTAATTCAGATGTAGAGGTCAGGCAGAGGCTAAAATACAATTAAAAATATCTTCTGCCTCTTAAAATGCATTTAGTCATGGCTTAGATTTTAAAAATTTAAAACATTTAGGAACAGCAAAACTGCTTCTGTGAGAAGGGGGAAAAAAAAAAAATCAGACTTCTGTCATTAACAGCTCCTTACAAGCACTTACATGAGCAAATTGCAATGCAACTCATCAAGAGTTCTGCTCTTCCAGCACAGGTGGGTCAGGCACACATCCAGTACCAACTCCAGCCGGAAGCAAGCACTTACAGTTCCACTTGAGTCTGGCTGTGCAACAATTGTCACTTTCTAACAATTTATACATTTATTTTGGTTCCAAGCATTTTGTAAACTGTAACCAGGCTTCTTTAATTGAATCTGCACAAACACCTACAAAGATGAATCTTCACATGGTATTTGCTGCTCAGGGTTTATTAATGGAAGGGAAGCTAGAGAAGGCATATTTACTCTTTATGAGAGTTAACATTGAATATGCTCTCTCCCTTAAGACTGGACATCAAGCAAAGACCTCCTGAACTCTAGGGTGTTGCAAGGTCCTCATTTGTGTTCAATTCTGCAGCAGATTTAAGCTGTTTGGGTACACAAGCTATGCAGACAGAAATGTGCTCACTGCAGCTGCCTCCAGTATGCTCCTTCACTTAGCACCCCTGGCCAGACAGCAGAGCTGGACACCTGGCTCAGACAGAGGTACCTGCCAGAGCCTGAAGGACCTGGCACATCCAGAGGGCTGGTGACCAAGGTCTGTGGTAGACCAGGGAGCACATCCCAACTGCAAACATTGAAAGAGTAAGGCAGATGTTGCCTTGGCCTTGCACCAATGCCCCAAGAGGGATGCGTCCCTGTACTGTGATTGTAGAATGAAGAACACAGGCTAAAATTATTGTAGAAGCACTGAATATTATATGCACATCTGCAGAATGAGGACATTCTGAAGCATTAGGACAGTCTTTTCAGGCTACAGACGTCTGAGTCTGTTCATCCCACTGGGCTCTCACCAGCACACTTAACATAAGCCCAGAAGGGTGAACTATATTTCTAACAGTCTGCATCTGTGCAGAGAGCAGGGCAAAGTAAAGGTCTCATTTCCAAGGACACCATGCAGACACAGTTCTTTACTGTCGCTCTCTAGGAACGGATGCTCTCACTGATTCATTAAGACCCCAATAAAATTTGTTTATATGGATTTGATATTTCTCTTCCCTGAATATCAAGAAGGTCTTTAACGAGTGACAACTGTAGCATGACAATGATATTAAGACTAACCTTTCCCTAGAAGCATAAACTACCTTTTACTTCAAAGTAATTGCCAGCCTTAATTTTTAGCAGAGGTAACACAACTAACACCAGCAATGCAGCACCCGTGTCTGTGCCAGGCACCATGGGAGCCATGCCTGTAGGGCAGCCCCATGGTGTCACTGGGGCAGCCCTTTTCCAGCAGAGCCCTTTCAGAGTGTTTCACATACTGGCTGCACACTGCCAGCCAACACACGTCACGAGCTTCCTCCTCTTGCTGCAATGGCTCATCTAGTAAATCTTGACTCATTCAGTTCATCACAATGTTTGGGAGAAGATTTAGAGGGGTAAGAGAGACCTGTCAAAGAAGCTGGATAGTCTTTCAAAGCTGCTTTAAAAGTCAAGAGTGGGCGATGGGGTGGTAATTTATAGGCATGGCATTTAACCTGCAGTAACACCATCCCCTGCACCTGGCATTACTTTAGCCCATCACTTCTCAAAGGCCATAAACTTTGGACACACAGGTCTTCATTTTTCTTGTAGCTGTGGGAGACACAAATCATGCAAAGCTGGAGCTGTGACTTGGCCAGTCCCAGGAGGTGATCTGAACATTAGCCAGACAATGAATACTTGGAGCAAGTGCCTTGGTGGGGGGGAAGGTGGCCAAACGAATGAACATAAGTGGGACCACCCCCCGTGCTGCTGTCTCTGCAAGGATGCCAAGCACATAGCAGACATGCACCTTTCCATCAATTTTGTTTCCAAGTGACTCAAGCCAACTGGTGGTTTATGGCTAGAGCTTAAGACAAGAAGACCTGCTTACTGCAATACAGTTTACAAATATTAAGGTACCTTGACTTCAGAATCCTTATGTCCTTGCTCCCAAGACCTTTGTACTTAAGAAAATCCCTTTTAAGTCTGGAAGCAAAATATTCCAGAGCTTTGGCTGAACCTAGCTCTATTGCCTAGCTGCATTGCCAGCAGACTACTATACTTTCTATGCAGGGAGGGTGCAAGGGGAGAGTTTGGATAGCATGTGTTATGATGGCAAATACACATTGGGATGATCTGAGGGAGTCTTTCAGTCAGAGGACAGCACAGCAGAGAAGTTCACAGGTTAAAATGAGGGGCAGGGGAAAGGTAAATTTTCTTTTCTGATCAAACAAGGACTCCCAGACTGACACCTAAAGGAAGGCACAATAAGGTGATCCAACTCTCAGTTTTTAACTTAATATGGAATTGTTTATGTGACCAAGTGCAGTCCATTGCAACATGGTAAAAAACAATGACTTAGTAACTGTATGCTAAACAAAGTAACCTCCAAGAATCCAAAAAACACTGAATATAGTTTGTGCTATCAGCTTTAGGACTTCAGAAGCTGCTTTAAGTAAAAAGGAAAAACAAAAGCCACAAAATACGTTTCTGATGTGAATCAAAAGATCCACAAATCCCAGTACTGCTCCTGCACACAAGAAAACACTAAAGAATGGGATGCAAAGCTTGGCCCGGCATCACCTGGGGAACGAATGGCCTGCAACCAGCATCCTGATACCTTTTCATTCTGCAGCAGGGACGGATTTTGAGGCCAGTTCCAGTGGGATGGGGTTTGGTGCCACAGTTTCAACCTGACCCTCCTTGTCTAACTTCCTGGGGTTGCTTCCATGCACAAAGCCAGTGAAAACACCCACGCAGCTGTTCAAATATTTGGCGTCTGAACTGCTTGACATTATTCATTCATCTCAGGCTCATTCAAACCAGATTTCTGGACAAGTGCTGTTATAAATGGATTAAGAAGACCACTAAAAGCAAGGAAGGCCCAAAAGGATCACACCTGCTTCTCACTAACTCAGCCCAAACGTAAAGAGGGCTCACAACTTCCAGCTCCTGGTGATGGTGTACGCTGCCATCCAGGATAAAGAAAAACGTGAAATGGAGCACAGACGACAAGAGCTTCCAGAAGACCCCCCTATCATTCCACTGGGGTGATTTGCAATTCAATAGGATGCACTGGGAACAGGGAAGGGTTCCTCCAGCAAGGCTCTGCTTCTGAAGGTCACACAGTAATTCACAGCCATCAGCAACACTGCCTAGAGCAGACCTCTAAAGCCAGTGTGTTATCCAGAGGTCAATGCTTGGGACCAGAACTTTATCCCCACACGCTAACAAAGTGAAATCCAACAACTGAATGTGAACTTGCAAGTTTGACCTAGGAATTCATGAGAGACATGATCTGTTTTTCACAGAAGCAGCTGTGACTCTTAGGAGTCACCCAAGGCCTGAGGAATGTAATTCCACATGTGAATTTGAAAATGCTGCTTTTAGATGAAAAAAGAACAAACCCAGTGCAGACTCTCCTATACCTTTCCTCTTCCTTGTTGAGAACTTTTTGCTCTTGCTGTGCATTTGGTAGGAGGCAACCCCTTGTCATATGCTGCCAGCCCCAATACAATTAGCCTTCTGATGCTAAAGCAGCACAATTCTCTGACAGTCTTAATCCCAACTGCCTCCTTAAGGACCAGACAAACAGGAGTGAACAGGCAGGTCAGACGCTGGGCCATTAAGCAGAGAAAAAACAAAGTTACAGCTCTGTCTCCAATCCCCATTGCTCTTGTAGCCAGGTGCTCTGACAAGCAATTCCAGCACTGGTATTGAGTGGCACCTCTATAAACCCTGTGACAGTTTGGGAGACAAACTCTCCCATCAATCAGAATGTACCTATCAACATCACTTACCTAGCACTGTGTACACAGCTTTCTTAGCTTGGGCTGGTCTCAGAGCAGTCTGCCTGAGCACCAATTCGAGTTAGTTTCTGAAAAATTTAGGTACTCTACACGAGCAACAGTGTTTCTGAAATACTGAGGTCAGAAAAGCAGGAAAAATTTGCATGTCTCTTAACTGCTGCCAGCTTCAAGCACTGGCAGGCTACACGAATCAGTTGAGCTTGAAGGTGAAAACACTTCCCATCCTTTCCATGTACCTATTAATATTGTCTGTAGATAAATCTTACCGGAAATCCCTTCCATCCCCTTTTTCTAAGTTATAGCACTTTTCTTCCTCCTAAGTTGTCCCCTATGCCTGAGCATCCTCTCTGACCTCTGCACTGCTTCTCAAAGCTGACTTCCTTTGT
The DNA here is from genome assembly GCA_013397795.1 of Orthonyx spaldingii. Classification (NCBI taxonomy): domain Eukaryota; kingdom Metazoa; phylum Chordata; class Aves; order Passeriformes; family Orthonychidae; genus Orthonyx; species Orthonyx spaldingii. The sequence continues at coordinate 434,655 of VZTJ01002332.1, read as the reverse complement.
GCAATCCTCCTGATGAGTGGTCACCTGAACAACTCTCGAGTGAATGGTGGCCCAGGCTAAGATCAAGAGTCATTAACATTATATATGTACAGATTCACAGAACAGATAAAAGGACTTCACATTTAAGTTCCTTCTTTTCTCCATCACAATCAGTAGCAGATGGTCAAAGTGACAACATATGCCGCTTCAGGTGCTGGCAGCACTGCTGGCTCCTGCATAGGCACGAGCTCACACGGAGACGGGCAGTCTTCAGGGTAGAACGGTAACACAACCCGACCACCGCAGACCCAAACGACCACAGCTTAATTTCATGAGCACAGATAGGAAAACACAGACCTACTGTACCCCACCTCTGCTTCTCAACTCCTATCTAAGCAGATCAGTTCTGGTGGCCAGCTGCTCTGTATATATTTAATTATATGTTTATATTTAATTATTACTCAAAAGAAAGCCAGGGAAGAAAACTAAGATGTCAGTATTATTATTTGCACCACCACTGTGAATGCAGTTACTAGATGCTGCTCAGGCAAAGGATCAAACTCATCTGGATAAATAACACTTCTCCAGTCTGGCCCCCAAGGAATGGGTGTGTGGGTGTGTCTGTGTGTGAAATCTATACTGGAAATATTCTAGAAATCCTGAATTTTGTGTAAATTCCATAAATGGGTCTAAATTCAAATCCATCTCAGAGGCACAGAGCTCTACTGGGGCCTATTTTGGCTGGGAAGAGGCATTCATTCTGTTTGCAGGTAGTATATATGTGTTCAGAAAAGAAGAAGAAAAGCCTCCCATAAATCTCCAGAACTACAACCTTTGCTAATTACACTCCTTGCAGTGACCCCCTTCTGCACAACCTCCCTTTCCAGCACGTTCACTCTATTTTCTTATCGAAATGTCACTCGTTGGCTTCTTGGAGAATAAAAACAATGAAGGCAATAAAAGTAGTTTATGCAGACTCACGGCCAGGCCTCACATACTTCCGAGAATGGCTCTAAACTGGGTTTATTTCATCATCTGCTGAAGTATCCCAAACTAGTACTAAGCAGACAAGGTGGCATGGATGCCGTTTTATTGTAAGACATGTGGGAGGACAGAGAAAACCACTAAAAATTCCTGAAGACAAGAGAAAGGCAGAGATGAGAATATGTTGAACACAGATCTTTCCACAGATCCATAACGCCTTCCCAGCCTTATTTTTCAACAGTGAAATTGTTCCCTCACTTCTTCCTAGCACCAACAGGGATAGAATAGCTCTGATGATGTTCCCAGCCTGTTGCAGAAAAAAAAAACGACATTCAGAAGCCAAGAAAAGCTGCTTGCAAAACAAGGGTTCAATTTCTCTGGAGCCAGATCCATTTAAAGCTGAATGGTGATTTACCTGGAAAACTGACACCCAACTGTGTTGTTACAGCAAACACCTGAAACAGCAGATGAATCCATCTGATGCCATCTATTAGCTCCCACAGAGGCACAAATGGGCTGCCAGAGACCTGACTGCTCACCGGTGTGGATGCTTACAGAGATCTTTGCTAACAGATCACAGGAACAGCTGCCTTTAAAGAAAGGGGCTGTATAGTTTTACGACCATTAACATAATCTTGCAGCAGCATGCTGAACAAAGGGCAGGCAAGCACAGGGTAAGAGCCAGCTGCTGCAAGGCTCAGGAAGAGACTTCCCCACCCCTTGCAGCATTGAGGAGTATTCCAGAGATGTCTTTTATGCCTCCTGTAACGTACAGACTATGGCTGCAGAGGGAAAAGCCATCAGGACCAAAGGTCTGATCTGGTTTTGGCCATTCATGGCTGCCTCCCAGAGCCTCGTGCTGGTGTGATGCAGGAAGGTGAGAACAGCCTCATGTCTATCTCAAAGGCTGCTCTTCAAAACCCGGAGCTGAAGTACAAAAGCAGCAGCAACAGCCATGGTCTTTGCAGCTACAGCTCGTTTTCCACAGTTAGGGAAAGGTGGATCTGAAAGCTTTTGTTCCCCTGGGGAGAGGGTGGAAACAAACAAAAAAGGAAGAGGGAGAATTAAAGTAATCTTGAATCACTAAGCAGATTCACATCACTGGATCAATAAGCACCACTGACAGGGATCACAGGAATGTCGCAACTTTGCCAATAATAAAGCAGCACAGCAGAGTTCGGAGGATGACTTTTCTAAGGCAGCCGAGCATGAAGCAGCAAGGCTGGTGAACAGCTGAAAGTGACACCCTGGCTTACATCAGGCTGCTGCCAGTGGCGGGGCTCAATGCAGCTTGCTTTAAATAATGATGAGCACAGAGATTGTATTCATGGGGGAAAGGCAACCAAGGACTGGAAAAACCAAGGGCTAAATTTCATAGGCCAAACACATGTGCTCTTCCTCCCAAACTAATTCTTTTCTAGGTTGGAAAGAAGAAAGAAAAATCAGTGCTAATTTAATCAATTGATCAGTCTATTGATTGCAAAACTGGAGCTGCTAGTTAGCCATGTGCTGTAATGCCCTCAACTCTGAAACCACAAAACACACCATTGATTTCTTCACTTCCAACTCCAAAACAAGAAATAAAACCAGGCTTTCAGTGAAAAACCAACTTCCTTGTCCAGGGAGAAGATGCAAGTAAAGAAGAGAGGCCAGGAAACAGGGACAGCCACATCTTGCGAGGTTCAAACTGAAATTAGTTACAGATGCAGTCACAGCGTCTTGTGTAAACTCTATCGATTGGGTGGCTGACAGTCTTGGGAGCCTCCATAGTAGGACAATCAATCTGGCTGCAGTGTCACCTGCCACTTTGCTGAACAGTTGACAATGCAATTATCCAGTGTGGAGGCAGAGAGTTGGCGTGTGTCAAACGCAGTTAGCCACTTTCCGGGCACTACTCGATAATGCGTTTCACCACCGCGTGTAGGAGACGACACGCGGAGACAGGAGCTGTTTAGAGCCATTGAGACCTGTGCTCCCTTTTTCCTCTGGAAACATCTCACTGCCCCTGACTCAACAACTGTATTCTAAAATGCTATTAAAATCACGTCAATCAACTATTGTGTGCTTAACGCTCAAGTTTGACCTGAGTGTCCAAGAAGTAGGTTGCAGTTCTAGCAAAACTGCAGACCCTTGAGGGAAAAAAATTAAAAATTTATCAGATTACTATCTCAAAGCCTGGGATTTTCAAAACCACAGCTAACAGACCACTAGAAAACTGGATTGCAGAGCTACTAATGTCTGAGATCTACGAAAAATGAAGTTTAAAGAAACTTTCAACTTGAAACCCGGTCTACTTCCAAAAATTGAGTAGTTTCAGGTGCTCTACCTGCTCCCTTATTCCCCCTGCTAATTTTCATGGTGTTACAACTGTTTTCACAATTTTCTGTTTTCTTTTTTTTCCTCTGCTTCCTCTAGAAACGGGGTGACAGACATCCCTTTTCATCCCCCAAACATGATACGTAATACTGTAAAATGGAGAGAATTCCATTTCTTCCCACAGAAAATCTCTTCCTGTTAAGAGTGGCTCTTGGTGTTACATAAATCAATCACCAAGGTTTAGTTGATTGTGCTCCTTTCAGCTAATGCATTCTGGCAGTTTGAGCATAAAAATTAGATTCTTATATTTTTGTATGCGTTCAAGTTAACAAAAATATATCATCAACAACAGGAAATTATTACCGCTATCCTCACCAACTTCTTTTTTCCCAGTTAAAATGATTTTTACTTTGCTAAGTCCCATTGATTACTTTGTGTTCCCAAAATTAAGAAAATGGTGCTCCTTGAAGAATTATGTGAACTTCAAACACGCATGACATTGGGCATCAATTACATGGCAGATTAAGCAGGCTTTTCTATGTAATATATTCTATATGCAGACAAACTACAGAGAAAGAATCAGGTGCAGCCCATGTGATTATTGTATCTAACACTATGCAAACAGATTTTGCTAGCACTTTTAGATCAAGTATTACCTTATGGGCAAGTACTTGCTCTCAAAGGAGAGAAGTGCAAACATTAAGAAGTGTTTGGGCTACCCCATCAGACCAGTCCAAATTATTGTGCTTCTGCAATGGAGGGACTATTGTGCTTCTGCAATGGAGGGATTACCAGGATTACCACTGTTTTACACAAGGACTGAGGTAAGGGATACAAGTGCTCTGGGGCTCAGCCTACTGAGCCCCCTCTACAAGGGGCATAAGGCACAGAACAAGCACTTGAGAAACATGAAATTTATACATCTTGCCCACTTAGAAGCTTACAGCAGGTAGAAGTGACAAGCAGAAGGTAGCAACTCCAACACAGGAAGGCTAAAATTCAAGGACGGAGAGGCTGGGAAGGATGCTCAGATGTACAAACACATTCACCTTAGAGAGAGATGCTGACACTGGAAATGTGGCAGAGAAATGCACTGAATTGAGTTCTTGCTAAATGGGAGGAAGATTAAGAATTTCATTACAGCAAAGATTCCCTATACTCTCACCACAGACTGCTCTTGCATCCAAGCTGAAGTTTACTTTAGCCTGCCAGGGTAAAAGGAATGAATTCTGGCTCATCTACACAGCAGCAGCAAAGATAATTCTAGTTACTAGACCACTCTTCCAAAATGCCTAAATATGCCAGTGACATCTTCCATTTCCCACACAGTCTCTTAAGAGAAGTCACACATTTACTGATCAGCTCAAATGCTTTTGCTGCATTTGAATAGATCAGTTTATATCTTACCAGTATAACCTTAAATGCAGCCTGAATGTCCTCACATGGAAAAAAAAAGGAAGTCTCCTTGCCTCTTGAAGCTTTCCTGCATCTCATTATATTTTATCCAAAGAAGAGGGCACAGCTGGCTACTAGGTGAGCTTCTAGAGCAAGACTTCACAGGTTTGTCACCTGCTCTACTACTATCTTTATAACACTAGAGAAGATGCTTCTCCATGCTTCAGTTTCCACATGTGTGTCAAACACAGGTTTTAAGAGTTTTGTTGTAGAGTTCCATTTTCAGGAAATCACAGAGAGAAGCCCAAGTGAGTTTTCCTTCTCTATTTGGAGCTTTCTGCCAGGCAGTTACCAGACCCAAGAAGTCACCATAATCACAACAACCTGCTGTTGAGCAGGTTTAGGATAACTAAAATGCATCTATTTAGATTCTGAGGCCAGGACCTCACAGTGAAAGAATGATTCTAATGCTGCATGGATTTAGAAGGAGAACAAACTGGAGGGGCATACAGCTACTGCCCCAATGCTCTTTTTGGGACAACTAACCCACACTGGACGAAGGCTGGCCTACAACACTTGCTGCTCAAACTGAAGCATCTTTATTTTGTGATGATAGAAAGCGGACAGTGGGAGGACTGCAACCATTTGCTAGAAACTTTTAAACATTTTAATGCAGTCCCACTTTCCAGGCAGCTGCCCTAATTGTACACGACACGAGATCCAATACAAATGGACACCCAAGGATAACTGTAGTTTGTTACAGCTTATAAAGGCTTTACCAAGTTCCTCTATACATACACTTAGTTGTGCTGTTCTTTTCCCTTGGTAAGACATTAACAAACAGATCCAAGCCCTTTGCTGGCTTGGGAGAAGAGTAGCATGAAGAAATAAAAAGAAATACCAGAAAAATAAAGACAAACTTCAGAGTTAAGTAATCCCTGTGTGTTTCTCCTTCTTCAAGAGTATCACAATCTATCAGACAGATCCTTGTCATGTTGATCTTTCTTAGAAAGCATCCTTCCCTGAAAATGCCCTGCTTGCCATTTTAACATTTTCAAAGTCTTTCTCTCTTCTGTGTTATTTTTGATGCAACTGATCTGCTGAAGCAAAAGAAACCCAGAAGAGCAGTGGTGACTAGCTTGCTACTGCACCTAGAGGAAGGCTTTTTGGTGGGGGAGCTGGAGGGGAGAAGAGGAGGACAGGGCAGGTAGAGAGAACTTAGCTACAATTCTTCAATTCTTTCATATCTAAAGAGGACAGCAATCTCTGTTCTATCAGACCGCACGGTTCGTGCTTTAAATGGTACTTGCTGCCAGCTTGCTTTCCCTGTCTCTCTCCCTTTGAAGCAGACTGGACAGCTTCCTCAAGCTGGCGTTATCACTCCCTCTAACCACTCTTGGCAGGCAATCTAATTCCCCCTGAAAAGGTCACCGCCATTTTAACTGCCTTTCAATCACATTAAGCACGCTGCCGCTCGTGCTCAGAGCGCTGCGCCCGCAGCTCTCCTGACTGAGGTGCGATCGATAACCTGACATCCCGCCCCACACCCAGCTCCCATGCGCCCCAGCCACGCTCTCCTCCTTCCCTCTCCCGGACAAGCTGCCTCCTGGAACGGACGGGAAGAGACCAAGTGACAAAACCCTCTCCTCAAATCCGAGGCAGCAGAAGGGAGCTGCTAACCTGGCATTTACTAATCTTTGTCCCATCTGTTAAGAAACAGAAGGGTGCAAGTATCCCCCACCCCCCCCGCCTTCCCTAGACCTACAGAGGCAGCAACTTCACAGGACAGTTTGCTTAGGCACCAGTCCAGACACCTTTGAAGCTGTGTTACAAAGAACAAGCCTCCCTCAAGCTTCCCTCAATGCAATCATTACCGTTATCTCTCCCCCCGAGCTGCCTTTTTTTTTTTTTGCAGTTACGAGTTATGTGTTCCACCCATCGATCCCTGTGTAAGACACTGTTTTAAGTCCTCTTGCCTTTTGACTGTGCTAAGCCGTTTAAGAGATGACAGCAGCTTCTATCAGTGTGAAGCTGATGTGATTCTTTTCAGATAAAGCACTTTTTTTCCACTTCCCCCCCTCCCTTCCCTTCTTTCAAGTAAGAAACATACACACAAAAAGAGACACTGAATCTTTCAAAGAAAAAAAAAAACCTTTTGAACTTCCCTCAGGAATTCTTTAAAGGGATAACCTTACAGTGTAAACACTGAGGGTAACGTGCATCCATTCTGGACTGGAATAGAAGAATTGCTACAAATATGTTGAGCATTAAAAAAAACCCAACAAACCCCACATCAGAGAGGAAGCCACTTGACGCTTTCACCTGCGAAGCCTTGTTGGCATCCTAAACACAGAAACTCATTAAAGATGGCACGAAATAATCCCGTGCAACAAAGAGCTTCGGAGAGGGATGATTCAGAGACATGGGGAGAGATAGTTACCGCATGTTCAGGTATTTCAAGAGAAATTTTAGTCTTGTGACACTGTACTGAGGCAGGGGAATATTTCATTATTTTATCTGTACAGTTTGACACTTTGAAGTACAAGCTTGGTTTAAACAGAGCTTCGTATTTCATGCTGGTATTCTTCTGCACCTACCCCTAAACAGAACCAAACTCTCCTACAAACCCCTACTTCAAGCAAGACCTCTGCTGAAACAAAGCGGTTCTAAACCCTACATAATTGCCAATAACCTTCATTTACACCCTGCATCCTTCCAGTTCTGGATAGCAAATTGAATGATAGCAAATGATGCTTTAAGAAGCCAGGAGGACAGCTAGAAGTATTAAACGTTCCTGACTGAAATCCTTCACCAAACCCAACAGCTTCAGAGACAACACACTGATCCCTGCACTTCTCAGTTGTGTCATATTCCTACTTACTGCCACACCCTGTTCTTTCCACCTGCTGCCTCAGGTATGCCAAGCTGTAGCAGCCAAGTAGGTGTGCTTTGGCTCTGCTGCTCTAGACCTGACTGGGGGTTCGCAGCTGTAAAACCAACAGAGAAGACAAAGAATTTTCAGCTTCTAAGACAGCCCCTCAGGTTAGAAGAGCAATTTTTCCCTGCAAGTACTTTGGAAGCAGAAAAGTGTCATCCTAGGAACTTTACAAGTGAGTTTCAGCCTGTGATTGCTCCTAGGTTTTAGACCATCTTCCACAAAATCCAAACAGGGTTGTTCATTTCCCTGATGTTTCTGTTTTTAAGAAGAAAAGCCCCAGGGTCCCTCAACCTTACTCCAACTGGGAATCCATCAGGATTTTCCATATAATTGGCAAAGAATTTTCTTCATGTTGAGAGTGATATGAACCTTGTTCACTAACCAAAAATGATAAAAAGAAGCCAGGATCTGTGTTAAGTTCTAGCCACTGCTGCAATGCTGCCCAATGGACTTATGTGCAACACACACTGGCCACAGTGTCCTGCTCCCCCTTCACCCAGCTGTGACATCTCCTCAAAGCAACACACCATTAAAACTGAAATTAATGAGACACATGGCCATCTATTTTCCCCTCCGGTTTTATGTATTTCCCCATGTCATCTCTTTAGACATTGGTGACATCCCTGTAGCCTGGCAAAGGCTGTCTGGCATTATAAAAGACCTTTGATTTCCACATCACTGCTACTTCTCAGCAAAGGGAACAGAGCCAAATGCAAAGCCTCAGGTGACAGGGGTTAACGAGGGCCTTGCCAACTCCAGACAAAGCAGTTTTAAGCATTAGAAAGCATCTACAAAATGTTGTGCTGTGCTTCAGGGCTGTAAATTAAGAATTCTGTCTGGCAAGAGCCAACACTGGCAGCAAAAGAAGAAAGACAGTCACCTTAAGGTTACCTGAGAGTGCACAGAGCAGCCCTGAGTGATGGAGACCCATGAATACCAGCAGACAGAGACAACAGGGAGCCACAAGAGAGCACGAAAAAGTGTAACTTAATTAAAAATAAATGCAATCAGCCAGCTGTGGGAGATCACTCCAGCTTTGCTTTGGCTTTCCAAATTTTACAACAACTTCCTGCACAGAGTAGGTAGGTATCCTGTACATATTGTCTGGTTATCGCAAAATACCAGGCAGAAAGTCAGCAGCAAAAAACTCCCCTGTTTAGGGAAGAGGACACTTCTCTAGAGAAGCATGGCAGCTGTTGAATCCAGCTGCCAGCAGAAGTGTGCTCCAGAGGAGGAAGGCCAGGTGCTAGAGACCTGCCAGCTGCTCAGGTATCAGGAATCCCTTCTTCAGCAGTGGTTCTGCCACAAAACACTGCACAGGGAGGATGTTTCTCACTACAAATACTACAGGGAGGTTCCTGTGCTTGTGAGCTGATCTACAGACACCTTTCATTCAGCACCACAAAGGGAAGTCTAACCCAAAAGCCTTGTCAGCAGGGTGATTAAGGAGGGTTTTAGAACTGCATGCAGTTGTATTCTGCTTTTCTCCTGGACTTCCAATCTCTTCCTGGATCTGGTCCATGTAATTCTTGAAGGTGTCACGAATGTCTCAAAAAGGAAAGAAGAGACAGACCCCATACTTCCTGATGGAAGCAAGGCCATCTCTAAGTATGAATGAACTGCACAAGTGTCTGCTCATGTGTGTGTAGCCATCTGGCAGAGGTTACAGCACTGACTGATGCTAGAACCTGTCTAATTTCTGGTGGAGGAAAGCAGGTGATCGACATAATAACAACTAACACATTTGAGAATTCCTTAAAATAATGAAGAAAATGCAACAAAGAGCAAGTGCTTTATATTTACCCAGCCTGACCACATCAATTGCATGCATTTTGTCCCCCTGAAGCCTCATTTGAAAGAGGGTCTCCATATGACCAAGGCAATATGGAAGGTTCAGACCACACTTCAGTGAGTTAACTCAAAAACAACTGGGAACATTGTCCAGGTAAAGACAGCATGATGTCCACACCAAAGGAAGTGGAAGATCATGCTCTCCTCAAATGCAGGTGTTTGGTGGGGTGAAGGAGGAAACTACTCATGCAGAAAAAAGGGTAGAAATGAACTGAACAGCTTTTTCTAATCAGGACTAGCAGTGACTACAACAGAGGCACACAGACATCCCATGCTTCCCCGCTGTGGATTGTAGTGTCTACACTACATAAACACGGTCCAAGATCCTGCATGGTCTCATCAGGCCTCTACCTGGAATCATGCACAGACACAACTCTCCATGCAGTCCCAAAAAAAGTTAGGCTACTGACACAGGATGCAACAGCGCGACCTACACTGGGAGTCCTTTAAAGCCCAAAGAAGCTGCTCCTTCAACTCTGTGCTCCTGATCATCTGCTCTGCTATAACCCAGCTACAATTTAATTTCAGAGGAAGACAAGAGCAGATCAGGAGTGCCTGGTTTTAGCTGAGCACACATCTGGCTTTTAAGTCCAACTCCCTTATTCAGTGGCCTTTCCCCCTGAGATATTTTAAATTAAAATCCAAGCTGATATAGGAAGAGATCATATCCCACCGTCTTTATTGAACGAAGGGAACCAGCATTCCTCCTCTCATTAAGCATGCTCTACGTGGATTGCTTGCAAGAGACTCTCGTGAGTGCCTGAGGTTCACGCCAACGAACAGTTTAGTAAATCCTCCTCTTCGAGGCCAAAGGGCTGAATGTAAGAAAGGGGCCAGGTTTCTAGCTAAAATTACATTCACCAATAAAGCTCACGAGAGGTCAAATTTTGCCATAACTCACTCTCTCCTTGGTAACTGATTTCCCCGTCACTGGGGAAGGAGCAAAAGAAGGAGGAAAAATAAAATGTGTTTGTCTGAGAGCCCTAAGGGCTTGCAGTGCTGGAGGTGCAGAGCAGGTTCCTGGATTCTCATTTATCAACCTTAAAAGGGATGGAGTGATAAATGCACAACTGGCCCTTTAATATTTTATGCAGGTGCTAAAGCGACTTCGCTGTCACCTCCAATACATCACCAGAGGCTGATACACCAGCTTTCGTCACTCCAGGCTGGGAATTTTTACAATTTCATTTCTATTTCCCTCTCTTCACATATTTCCATGTATTTCTTACTATGTGTGAGATATAAAATGCTATTTTCCCCAAATGATCTACTCATTCCAGATTCAGCAACATTTCTCGAGAGAGAAATAACCCCATGCTTTGTTCAAGATTTGCACAAATTTTGACTCTCATCACTCAAGAAGGACAAAAAAATGAAATCACTTTACATTCTGGCAAAGGCTGACGGTTCTGCCTTTTGTGGAAGGGAAATCCCCACGTCCCTCCCTTTAAAGACAGGTAACGATCACAGCAGAACGATTTACAAGTGCCCCCAAAACCCTGGCACACCTCGAAATCCTCCCTCCAGGAGAGTAGTGGCCCGTATCCTCTTCTGTCCGCACCACTCGTACTCCTCAAAGCGGTTGCCGTTCTCGTTCTCGATGTCCACAGAGTCATCCTCAGTCATGCATGAACCTTCTCTCTGCATGGGGTAAAGTAACGGCAGAGTGTTGAGATGTACGAAATGGCTCCTTGGGGTTCATAACTCATGGTGGGATGGGGAAGAAAAGCTGGACTGTTCCCAGGGCAGCTAAGTGTAGAGCATACAGCAGCATCTATTTCCATCCCTGTTCCTACTGACCTAAACTAGAAGTAAGTAGGTACTGGAAGAACTTGACAACCTAAGATCAAAGCAAGTTTCAAGTTTCATAATTTTTACACAAGGAAATTTAAGGTCTGGTCCCTATAACAATGCTGGTGTTCATTTCAATGTGCATTCCCCTGCCTTGCATGCAAAATTCCTCTATCATGGAGGAACATGATACCACAGATTCCTTTGACCCCTAGCAGAAGTGTTCCCCTGTAGCACATTCTTGGGGCATACTGATCAAAATACACCTCTCTTTATACTATGCACCTCTTGAGGCAACAAGTCCTCTACTGAAGGTTTTTTCTGAGAAACATGAACAAAAAGCCCTATGACACAACTCTTTCCCTTCCCCCAGGGCTTGTTTTTCCTTCTTCCTAGCTGTCTTTGGGATGAACAGCAAGAGAATGGTTCTGCTTAAATGCACTTCCTGGAGTAAGATGGTCATGCAACCTTTACAAATGCCAGTCTGCTATAGAAGAACCCAAGAAACAATAATTCTAATGTTGGCAAAAGCACAGATCAGAAAGAACTGTTCTGCCTGTACTACACAGGATGCTTGAAATCCTACAAAAGGTTCATAAACTTCAATAGCTCCACCTTTACAATCTACAAATTAGACTTCTGTAACAGCAGAAAGGTGCATGAAGTAAAAAGTTACTAATGCAACAGAACAGAAAAATCCATCTTCCCAGAGAAAGAAGTGACTACAGATCTTAGGGAGACAGTTAGCATTGCCTGCAAGCTCAGCAATGTTAGTTTTTGCCCCACATTAGGTCAACTGCAGACAAAGCTGGGAGTAGGGAGAAGGGAATGGCAGCTGGTGATCCTGCAGCGCCTCTACCTTTGCAAGGCATTGTTCCACATGCCTACTCATCTCCTCCTCGGATCCTGACAGAGGCCGGCTGCAGAGGGGACATACCTGCCCTTCGTCTTGCTTCCTCCGTTTCATTTTTCCAATCCGAGCTGCATGGAGAAACCAGGGAAAGAAAACAAACAAAAAAAGAAGACATGTCAAGTGTGAAGGTCCAGTCTTTATTTGCTCAACTCCAAATAACAAACCCTTGGCAGAAATGGTAAGATTTCACACCAGAAAATCCCACTGCAACTCCCTATTCTGACCTCTCTAAACAGTACAGAGACTGTTACTTGGCACTTTTCAGAGGAAATCTGTAACCTGTAGCTGAGCACTGATTCCACAGAGGCAGCTATTCACACTTTAACAACCAGGAAAGGGAATATCTGCTGCACATCCCATTGTAAGTTATTAAAACGGTTAAAATCTTTCCCTTGGAAATCTGAAATTGTTTTCAAAGCTGAGCGATCGAGGCACTGAATCCTGTTTTGGATTTTGCCTTCTGAGTCTGAGGCCCTTCCCCTAACACATCTATTTCCTCTATAGGAACTTGCTTCGAATGTAGAAGGATGATGCAGCACCTGATAGCCTTGGACAAGGTAGTTAACATTCACTTCCAGGACCACAGAGCCTCCTGTACATCCTGAAAAATTCCTTCCCAGAACACCACAAACAAGTCAGAGCACCATCTTAGTAGTAGGTAATATTTATGGAAGGATATTTTCTGTGAACAACACAGCACCCCCTGCTAGATAGCTTCACGCTCTCTATTGTTTTTATTTCATGAAAACTGGGGACTACACTGCCTTCTTGAGAGCACGCTCTGGGAAACAAACATGTAAGGAATCACAATGATGAGAAAAAGCAGCCAAGGTAGCCTGTTGCTTAATCCAATAGCTGGTTAATTTGAGCCATCGTTTAATGTGATCAAAACATCTGGAACCAAATCATTTGCTTTAAAAAGAACTTCTGTCTTTTATTATGATGGCTTTAGGCAGGTATTACTGAATAACTCAATCACTGGCTGCAGGAAAGTCACTGTTTGATTAATAAGGAAGGTCAAAATTCTGAATGAGAGACAAGAAAAACCCCAAGGAAAGCCCATGTGATAATGAGAGATGACACCACCAAAAAGCTGTGTTAGCCAGAAATCGTTCCTGACATTGTGAGAGCACTGCAGCATGCTCTGAAAGCCTTCATGCCTGAACACTGTGGGATCAACAGCTCCCTGCAGCCAACGAGTCAGAGAAGGCTGCTGGAATGCCAGAATGAGAAGGACCAGTGTACAGGAAAGTTTCTGTCAATTGTTTTCTAAAGTGCATCAATTTAGAGCACACACATCAATAAAGTTTCAGCTGAACACATCAACACAGACTGGAAAGGCCTCTTTCAAGACTTTCTTGTTGGCTTCCCTGGACTCAGGACTTTCTGGGTTAGGATATACTTTCCCACAATCTGAAACTAGGAGTATTCATCATTCCCTATACTCTCTCATGCTCCAGCACTAAGAAAGCTTCAAATTATTCCCTGGGCATTATTTTTCCTCACTGAAATAGATATGAGCAAAAACTCCCTGAAAAATAAATCTCTACTCCTCGCATCCTGGAAAGGACTCTGTAAATGTGACATTCCTAGAATAAGAGACAGCAACTTGAGACCAAAACAAGAATGTTTTTGGTTTCTAGCACTTTGAACAAAACAGACTCTCAAGTTAACACACACAGCTTTCATCGTTTGTCTAAATTTTATTTGCTGAAGCTCCACAACCCTCTCTTGTATTGGGTACACCCCACTGACAGCTCCACAACCCTCTCTTCTAGGCAGAGATAAGCCACGCTCTTCCTATCTTGTACTTTAGTGCCCAAGAGACTTCTGAAGTTCTGGTTTAGTGCATACCTATATCCTTCAGCATGGCTCTTTCATGTAAGTATAGGATGCTCTTTCCTTGCCTCACTAGCTCTGTAGAGCCAGCACAAAATACGGAAGGAGGCTGGAATCACGACTTGAGCATTCCTCAGCAAACACCCATCTGGAGAGAAACACAGAAACAAAGCCTTCTCTATCCTGATCACAGACACAAATTTCTCGCACCTCATCATGTTTTTAATAGGGAAATGCAGGGAAGGAGCAGTTTAATTATTCTGGTAGGACTCCCCATGGCCAAACAATTCAGTTAAAGCAGTCTGCCTGGTGAATTTATTAGTATTTTTAGGGGTTTTTTTACTGCCATCCTCCAGTCCATGCACTGTAGCAGCGACCAAAGGAAGACAACTTATTTTAGGCCTTCTACGGATAAAGTCTTGGGACCATTTTGCCAGAATAAGCACCTGATCTGCTGGTGAAATGCTAGTGCAGAACTGGGAACAGAACCTCACTCTGCTCCAGCTCTACACCAGCCCCAGCAGCCAGCCCCTACCTTGGCTCATTTAGCTCCACAGAGAGGCAGCCCTTTGAGTTGCGGTGCCACAAGTGAAAAAGCCACTGGAGGGAAGAGGTGTTGAAAACAAATCCCCCTGCCATTTTCATTCTGTGGTCATTAGCAGCGGCAGCACCGTGCCCACGGAGGCCAAGGGTGCCCCTGGTGACAGCAGGAAAGGCAAGGGAGCAGCCTGGAAAGCAGACCCGAGCGGGGCTGTCCCCGCCCGACACATGCAGCCCGGCTATCACTTCCAATCAGCGCGGCAGCGACGGAGCGGCCCCAAAGGCAGGGGCTGATTGTGGCGCTGTCCCGAAGGGGAACAGCTCAAAAGAACACGCAAGTGAGACCACAGGATTGCTAATTAGTGTTGATAGATGCGATCATTTCTAATTAGCTCACTAATCCCTCTCCCCCTCGCTCCTGTCGCAGGAGCATGGAGAGGGGAAAAAAAAAAGAAAAAGTTATTCGCTCTTGTAATTCAGGAACATAAAAATGCAGCCAGTTGAGGACTGGATGTACAAAGAGGACAGAACTCAGGGAAGGAGGTTTTTGCACAAGGCTGACCCATTCTTACCTCTGATTGAACAAAGACTCCATAGTTATTATTCCAACCTTCTGCCAGGAGGTGAGGAGTTCACTAATCTTTATTAGCATTAATAATTATTATTAGGCTATCAGAGGGGTTTCCAGCACCTCTGAGGCCTCACTTTTAAAGGTGTACATTACCCTACACACTGCTCCTGCTGCAAGTGCATGTTCTCCTTCAGATTACATGAAACCATGAGGCACCCAGGGAGTTTAAGTCACCACAGCAAATGAATGAAAGTAGCATATGGAGGTGAGCAAGAATTGGGACTCTCTGCAAGGGCTGGGGGTCTCAGTTATGGTCTCTGAAGTAACCTAAGAGCTGTGCTGGCTAAGGGAATTGCTCTTCCCTGATATGCAGTTCCCTAACACGGGGCTATGCAAGGCGAGAGGCTGCTTGCACTAGAGAGGGTTCACTTGACAAAGCCTCTGCTGCTGAGGGCACACTGGTCCCTGCCTTCCCACAGGTGCAGAGAGAAGGAGCCAACCCACCACTGCTGCCTTACTGCCAGAAGAGACCAAGGATCTTCTCTGACAATGGGCTCTCCCCATCAAGGCTAAACCTTATTAATGTCTAAAGATCATGTTACTCTCTAGTTCAGCCAAACTTCCTGTGAGAAAAGCTAATGGATTTTAGCTTTCACTGGTATTCCCCTCCCCATGCAAAAATTCACCTTCAGGACAGGGCACTAATTACCTCAGAAGTGCTCTTACACAGCATCTAGCAGTGGACATTGCACCAACCTCTCCTGCAGCATCAAAGGACATGATTAAGTTACTGGCAATATCTCTTATGATTCCCTCCACCAGTTTGAGTGGTCCCCCGAGTCCTATGCAGACATCATTAGCAGCTCCTGCAATGGCAGGCCAATCAAATTAAGTGGAAACATTTTTGTCTCCTTTCCAGGGAAAATCATCCAGCTTTATTCCTCCCCCACCCATCAGCTACAAAAGCACAGGACATGGTGGTGGTGGTGGTTCAACAAACTGCACGGTCTGTTTGGGGAGACAGCTTTAGGGTGACCACCAAAACTGGAATCAGTTTCTCAGGGAGGTGCAAAAGGAGCTTTGTAAGGACCTATTTCACAACTCACCTGAGAACACTAACTTTGGAAATAACCCTAAATTTGAGTGAAAGATATTCAAGCACAAGAGCTAGCACCTGCTCTCTGCAAATCTACTAGACGAGTCCTGAGGAGTGGTTATATCTACTTTTGTTAGATCTATCACAAAAAGCTTTTGTGAATGATCAACTCATCCAGAGCATCTGATGTAAAGGAGCAAAGGCACCAGTGGCAGAGCACAAAAAGCCATCTCGAGAATAGGCAAAACCAAGAAAACAGATGGTCAAGAAGGAATCTATTTCAGACCTTAAGTACAATTTGCTGCTCATGTGCCCAAGAGAGAACATTAAGGGCCAGATTCATGAAAGGGTCTCGGTGTGGCTTTCAGATTTGCATGGCCAAAGTTCCACACATGATTTCCAGCAAACTTCAATCTGACACTATTCTCTGAGGCTGGCACCTACTTAACCTGCTGAACTCATGTTCTGATACACTAGCCCAAACTTTGTGCCTCTAATTTTGAACGACTACCTAACCTGCTCTGCACTGCTAAACTCTACAAGCATCAATTTACAGGGTGGCTTGAAGTTTCCAGTTTGGCAACACTGGAAATATGGTAAATGAAAGAAATGCCTCCTTTGTCACACAGGTTCATCAGGAATCAGTACCTCATACTCCTGGGTTCACAAGGACACAACCTCTGGAAAGTGAGTTTAGCACAGGTGAGAGGCACAGGATTAACTCACTGAGGTTGACAGGGAAGTTGTGATACAAACACTCAACCAAGAGCCTAACAGACAGAACATTAATCTCCTGCTCCAGAGCTTGAAAACGTATTTGCCTTACTTACAACTCGATTTAAGTCACAGGTTTGACTTACAGAAATAAAATTCTGGCCAGTCAGGTACATGTGAACCATACAACCATCAGGACCTAATCATGTGGCCAGGCCAACAGCAGCTCACAGAAGACATTTCCCTCTCTACCTTCTCTTCCCTTAGCTCCTTTTGCACATTCCCAAATAAACACAACAGGATGGAAAACATCAAGGTCCAAACAAGACTGAGGCACAAACAGCCTGGGCAGCCGAGATCTGGGTCAAGGACAATGTGGGAGAAGAGCAAACACTGTGGGCCTTTTTTATGGGAGGAGTTTCCAGAAGTGCTTCTAGAACTCAGCTGGTAGAAGCTTGACAGAGGTACCAAGATAAACTGGTTAAAACAATATTGAAAAGTACATGTAAAACGCAATAAAAACAAATGAAATAAGATTTTTCTTTGACAGATTGCATTTGCTATAACCTAAGTTTCTGCAGTGTGTCAATAAGAACATGAAACAAAGAGCCAGCTGTCTTTGGACAATCCTACACAACTTCTCTTCTTGTAGAGTAATCAGAATTAGAAAACTAAAGTTGCATAATTGATTAGAAGCTCATTAAAATATGAGATATAGACAAATAAGGTTTTTTTTCCCCTAAAGCGCTCCAGTGTTCTCCATCTAAAGCAATACTGCTCAAATAACTCTTCAACAATAACGTGGCAAATCATACAAATATTGCAAAGTTATTTCAGTGCAAACAAATGTGGAGGACAAAACAAGAAAGCAGGCGGAGTTCAGAAGCACAAATGCAAAGACACATGCAGAGAAAGGAGCAGCAGAACCCACCCAACTATGTGGTTGAGTGCAGACTGGACCAGGCATCACTATGGATATGTTCCAGGAACAGCAGTAATCAGTCACAAAAAGCCAATGTCAGAAGGAACCAGTTCTGATCTAATCTTGACCTTCTTTGGGACCCAAAGCATTCCACCTGAATTTCTGTATCCAGCTCCCTAACATCTGGACCCTTTTCATCTCAGGGTGAAGAACAGAAGGGACAGGAAACCTCAGCGTTATCAGGGCAGCACATGTTTCTTCATTTGGAATATGGCTGTACCCCAAAAGGTACATACAAAAAGAGTAAAACGTCCAGCAAAAACAATGTAAAAGCTGTACAAAACTACCTGCCTCCCTTTAGATGAGCCCAGCTTCACAAAAACATTCAACAAGACAGGCCAACAGGAGTTCCCAAGAGGAGATCACAGTCTACCCAGATTGTGCTGCAGCCCTGCTTTGGGTTAGAGACAAAAGCACAAAGCACTACTGAGCCAGTTCTGCAGCACACGCTCTCATCAAGAGCTTCCTCTCATGGTAAAAGACTCCACAACACCAAGAATTCCACAAGTCTGGCTCAGATTTTTAAAAATATTTAAAATAAGTTGTCTGCACATTGTTGGCCTGAAAAAAGGTGAAAGGTGGGAGCTTAGCCCTAGCCATCCAACTATGATAAAGGAACAGTTGGACATCCTTGACTCCAGAGACCTCTGTCACACAAAACAAGTCACCACAGAGCAGCACCTCGGTGTATCTGAGCCATATGAAGTCTCTGTGTCTGCCTGCCAGCACTGGCAGCTCTCTGCACTTGTCTTGGAGTGCAGAGGGAGCACCTGCCAGCACTTACCTATAACTGGTGTAAGGTAACTCATCTCTTTGTTCTATGATGAGATTTTCTAGCATTCACAGTTTTTTGGCCCTCTGGGCTGATACTTAAAAATCCCGAGGCTAGCTCTGAATTCAGCTATGGCTAACTCATCAAGGATCTGGGTCAGGAGCTTCTATTTGCTTAAGACTATGCTAAACATGGAGGGCTTCAAATTCAAGCAAACTGTTTTGCTATCAGCACACTCTAAAGCCTTTCGCTATTTTGTTCAAGTAGTTTTTCTTCTAAATAAACTCCATCAGCACAACATCAGAGATGTTATCGTGAACTACCACATCAGGAAGCTCGAGGTTAATGAGCATCCTGACAGCCCGAATAACCAAATTCTGACTAGATGTTACATACTAAAGTAGCTACAAGCAGTACAAAACCAGAAGACAGAACATTGTTACTGTGTACACAGTAAGTTCTGACCTCTGAACTTTCAGAAAAGTTTCAGCTTCTTCAACTCTAACAAGAAAAGTTTCAGCTTTTTTTTCCAATTTCAAAGCACAGAGACGGGCTTCCTCTTTCTGAAATAAAGTGACCTCTGATTTGGTATTTTTAAATACCGGGCCACTGTCCACTACAAACAGTTGTTTACTCGTTAGAAGCACCCAGAGATACAAGAACAAAAGTCCTGCACCAGTATCTGTGGGTTTGAAAGAAAAAAACCCCAAACAAAACAAACCATGACGTCAGGTGACGCTCAGGCTTCTTAAAAGTTTACTGCGAGATTCCCCCATGTGAGCTGTGAAAGCTCAGCCGCCGGGCCCCACACAGAAAACACGGGTTTGGGGGGCGTGTTTTATCCCGGCCGGAGGGGGGAGCGTGGAAGGCTTCACTCCCACGCCCCTGCGCTCCCCGGCACGTCGAGGCCCCGGCGAGGCTGGTGGCGACTCCTGGCCCGCGGTACGCACAACTCGGCCTAACTCTGGAAACTTCTCCGGAGGGGCAGGCGCGGTGGGGGCCGCACTCACCGTTCAGTCGGGTCTGCCGGTTCGCTCGCACCCGCAGGAAGGTCTGCAGAGGGGAGACGAGAACGGAGAAGCGTCAGGACGCGGATGCAAACAACTCGCCCCCCGCCCGCACATAAGGCCCGGCCCGAACGCCCCGCTCCCCGCGCATCCCCGGGACAAGGCGCCGTCCGCAGGCCTCCCCCCCACCGCAGCACGCACCTCTTCCCGGCCCCCGCCGCCGGGCCCCCTCTTGCCGCTCTGCATAGCCGCGGGCGCCGCGGGCGAGCGGCGGGCGGCGGGCCCGGGATGCGGGGGGATGCGGGTGGATGCGGCGCGGCCCGGCGGGCGCCACCGATCAGCCCCCGGCGGCCGCCGCCATGTTGGCCCCGGTCATGTGACCCGCAGCGCGCGGGTGAGAGTTCACCCGGCAGTTCCCACGACAACCGACAGGGGGCGGCAGCGCCCGGCCAGCCCGGCCAATCAGAGCCCCGCGGCGGCTGGAACGCGAGGGACCTGGCCAATCAGAAGTCAGGGGCTTCTGGGACCCTGTGTAGCTGACCAATCAGAAATCAGGGGTTACTGGGAGCCTGGGGTGCCTGGCCAATCAGGACCCACTGGAGCCCAAGGGGCCATGATCACTCAGACCCCAAAGGCAGGTTTTGCTGCCCAGGGGCAGTTGGTCAGTCAGAGCCTGGGAGCAACTATTAAGCAGATTTCCTTGTCCAATAGTGATTAAGTGCCCTTTTGGCCCAACATCACTTGCCAATCACAGCCTTGACCCCTAAAATAACCCAAAGGCACTGGCCAATCAGGCACCAGGGCGACACTCTCTGGCTTTCTCTGCCCAATCAGGGCCTGGGGGCCCAAGGGCTCTTGGCCAGTCGGGGCCCAGGGGTAATATGCCCCAAAGGCAGGTGTCCCATGGGCCTTCCATGGCCCTGCCCAGCCCTGGCCCTGGCGTGGAGCCCCCAGGGCCTGCCCTGGCCAAGGGAAAGCAGCACCCCGGGAAGTGGAGCCCTGTCCTTCTCAGATGCTGACACCATCGGCATCTGCGGAACCAGGCTGGACATCCCCCTCTGCTCTGGGGCTCTGACACCTGCCTGCCCTACCCAGACATGGCCCCTACTGTGGGGACACCGTGGCTACAGGCGGAGCCTGTGCTTTCCAGTCACTCCTCCCTCTTTTCCTTTCCACCTTTCAGCAAACCTGGGCAGTCAAAAGCTGTCTCATGGATTTCTCTCCCATATCTGCCGTGCAGCTGTGGTGGAGGATGGCCCCAGCAGAGCAGCCGGAGGTTGGGACAGAGCTGGGGGCTACAAATTGGGCAGCAGAGGCTCCTACACATACAAATCCCATCTGTTCCCCTCTCTGCAGACTCCTCAGACTTTGTTTCCTGGAATCAAACCTACATTTTGGGTCTCTCTGGCACCTGACAATCTCTTGCTTCTTCTTCAGATGGAAACAAAAAAACCCCTGTTATGTTTCGCTGCCCCAGAAGAGGATGGGCAGCCGGACAGTTCAGGTGCTGGCTGGTGAACGTCACAAAGTCCGTCCCACATCCCAGCTCTGCCTGCCTGCTGGACTTGGAGCTGGATTTTCATACATGTGCTCACTTACAAAACCAAAGCTGCCGCTTGTTGGCTTTACCCTTTTAATGAATTGAGCTGTTTTTTGGGAGGCACGCTTACCTGAGCTCGAGGGGAGGGAGGTGAGCCTTCCCTGGACAAGGATTTTAGGCTTTCAGGTACACTACACTTGCTAGTCAGTCACAAATATTCTGTGGGCTCTCTTCAGGCCTGAAATGCCATCTTTGCAGAACAATGTATCACTTGTTATTTGCTGTTGATTTCTCCACTGGGTATTCGAGGTTTTATCTAAATGTTACTAAAATGGCTTTATTTTCACTCAAAACTCCGTCTGACAGCACATACTGTATTTAACAGGAGCAGTCACCACTGATCAAATCCATTGGCTGCCACTGCCTTGGTCTGATCAGTGTCCATGTACCAAATTACAGCAAGCAGACTTGGCACAAGGGAGGCAAGAGGATCCCTCCTCCCCACATCCAGGAACCACCCTTTGCTGCAGTTCCCTCTCAGCATGGGGAGCAATGCAAGCAGCCCAAGTGCTGTGCAAGCCCCTATTTCCATAGCACTCCTATTCATAAATCTCCTTCCCTAAGTATCCCCATGGTATATAAGCTCAAAGACTAAGAAAACGGAGACACAGGAATTCTGAAAACCCAAATGCCAATAACTCATGTTCTAGCATGTTACTAATACACTGTATAATCATGATTAGATCGCAACACAAGGGATGTTCATAATTCCAGCACGCGTCTGCATATGGAAAGCTAAATTTTGCAGCCCTTAAAGTCACCACCGTGAGAGTCTTCTGCTCTGCTTCCTGGGCATTTCCCTTGGTAAGTCAGGCAGACTGAATTCTCGTTCATATTGTGGCTTTATTAAGAATACACTGAGGCTTTACACACCCCTGGCACCCACTCTGAGGTCCCTTTACACTGCCAGCACACCATAACGCAGCCAGTACAAGTGTAAATGAAAATCAGGCCCCAGAGGTGTTTTCTCCCTGCAGTGCAGACTTACAACTCCCATTACACATTTGCATTAAGGGCTGCAACCTGCCATAAAATATGCTCACAAACTTAAAGCACATTAGAGAGTAGCTGGACTCAGCACACAGAGGGGCTTCTGCTAAGAATATTTGTCTTCGAGTATGACATAATAAAAATGTACAGGAACAGAGGGCTGCAAGGGGCCACCAATTTCACAGAGACTGATGTCTGGCAGAGTGGGAAGGGAGGGGGTCTCTCAAACAAAGGGGTCCATGGCAAAAGTCTCTTCCATGCCCTTTTGAAATGGACATAATTTATTTATTAGCCTTAATAAACAGGCAGGAAAGAGAGCAGGATTACCTGAAACAGGCATTTCTGTATCTTCTGCAAGGTTTTGCTTCTCTTACTTTGCACCAGGTTTTATTGTTCATGGGAGGGTAAAGAGGCTGTGATATGACACCAACTTGTAACTCAAAGCCACATGGGAATATGAACCACAATTTATAATATAACCAATAAATAGGACAGAGGATGGAATAATGGGCAACAAACGTACAAATCTGCTACTAACAGGACCCATCTTCAGGAACACATATTATAACTGAGTCTGCTCAATAAGAGCCTCAGCACTGATCATCAGCCTATCTCTGCAGGTCCAAACACAGACTTGGCACATGCTAAGTGGTTGATGCAGGAAGACAGCAGGTGGATGCACGCTTGGGTCTGTACTGATGACCAACATTAATTTATCTGCTGCCTTTCAGAGCTTACTTGAAGCCAGTGGCTGAGTACAGGCTTGCAGCCAAACAGATTGGATGTGTGTTGAGTTGGAGTCAAGTGTGCCGGCCTGCCCCAAAAATGCAGACAGACTTTCAACCAGCCAAGCTGTACCTGAGCTGCTGCCTTTTTCTTCTTTTCTTGCTCCATCTCCCTCAAGTTTTACTGATTGCATCACCCAAGTCAAGACCTGCTGCTCCTCTGGGCAGAAAGTGTTTTATAAAACAGGCTGGCATGTCTGTGGATGGTCCAAACTAATTTCTGTCTTGGGTGGGAGTCATGAGTGAAAAAAGTAATTTCTCTGAAAGTTTCTCAATGGCACAGGGTGGGTAATGACAAACACAGCCATGGAAATGAGACCAAAATGGTGAATATAATGCAACAGAAACCTCCACAAAGATTTTAAAACATTTTTAAATACCACAGTGATTCCAGCCAGGGCTGGGAGGACTTTGCAGACAAAAGCCCACCTTTGCAGTCCTGTGAGGGGTCAAGTGCTCATGTCCCCATGATGCTGGCAGGAGAACTGGGGCAGTGATGCATAGCCAAGAGCAAGGCTGTCACACAGAGAGAGCTGTGGGCATTGGGGTGAGCTGGTTCCCTGCCTAAGGCTGAGGAACATCCAGCTGCTTACCTGGTATCTATCTGAGTGATGGATGTCATCTGAGGAGTGGGGTGATGCTG
The DNA here is from genome assembly GCA_013397795.1 of Orthonyx spaldingii. Lineage (NCBI taxonomy): Eukaryota > Metazoa > Chordata > Aves > Passeriformes > Orthonychidae > Orthonyx > Orthonyx spaldingii. The sequence continues at coordinate 410,949 of VZTJ01002332.1, read as the reverse complement.
TCGGAGAATCTCCTTCCCGCTTGATTGAGGCCGACAACAAAATTGACTGCAAGAGAAAGGAGAAATTCGTGTTGTGAGCATTGTGGAGCTCTCTGCCTGTCTCTAAGCTGTCCTCAAAGCTATGGAGAGCATCTGCTGAGCTATGGGACTGTGCTGGGAGGGAATACTGGGCTGTGGGACTGCTTCTGCACTTTCCAAGGGACTCTGCCCCAGGAGGGCACCAAATTGCTGGGTCTAGCAAAGTACAAATGCAACAATGGGATGGTCATTTTTACCCCAGGTCTGGTGGCTGGGGCAGAATCAGACCCTGCTGGAAAAGATATGTGAGGATTACACCAGAAATTCTCATGGTAAGGCACAGGAGTGCTGAGGTGGAGCAGGGCTTACATGTCCTCATCTGCCCTTTTTAAGTGCCACTAAATCTCTCAATAGCTTTGTAAACTGCACTAAAGCTCTCAGCACCTTTGCAGTGCAACTACCTCTTCCTTCAGTAATGATGCTATTTATTTTAATAAGTAGCACAGGAAAAAAAAAAGGCCTTTTAGAAGGTTAAAAAGCTCAGTGATATTTGAGACCTAAGAGATCACTGATAAACTTCAAGTCAATAGTAGGTAAGTCTAAATTCTACACACAGTGAACTCTAGCAGGAAAATTACTATGGGAGTTTGACAGCATCTAAAGAAATGTACACTGAGTTGCAATTGAACTTTATTATTAGAGTACTTTGAGGAAAAAATGCTATTTAAAATTCTAGTTTAAATTATAAATTAGCTAAACTAGGCTAAATATAGCCCACTGCACTGTGAAAAAATGTATGCTGGAAATGCAGCTCTGCAGATGTTTGTTTCTGAGAATCAGCTGGCAAGATTTGACAATAAATGACTGCTTGGAGATGTGTGTGTTTGTGAAGGGAAGTGTAGATATCATCTGAATTGGACAGGTCAAGTGTGGTGACAACATTATTAAAAAGCATAATACCTTGGAGAAAGGCAAGTATTCCAGAAATATTTGCCTCTGGGCTGAAATGAAACGTGAAAAAATGTGCTTTTTTTTTTTTTTTTGAAAGATATGAGAAAGTGGAAAAATGACTCAGCATACAAATTGGTTCAGTCAGCAGCAAGCAATCCCCCAAGCTTGGCCAGCTCTCCAGGAGAACAGCACGGCAGCGCAGCTGGCACGGGCAGGGAGGGAAGGCAGGCTTGGGGTGGCAGTGGAGGTGGCAATTTGGGACACCAAGTTCAACCCCATGGGAATGAGCTGCCAGCCCTGCCATGAGGGCAAGAGGCACGTCCCAGTGTGCAGTGCAGATCTCTGCCATAAAGCACGGCTCTGCCGGCTGCGGGGAGATGTGATGTCCTGAAAGGGGTCACAGGGGAGTTGCCTGCTGGGGTGCTCAGTTATCTCCTTGGACACAACCGTTTCTGCCAACTGTGCTGACCACTTCTTGGGGCTGGCTTGCTCCTCAGCTCAGCCAAGAGGGATGCCAGGCACTGGGAGGGCCAGTGGGAGCCTGCTGGGCTGGGGCACTGCAAGGGCTGCCTCAAGAGCCCAGCCTCCACTTTCCAGGGGACAGATGGGCAAAGCAGGGAAGCTCTCTGGCTTCATGTGTTGGCTGAACCCAACTGCTAATGGGGTTTGGTGAACAGCTCATTTATTTCCGGAAAAGCCCTCTGCAGAATTTCTGCAGAGTGCAAACCCCAAGCTCCTGCTGTTGTTTAGTTTCTTTATTTTCTAAATGGAGAATGAGGACCATTTTTGAATAAGAAGGATTGCACATGACCTATCAAACAGAGGGATGAGGCTCAAAGCCTTCAGTTGTGACTCAGAATAACAGCCCTGACTGCAGCAGTGTTAATGCCCTAATAAGCCAAGTAACCTGGAGCTGGGAGGGTTAAATCTGTTTTGTCTTCCAATGTATTCTAGAGAAGGGGAAAAAATACCCATCTCCCCATTTCTCGAGGACAGACAGACAAACCCTGCCCGCCTCCAGCTCCCCCCTCAGCTTCTGGTAGCTCTAATCCAATATTATTATGTGAAAAATGGTTGGGCTAGCTATGGAGACAGTAAATTAAACGTTATGTATTAGTTTTTAGCATGTGGTCCCGGGAAGAACGCCGGCCCCATTTATTCCACAAACCTCCTGAGCACCATGGCAATGACCTCTGGAAAAACGCAGGGCTAAACTAATCCCAAAGATGTCAATCTCGAGGCCTCTTCTACATACACTTGCAGTTTAGATTAATAAACTGTCTATTTTTAAATTGTGTGCAAGCACTTCAATTCTAAATACCTTGCTGGCATGTTAAACACAGCGTTAGAGATGCCAAGTCACACTTCCCCTTCACTCTTAGGAAACTTGACTTCATTTGTTTTTCTGATTTCCCTGTGCTGTGCCACACTTTGCCTCTCAGGCGGCCATGGGGACAGGCAGGGATGCAGACTCAGAGGCTAAGGGATTAGAAAAGGCACTCGCCATCAGGGTGACTTTCAATCCTGCATTAGGCCAGCCTCCGCCATCCCAATTTTGGCCTCTTTTACCCCAGATTGTCATGTTGAGGCTGTTTTCCAGTGGATAAATGGCGAGCATACCTGACCACAGCATGCCAAGCCAAGGATTTGCTGTCCCCTACACCCACTCTGCTCATTCCCACCCAGGTCCTAGCAAGCAGAGAATGGGCAGTGATACAATTGCCATTCCTCTCTTAACTGGATTTTTGGAAGATGGCTGTGAAGGGTAAAGGTGGTTTTACATGTGCTCTCCCAGCCCTCAAGCATGCCCATGCTGCATGGCAGACCCAAATTCTGGCATCCCAGCCCAAAAACATGGCGCTGGGTGCTCTGTGTGCAGCCAGGCCTGATGTGGAGATGCTCGCTACCATGGGACCAGGTTCTTCAGTGCGGTGGGAACATGCCTTGATGCTGAGATGTCCCTTTTCCCTTGGGGAAAGGCCACCAGCCAGCTCATCCATGCCTGGCTGCCAGTACATCCCAGCTGCCCTTCAGAGTGTGTCTGAGTGAGGATATTGGGGGGAGAGGACCCTCTTCCATCCCTGGTCTCCCCTCTACAACTCCCACCATCAAAGATGGAGCAAGGGCTGTATGTGAGTGGTGGTGCAGCTTCATATTTCTCCCTCCCCTTTAAATCATCTCTCCATTGGGTAGAGGCACTCTCTGTGGAGGTTATAAACCCTGAGAGGATCAGACTGAGCATTATACCTGGGGCAAGCTAAATAAAAAAAGGTCACCGGCGCTTTTTAAACATGGACAAAAAAGCAGTAAAATGTGTTTGGAAAAAAAAAATCTGGCATTAAATCATGACTTTTTGCCTGCCTTGCCTCATTAAAAGTGGCCTTTTGGAAGGTAAAATTATCATTGTAAGTGATAAGATCTTTAAGAAAATAATTCACGGCTTCTTCACCCTTTAATATGATAGCCGCCACCGGCTAATTTTTTTCTTAATGGCAACGAGGCCATCAATCTTGTCCAAGCCCTGTACTCCCTCCTTCCTCCTGCCCCTCCTGCCATGCTGGGCAGCCATGGCCTGCTCAGTGATTCCTTCCTGCCCCTTGGAGCCCAGCTGTGCCGTGCCAAGGAGAAGAGACATGTCTGGATGTACGGCTTCACCCGCTTGTGTCCACAGATCGCGAGGGCACGTAACCCTTGCTCGTGCTGCAAGGCTCACTCTGGCTGCTCCCGACACGCTCCATGGACTGTGCAATTCTGCAGAGATGAGCTGGGAATGTTTCAGCAGCTCACCAAAACCAGGAGCAACACCTGGTTCACATATATAAATACAGGGGCAGGTTTGGTATGAATCAAATGTGCATCCTGCAGCCCGTGTGCCAGCTGCTGTGACCCCAGCCCATCGATCCCCAGACCTGCTGCTCCCTCCTCGGGTGGAGGAGCTGTGGGCAGCACTGAGGCAATGTCAGCAAGGACAAAAGTGCCAGCATGCCAGCGGCTCCTGACCCACGGGCACGCCAGGCGTGGGCCTGGGGCAGCACGAGGGGAAGGGACGGGTGTCAGGGTGCAGCTGCCAGCCGAGGAAATGGATGGAAATTGCCAGCACATGCTGCCCCCAGCCCGAAGCGCGGCCTCTCGCCGGCAGCCGGGGCAGGTGTCAGCGTGGGGACAGCCCAGCCAGCGGCTCTGACATTCTGCTGCCTCTCAAGGCCAGTCATTTGAAAGTATTAAAGTGCTGGACTCCTGCTTTCTGAGAGCCCTGGAAAAACATAAGGAGTCTATTTTTCTTAAACAATCCATCACAGCTGCTGTCAGCAGAACAAATACCCTCACCCTGCTTTTTATGTATCTATATGGCCTTTTAAAATTTTCTTTTCTTTTTTTTTTTTTTTTTTTTTTTGGCACAAAGTGTTCCCTGCTTGATGCATTCAGCCTTAACTCTGCTGTCTAAATAGGTACTTATCACTTAACATGGAGGTGATAGCTTGACATGTTTTCTGTCTCCTGCCCTCCCCTCCACGGTAGGGAAGACGTCAAAGCGTTGCTAATAGCTGTTATCACTTGGGAACTGTAACCCGAAAGCAATGAGTGATACCAGGCCTTGCTGTGATTTTCCCCCTTAGCTCTGCTAGCTATTTTTTGTGTTATTGCTGGAGGATGCCTGACACAAAGATGCTGCTATTAGAGCTGAGCTTCCTAGAAGCTTTTGGAGGGTCTGCATTTGCTACCGGGAAAAGTTAGAGGTAAAATTATCTAGTGGCTTTTAGCTGGCAGAGATAAAGGTGGGATGGAGTTGGGGATGGAAGGCTTAAATGTGAGAAGGGTGTGAATAGTGAACAGAAATAATGGTATCAGCAGCTTCTGGCCTTCGCTGAAAAATTCCAGTGGTTCACAAGCAGAATAAACTTACAGAAATGTGAGGTACTAATTAATTTCTGTGCATGTTAAAGTGATGCCTGGGACTGTAATGGGGCTCTGCGTCCTCTTGGAAGAGACACCAGCTACGTGGTGGGAAAAGGGGCCCCTTCCAGCAGAACTGCCCGTCAGCACCCTGGAGAGGGAGGGGGAAAGAGGTCTTGCCCAGGCCTTCCCCTCTCTGCTCCTTCTGCCAAATGCAGTGGTTTCCCCTGGTCTAAAGGAAGGGTACAGCTGTTTGGCCCAAGGGGAGTGAGGGGTGTTGTTTGGTCATGGGGTAATCTCCTTTTACGGAATAAAACCTGGCAGATATTTGGTTTTGGAGCGACTCTGGTATTCATCACCCCAAACTGCAGGAAGCACAGCCAGCTAACACTCATCGTACATAATTTCCTCTCCTTCACATGTCTCTGGGCTGTTCTCATGTCCCCAGCTTGGCCATAGCTTTGCCACAATACCCAGATTTAGCTTTTTAATCTTTCCTTGTAAATCACAGTTACAGAGGGAGGGGGCACAGATACAGTGAATGACTTCTCCAACCTCCCAGTCTGTCAGTGACACAAGAGAAGGAGTTAAAACCCCGGGGCCCTGACACCCATCCCCTGTTCCTACCACCAGACATGATATGGAGAAGTTAATGATTGTGCTAGAAATTTCATCTCGAGTAAGGCAGCTGGGAAGGGCTTAATACAGACATTCTGTCAAGGTTTAAGGCTCCAAATCTTGCTTGCTTCGAAGCTCTTTTTCCTTGGAGGGTTTTAGTGGTCAAATTTCCCACTAGATGTTGTAATTCTCTCTCAAACTGCTCAGTGAAGCTGTAAAATCACAGGGCTGGGTGGGGGAAGCAAAGAGCTCTGGCACTGTGGCTTGGTTCCCAGCACTGCCGGAGGTCTGGGAGCAGTGTGCTGGCTGCCTGCCTGCGGGCACCCTCCCTGGAGCTGGGTGCACACCTAAACAAACCAGCTGCAGGCATCTGCTGGGTGCGTGGGATGGATTTTGCTCACGGCCACTCATGTCAGTGTTTGTTTGCAGCAAGAGCCAGAGCACAGCCAGGACTGGAAGTGGGAAATGCAACTTGCAGCCTTGTATTCGGAAGCAGCAGTGGAAAACGATGCTGAACCCACCACAAGAGCTAGGATGCTTCGTGGAACCCAGTCTCTTCCCCTTCAGTGGTGAGTACTGGCTCTTCCACAGGGGCTATAAGTTTACCTGTTAGGTGACAGGTAACAGCCTGCAGCTAAGAGCCTGAAATATGGGCAGGAGTGAAGTGCTCTTAGGTAGCAAGGAGGACCTGGGGATGCTGACTCTCCAGTTCTCACCAGCTGCTCAAGAAGAGTGGGAACAGTTGGATTTACACCTCACCAACACAGGTTCAGCCCAATGTGTGCTCCTCTCCTGCACAATGCCTTGCAAGAGGCAGCCAAGGCAAGGGGAGAAAGGCAAGGGGAGAGCACGAAGTCTGGGAATGATACCCAAGGGAACCTCACGCAGCTGACAGCCATGTACAGACTCCTGGACAGCCACGAGTGAACGTGGAGTCTATGGTGTTCTCCAGATGCCTCTGTGAGACATTTGTGCTGCCTGCTCTGCCCGAGACCCAGCCTCTGGCCATGCTGGGGAGTGCTGCAGGGAAGCTCTGGGCTCACAGAGGTCTGGGGCATAGCTGGCTGGACAGACCTTCAGAAAGGGACCTTCTGAGTGACAATCTGCTTGTCCAAGTGCCTTGTCCACACTGGTGTATCACCATTGATTAGGCTTGGTCTCTAATGGCAGATGAGGACCCTGAGCGCTGCAGATCTGTGGTGCTCGGTGCTGCCCTTTGAGCTGCCTTTGCAGAGAGGGAGCCCAGGCACCAAGCAGTGGTGCTGGCTGGAGCCCCAGCTCACAGCCCTTGCATGGCCATCACTGCCTCAGTCGGCTCCGATAATAGAAGAACCTGATACAATAATCCTGCATTCATCACATCCCATGTTGAGTGATTGGATTTTCTTTGACATATTGCCATGAAAATTGACCCAGTGCAGTGAGTGACAGCTCTTCAGGGGCAGGGGAGCAGTGAGTGAAGAACATGCATTTACATCTGGGCTTTTATTGCCCAGAGAGACATTTGGTGGGGCAACTGTGGGGAAGAGGTGAGAGCAGAGCCAGGACACAGAGTGTGGGAAGATTAAAACCCCTGTCCCAGCTGCACCCCAGCAAGAGCCTCGGGCCAGCACAGAAGTGGCAATGGTAGAGACGCTATAGGCAAAGGTCCTAAATGAGCCCTAAAGTGGAGTTAAAGCCACTGGTGACCATGGAAGTAACTACCAGCCTGCACTCTTCCCAGTTCCTCTGTCCCTGAGTGAAACCAGCTTGCCCCTGTTCGTTTTGCCATTGGATGCTCCTGAGGGATGGGGAGGTGCAGCCCCTTCTCCCATTGCTGAACTGCTGGCCTTTTCATTAGCACCAGGAGAAGAACTGGCCAGGAAACATTGCAGCAGTCCCCTTCCACCAATTCCCAGAGAGGGAAGTGGGACACGGTACAGGCCTCTCCCAGAGGTACCTGCCAAACCTCCAGTGATGCCAGGGTGCCTGGACATGGACTGCAAGCCCACTCTGGGGGTCTGTCCCCCACCCTCTGCCTGGGACTGTATCAGAGGAATTCACATCCTGATGGGCTATTCACACCCCCTGTTGCAAACATGCAGTGGGCACAAAGGAAAAGAGCAGCCTTCATCTCCCCACCACCCTCCTCCTCAATCCCACCTGGTTACAAAGGGGCGTTTAATACCAAGCTCAGGTGAAGGTGACAGCACTGTGCCTTCCCGTGCCACACAGGACTTGTCTCCCAGCAAAAGCCACCTTGAAATAATGAATCCTCCTGGGCTGAGAAGCTTTCAAGCTCTCTGAGAAGGGAATGAAAGATTTCCTGATTTCATCCTCTCCCTCCCTGCTCTCCTGGCTTCTTGAAGTTAATGTTCTTAGTCCCAGACATGACGGGCAAAGGGAAAAGATCCATGTGGTGACAGGGGACGATTGATTTCTTTTACATAGAACGACGCTCCAGTCCCAGTTTAATCCCCTCGCTCAAGGCAAATGGGATTCTTTGTCAATGGAAACTTCAAAAGCCTGGCCCTGCCGTGAGATGGACCTTTTTCTTTATCTGGTCTCTGTCAGTCACTCACTGCATTTGCCTCCAAACAGCTAATCTGTCTTCCTAGCCATCCTTCTCCCTCACAGGGGATGTGTTTGGGACTGTTGAGTTATCTGCACTGAGTCCTGATGAGGAGGGAAAGAGAAGATTGCAATCCAGATGCTTTCATTTTGCTGGTGCCCTTTCCAGCTCCTTCAGGACATCCCAAGGCAGCCTCACACTCTGGATTATCAGCAGTGGTGGGTTTGGGGGTTCCTCTCTGCTCTGCTTGTTTTTCATGGGAGAAATAGTCAGGTCTCCACTCTCCTCCTAATCTCCCTGAGACAGGGCACAGGAGCAAAATATAGTCATGCAGGAGACAAAGGTGTGGAGCACTATGGAATATCACTGCAAATTCTGTTTTCCCTTGAAGGGTTTGAGAAATTGTTAGGGTTGTTTGGGAGTCATCCCTGCCTGCCAGGAACTTAGGTCAGCACAGTGGCTCCCAGGCCTCTCCCTTGGTCGGGCAGACAAGGTGTTGATGTGCTTGGCAAGACACCCAGCCCCAAGGAGAAAACCTAGAGCTGAAATGTCAGTCTTTGCTTCTGACATCACATTCCAGAAAAATCACCGTAAGCTTCCAGAAAAACCAAGGGGGAATTAGACCAGAAGTTAATTCTAGTAAAACAAGCATGAAGATATCTCCTGGGAGAGATGCACTGCACTTGTCTAGAAGCCAGGAGTCTCCCTCACTTGGACTGTGTCACCAGGAGTGCAGGAGAGCCTGGACCACTTGCCTTTGCCCACCTTGGAGAGCACAGCATGGTTTTCAGAGGCTGTACAATGCCCTGCAGTGCTCCCTGCCACCTGCTCACCTGCCCAGGCTCTGGTGTTTCCCACCCCTGTACCATACGAAGTCCAGCTAACAGCAGATCAGTAAATGATGCCCTTTGCAGTGATGCCATGATGAGTTTTGTATTTTGCATTCTGAGCCAAGGGGATGGGAGGTGGGTCCTGGGGAGGGGGTTGTGGCTGAGATGGGTTCTTTCAGTGGTTTGGGCTCCTCCTTGGGTGTGCTTCACTCCCTTGGGGCAGGCTCACTCTCCCCTTCCGAAGCTGGCATATGGCTCTGGCTCCAGGAACTCCCACACGTGATTTCCCAGGCTGAGCTCAGGCTGTGTGTGATCAGCTTTCATTAGCTGTCATTAGACACAATCTGGAGTCCCAGGGCCCAGCAGGTCCTTCAGCTCACTGTTCCTCGGCTGCATGAGGAATGCAGAGCCCTGTGCTGAGCAGACTTGGCTGCTCCAGCCCAGCGGCTGAGTGGGGACAGCAGCTTTCCCCAGTGTCACTGGCCCCCAAAGTCTGGCTACCTTCCTGGGAGACGTCAAGTAGCAGGACAGGGAGTGGGCTGGGAAGGTGAAGGGCTGTAAAGAGCATCCCTTGGAGGATGGGAAAATATGCTGAATTGTGCTCACTTACCTTGGGGGTGCCTGCCGCCATGGCATCCTTCAGGATGGAGCTCTTGCTGCCAAGAGAGAAGAGAATGGGGTCAGTCACAAAACTGGCAGAGAAGGAGGTGAGTGCTTTGAGAGATCTCGTAAGGTCAAATAGCAAAGCCCATCGTTCCTCTTCCCCGGACCAATGAGAGCCTCCTCACCGTGACTAGAGGGGCCTGGGAAGGAGGGCAGTGCCAACTATTTCTCCAGCTGTAACAAAATGGTCATACGAGTGGAAGTCCCCAAACCCAGTCACATGAGTCAAACACTGACTCTCCCCCTGCCTGGGGCTTGCACAGCTCCTCTTCCAGCATCAGGGAAAAAGCAGGGACCAAGTCTGCAGGGACATAGGGAAGAAAGCCAGGGAGAGGGGAGCAGAGGTGGCAAGCCCTGTGAAGGTTCAGGCACAATGAGAAAAAGGAGAATAGGAATGAGAAGGAGATTAAATTGGTATAAAAGCAAGGGAAAAGGATCTCCTCAGCTCCAGGCACACTGGGGAAGCAGCAGCTCTGCTGGAGGCTGGAGTGATTTGTTAATTCAGCTTTTTCCCCATTTAGCAGGGAAGGAGGTCCCTACCCAGTGCTCCTCCTCGCCTGCCCTCGCCAGTGGGAGATGCTATAGATTTAATAACACCTTCCCCCCTCCAGACAGGTTAAACTTGAAACAATTACATATCAAAGCCGACATGGCGGGGAGGCCTGCACTGTAATTTTTTGGTTATTAAAGTAATCTCTCTCATGTAAATTCTCCTGCTAACATGCTGCAAACAGCATTAGGAAATAAATTATTTCCCCATGATTCGATTTGTCAATGCAAAGCACCTGCAGCAGGCAAAAGGCTCTTGAAATATGTTGCCAAGCCTAGTGCCTGTGCTTGTAAGCGCATGCTGGTGGGGCGGCTGGCTCCCAGCTCCCCATAGCCCCGGGGAGATGATGGATGGG
>VZTJ01002332.1:331251-400509 GCA_013397795.1 Orthonyx spaldingii | reverse complement strand
GAGGCGGGGGCTGGGGAAAGGGGGGGAATGGAATTGTGTTTAATAACAAAATTTGTATGCAAGCCTGCATCCCAGGCTAAGGATGAGTGATCGGCAGCCAGAAAGTATTAAAAAGCCTCGCTAAACAGATGCTGACAATAGAACAAGACATATCAAATCAGATCTACTTCAGAAACATTAATATACACACGCACACACGCTCGCCCACGCGCGCGCACCCGGCTCCGCACATCCGCGCTCCTTTCTTCTCAATCACAGCAATATGGGAGACATCAATAAATTTTTATGAGACTTTTAGAAGATCAACACGGTACTAGATGTGACAAAAAAGCAATGTGCCTGTCATGTTCGCTTTGTCGGGGACACTTTAGCCCCAGATGCCGAGCTGCAGTGCCAGCAGGGAAAAATTGAATTTGGCTGGCTTTAATCTGCCTTGATTTGGCAGATGGCTGGGTGTTATGAAATGAGCAGGGATGGAGGAAGGTGTTTTCTCCTGGGGCTATGGCCCCCCTCCTCTCCCAGTGCCACTGCCTTTTGCCCCCTGCCCTGAAACGGTGGAAACACACTGTTATCCACTGCCATCAGGTCACTCCAAATGCCACAGCTCTGCTCCCACCTATGGTTCCTGGGGACCACGGATGGATGGGCTGGGGCATCACCTCCCACACAGCCCCACTTCCCTGAGGGAATGTGCTGCGGGATGCTCACCAAGGGTACAGGATGCCCCCTGTGTCCTGTCCCCCAGCTCTGCTCTCTACCCTCAGGAGGTGTCACAGAGCAGAATTAGTCCCTGCTGCCCATCGAGACGCAGCCCTGGCACCACCTCAAACCTGTGCAAGAACAAGCACGATGGGAAATATTTCCATCCCCTCTCCACCTCCAGCACTACCCTGAATTTCTCAGTCACATGAAGTGTGAAACAACCTTTTTTTCCTTTTATAATCCAATTGCCTTGTTAAAAAAACAAACCCATTTCCTCCCTTTTCTTGTTAAAGGTGTTTAAAATGATTCCTTTTCAAGGGAAAGAGGAAGAACATAATTAATTCCTCCTAGAAATGGTGTTAGGGCCAGGAAACTGAAGTTTTCAAAATGAGTCTCTCTGGTCAGCCAGAAGATCAAGCCTCTGCTGTTGGGACCGATAAGGAAGGGGACTGGTTTAGATAACTTGGCAGACTTTATTTTATTCTTCATCTGGAGGATTATTAATATCCACCCCCTTTCTTGAAACGTAGCCCTACTCTATTGCTAATAAGAGTTTGCAATTTGTTTTTGTTTATATCCAGAGCTGGGTTAGGAATGGGCACAAGCCCGTCATCCAAGCACTCAGACCCTGCAATTTAAGGGTGCTTCTCTCCATCCCACTAAAGAGCCCCCCAAATTACAAGGGCTGCAGCCCCCTGCACCTCTTAAGGATGCTGGCAGCGGGCTCAGGATCGAAAGGCTGTCAGCAAAGAGAAACCTTCTCCTCCATAAACACCACAGACAAATTAAAAATGGTAAAAGGGAAATCAAGACCTTTAAAGTTCAAACACTTTTTGGTGCCTTTTAAAGTTTTTTTTGCTCTAGGCCCTTGCAGACAGTACAATTTTTGGAGACCTTGGGATTCTCTTTAATCACCCAGCCAGGCTGCAGTGGTCTGAAATGATTACACATTTACATAGTAATAACCCCAACACTCCCCACATTATTTCATGGCTAGCATATTTCCACTCAGCGAGTGATCCATGTGTTTTAAATTATAACCTGTACATAGGAAATTAGTTACTAAGTACGATATTCACGGGCTCATCTGACACTTCTAATTAAGGTGATTTACACAGAATTATCTTATGGAATAAAAAAATGGTGTTTTGCTAGCTAATAAAATATAATTACTACCCGCTTTTCTAACTTACAGTTAGTTTTAATCTATTTGGGGAATTGTTTATCTAGTTCATTACAGCAAAACAACTTCTTTCCCTTTTAGGCAACTCCCCCCAAAGTACCAAAGAAGAGCAAGGAACACCCTGGGAAGATCCAGTTATTTTGGCAGCCTCCTTCTCTCTCTCCTGAAGACTTTGCATTTCCCAGTGATACAAGGCTGCCTCCTCGCTGGCTCCCTTTCTTGGGGCTGAGATACCAGTTCTGTTTGTGCATTCATGCATCCCCATGTGTTTGGATGCCCGTGGGAACAAAATAAGGCCCCTGCCCTGGTGCTGCCAGAAGGCTCTGCCCAATGCTGCAACTGCATCACCCATCAACAGGAGCAGCACAATCAGATCCCCACATGCTCCAGGATGCTTTCTGGGGACACACCGCTCCTCTATATTAGGGACCATTAGCTTTAAGAGCAACATTTCCTCTCAGCAAGGCTCTTCACAATGAAAGCAGAACTCAGGCTACACCAGAGACATGCAGATGTCCTTTAATGCTAGGCACACGTTTGGTTAGGACCATCCCCAGGTGCAACTGGGAATCCCCTGGCATGTCCCTGAGCGAGCCTCAAGGGGCTGTTCGGGCCCAGTGCTTCTGTTGTGATTTACCAAAGGGCAGCTCAGCAAGCCACATATGTGCCCTCCTTAACCACAGTTTTTGGGTTTCCTCTACCCCTGCCAGGGTTGCTATTACACACAATGACCTTCAAGCCTATTTACTTTGTTATGGTCCTGCCTTTTGGGGTATGCTTGCCATAGCAAATAAAAAGGCAATATGGCAGGAGTGGTCCCTTATCACCTCCATGAAAGGAAGCTGCTGCTTCTTCCCACAGGGAAAAATCAGGTCATGAGCTGAAGGTTGAGTTCGTTGAGCTTGGAGAGCTACAGTTGTTTTTGCTTATCCCTGAAGGACACTGAACCAGTAAGGAGCAGGTAACAGGGCTGCTGCCAGGTCTTCCAGCTCTGTCACTCTTCCACAGAATCCCTTCTCAGCAGCCCCCTGTTTGACAGGCACCAGCCTATGCAGCTCCCACATGAGATACATGCAGCCAATGCATGTATTTCGTAAAAAAAACTCAATTGGAAACAACTTATTTTTAGCTGCAGGACTCGTGGCTTGAACATGCAGCCTTGGGATGGGAGCCCTGGCAGCAGAGAAAGCCTCCGGCAGAGCCGTGTGAACGGCAACACCAGCTGTAATGGAGCAGTCGCTGGGTAGAGAGGGAATTGGATTTTTGTGAATGCCAGTTTAAATAACTTGAAGTGTCACTTGATACATAAATAAGGAAATAGGAGTTTGAATTTACGCCTAGCTGCAGGTGACAGCCCCCAGTGTGGCCAGGTGAGATCTATGCCATCACAGGAAGCACAGCGGGATTTGTAACCTGCTGTGGCTCCCCCAGTGGCACCTGCATCCCATGATAGGGAAAGGGGCTGAGTGATGGTAAAAAATTGCCAAAGAGGCTGCAGTCAGTCAGGGCTAGAAATGTTCTACACCTACAGTACCAGACATGCTTCCCACATGCTCCCCCAGTCAGTATTTGTAAGACCTCAGTGTCCACTATAGTCGGTTGTGACCAATCTGACCCCACAGGGCAGTCACCCACCTCCCCCAAAGAGATGAAAAGCAGCAGAATCATAAAACACTGTGGCATGAACTGACCACACTGAAATCCCCTATTTGCTCTGTCCTATTCACATCCCTGACTCTTTCTGCCCTGCTGGGTTTTCCTTTATCAACCTCTGGTACCCCATGTCCCTGCTCAGAGTGGAGAACAAATTTCTGGGTGAGGGTGTGATGGTCCACATGTGCAGGGCCAAGCAGGAGACTGTGGCTGGGGGGTAGTTTCATTTCTCTCCCATTATTTGAAAAGGAGGTGGCTGGAAAAATAAAAAAGGAAAATCGGAGGGAAAGGTCATGCATTAGATTGATTTGGGGGGCTCTTTGCTACCATGGCTATAATGACTGTTTAATTATTCCCAGCTCACGTGGCAGTTCAGAAGAGGCTCTGCAGAAGACATGCATCGCTCCAGGGCAAATAACTGACCGGAGATTTATTTCTCACCCTTGGGTTTCCACACACCCCTTCCCAGGCCTCCCGCTGCCCTGAGAGTCAGCAGCAGAGGAAGGCTTTGCCCTCTGGAGTTTCAAACCTCAGCCTTCAAATCCATGCCCTGGAGCCAGGGAATGGCCTGCAGGGACCATAGGTCTGAAGGCAATTCAAGGAGTGTTCATAGCCCTTTTAGGGCACTGCATGAGCAAGGGAAAACATGACCCACACATTTTTTTCACTTGCTGTGCTACCCTGGAAGTTCTGACCCATGAGAAGTGCTTCTCACCTATGGATTATGGACAGCAGCCTCTGCTTTCCCTTGGGTCTGCCATGGAGGAGAGGAATGGGGCACCTCTAAGCAGGGCAGGCAGCTGCCTGGCTTGTGCTTTCTCCATTGGAAAAGCTGTGGGTGAAGGGTCCAGGCTGCTGTCACTGACACCCTCTAAATGCACAGGAGGAAGCTGGAGGGTCTCTCTTCCCTTTCTGTCCATGATTAATCTGCCACAGTGAGGGGCAGGGACACAAATCAGAGGAGGAATGAAAGAGGATAAATCCATGGTATCAGCAGCACCACATTGGCTAGATAATAAACAGGCTCCTCTCCTCATAAATTTCTCTCTGTTCCCCCATGTTTCCCTGCCGTCAACACTGGCAGACCTGGAGCTGGACTGCTCCTGGCCTTTCTGGTGTCCTGGCTGGTGGCAAGAGCTGTGGCTGTGTCAGGGAACCTGGGACCCTCCACCTGGACTGGCATCCTCCACTCCCTGCACAGACTGGTGTGCAGCAGGAGCAGCAGGATGGCACATTGGAGCCCCATCCAAGCTCATCGGGCATTGGATGATGCATGGGACACCTGAGCCGACTGCAGCGAGGTGATCCATACCAGCACGTGGAGTGGGTAAAAGAAACACCAGAGACACAAAGCACGCTTCAATTTACTTGGTATTCCCACTCTCTGTCTCAGTCCCCCAGTGCTGCTTGCTCTCATTGCCCTGACACCACACCGTGTCCTCACTCCTCATTTTGGCAGCAGCCAGCTCACCCACTTCTCCACACCCCACACAGGGATGTGACCCTGTTAGCTGCCTTGTGGTGGCAGGTGGTCCTGGCCCTGCTCAGGGATCATCAAGAATCTGACACTTCCAGGCAAGTTTAATTTAAATCTGACAGGAGTCAAACTGCTGGAGAAAGCTTCGGGTGGTACCACTGAGCTGGAGATGCATCTGTGCCTGAAACTGGACAGCCCTGACTCCAGGGCTGAGGTTCCCTGCTGAACACCTCTGCCATGGGTGGCATGGGATGCCCCACTGCTGCTGTGGGGCAGGACTTGCTCCCTGAGGGAATCAGGGCAGAACAGGATGCAAACAACCCGTTCTGTGTCCCTAGAGCAGTTCCCAAACACCAGCCTGTCCCTGCAGCCTGGTTCTGCTGGTGAACATTGGCTGCAGGACAATCACAGAGGACTCGCAGCCAGGAGGAGAACTGAGGAGACATCACAGGCAATAAACTGCTTGATTGAACACCTTGGAGGATGCCAGAGCCCTTTGGGAAAGCCCCCAGGAGCACTGGGAGGGCACACCCAGGGAGAGGATGCTGCAGGAGAGGCACTCAGTCCCACCTGCAAAGCTGCTTAGGCACTTAATAGTACCTGTCCCCAGCATCTCCCCAGCCTGGATTTATGCCTTGAGGGGTCACCTCTGGTGAGACTCTAATAACACGACTTTATTAGCTTTCTTGTTCCTTCTTTAAGATACAGTAGCAAGGGGGGAGGAGGGCAGGGGCACCTCGGGAAAGAGTGGGGGTCATACGGATAGGAAGCAGCTGCCCTCGCGATTCCCCTTCTCACTGACAAGGGGGAGAGGGAGAAAAATGATGCTCCCTCGAAATTTATCATGCACCCAATTACAATGTTAATTGGCAAGTCCCAGAAATCAATTAATTCGCAAATTTTTTTCAATTAAAAATTAAGATAAATCATAAAACGTTATTAAGCAAAGGCCAAACTCCATGAACTTTTTTTTTTGTAGGCATCTGGGGTTTTTTAAAATTTAAATAAAAAAAGAGCTGTGTTGCCAAAGCCCGATGCCCTTGAGTGCCTTTGCTGAAGCGCAGGGGGCTGTCATCAGCAGGACTGGGCTGAAGACAGATAAAAAAATATCGACCAGTCGGACACACTGCTTCTGCTTTATTGATCAGGCGGGAATTTAACTTGCTGTGCATATCCACCGTGTCAGCAAGGGCCACGGGCGAAATTAAAAGTACTTGGCTTGGAGATGTTGCCTTGATACTGGGGGGTGGGGAGAGATGGAGGGAGGGGGAAGAAGAGGGGGAGAAAGGGATGAAAAGAAAAGAAGAAGGTGGAAAAAGAAGAGGGAAAAGAAAGGAAGAAAAGAGACAGGGGTAAGTTGAGGAGCAGGAGGTTGCAATGCCTGTTTGCAGTCTCACTTGTTGGTCAGGGCTCGTTTCCCTCTCTGGAGAGCCCGCAGGTGTCTACTGCATGCAAGGAAGGGAATCGTGTATTCCAAGAGAACGCTGGAAAAAACCCTTCTCACTCAAAAACATGTCTAACCTTTCTCATTGAAAGGCTGGAGGACCTGCAGCATTTGCTGCACAAGAAGTCTGGGGAAGTACCTGGTTATCAAGTTAAAGTCCCCAGGCATAAATCAAGGAGAGCTGAGGCAAGAGCCATGACCCTGATGTGACACATGACAACAGAGCTAATTCGGGTTTTACACACTCTATTTATCCTGCTGGACCTGGCAGCACAGTCACTTGTCCTTCCCACAACAGCTGCCCATGGTGGCCCTGGAAAAGTCTCCTCCAAAGGTCCTCTGGGACAATACAGTGCTTGGCAGATCCCACAGAAGTGATGCAAATACTTCCCTGGGGCAGTGCAAGGAGCAGCTGTATTTAAACAGAGGGCTCCCTGAGCAGCAGAGGGGTGTGAGCCACGTCTCATAACTTGCTCTGGGTCCTTATTGTGACCAGGAGCAACAGACCAAGCCCCTGGCATTTGGGCATGCAGGGACCACAGGGATGATGTGCTTGCCCACTTGTCCAGTGCAGACTCTGGGGGATTAGCATGGGATGACTTTAATCAGAAAGACCACGAAACACTGAGAAAGCAACCTGTGAAAAACGTGAAAAGCAGGATGCATCTCCAGAGGTGAGAAGACATCTTTCAAGAACAGTCAACCTGCCTTGTGACCAGTTTATCTCCCAAGGTCCGACAGCCTTTGTGTTTTTGCTATATTGCCAGTTTCCTCCTTATTCCTTATCCCACTGGGCCCAGAGCTGCCTCTGTCCCCTGAGAAGAGCTACTGCTGTGTCTCTCTATATAAAGAAACCTGGAGCTGAAGCTCCTCACAGCAGGGTGAGGATGCTCTGTGCAGTGCCAGGAACTGAGGAAGCACTTTCTTCTTCTACCCTGGCTGCAAAGGAAGGGAGGATTAAGAACAGTGAGAGGAAAGGAGCATGTGTGCAAACAAGGGAGAGGAAGTTTCCGATGGAATCCAGAGGAAGATTTAAACCTGGGCAGAGGTACACTGAATGCTGCTACAGGAGCTGGAGCACCATAGTCCTGTGGTTGGCTCTTTTCCTCTGACATGAATCAAAGCTGGCTCCAAAAGTCAAGCTAAACCCCCATTTGGGCACTTCACCTGCTTTGACACAGGCCTTCCCACTGCATCTCACTCTGCCCTCCTTTGCCTGACACTATTTGGTTCTTTGTGACAGCATCTTTGAGGTCACAGAAAACAGCCTGCAGCACTTTCCATTTGCACCAAGGTGCGAGACCCCGGTGCCCTCTGTGCTCCGGGAAATGCTTCGTAATCACAGAAGCAGAAGAGAAATTATTCCTGGACACACAGAAAGGTCATTAGGGGAAATCAGTAGCTCCTGAGATGCTGGATATGCAGGGATGTGTCCCCACGCCCCCAGCAGAATGGCAAGGAGCAATGACAGCAGCCAACAGGTGGGCACAGGCTTTATAACACAAATATGCTCAGATTAATTACTGACTGCAAAAGAAAAAAAAAGTGAGTTAGGGGAGAGTTTGCACAGCCGTGGGGCACTTTGAGAACATCATCACCCTCACTGCTCCACCCTCTAAACCACTGCCTAACTATATTGATATACTTAATCCATTTGGGGGAGGTGCAATGAAGCTCTGAAGCATAGGTTTGCTGCTGGTAATGCTGGGGAGAATCTGGCAGCTGTCACACAGTGAAATAAAAACACCCCCTGTCAAATTTTTTTTTTTAAAAAGGAGCATTGCATATTCAAGAACAGACTGTTACCGTATTAAAACCACTGCATCCAAAGGCACATTCACAGCCTTCAAAGTGCTGAACTCAGCAACTGTAATATTTGTAATATGACTTCCTAAGGTTTTTTTAAATGGCCAATAAATGTCTCTTCCCCAAACTCTAGAAAGAATCATTGTGGAGCATCAGCTGAGGCTGGCTCTACAGCTCTTACTTGTCCTTTACTTCTCTTGTGTCCTCAGATTAATCTTTCCTCCCACTCTGAACTCAAAGCAGAGCCCCAAACCTGCCCTTCTCCACCCATTCTCCCCCCCATCAGCAGTGCGGTGTGGTCACTGCCTGGGGAGAGTGGGCAGGTTTTAAGGGTCCCCCTGCCCACTGCCACCTCTGCTCACAGTATTTACCTGCAGTGACACATGCAGCAATGCACACGGGTGTGTGTGTGTGTGTCCCGAGGGACTCCCCGGGTGCTGCTCTAGAATGCTGTGCCCACCTGCAGTCCCTGGGTAGGTCTAGGCTGGGGAAATGCAGCTGCAGCCAAAGCACCAGCTGAAGCTTGGAGCTGGGGCCACTGACAGCATCAGAAAGAGTCTCACATTTCAGTGTGCTTTACTGTGAGCCTTTAACACGGATGAGGTGTAAAACAAGTGACTGTATATTGAGTGAGGATAGGAGACTCACATCCAGATCAGCTTCGTGCACACAAACCAGGAATATTCATGTATTCTGCAGTGACCAGCCTGGCTGAGGCACAGGGCATAGGCAAAGGGTCACTGTTATTATTTCTTATTTTTACGTTAGGTGGCACTTAGCTGCTCAGCTGGGCACCTTTTGCTCTCTGACTGTATAGGCAGAGCAAGGAAAGAATCCCTTCTGCCCCGCATTGTGGGTTCACCACTCGCCTGCCTCCCACTCGCTGCTGCTTTGAGCCTGTGCTCTGCAAAGGTGAGCTCCAAGGTAATTTCTCTTTGGAGGAGGAATACCAACAGTCTTGCGTGGCAAGAGTTAAACCCCATAAAACCAAGGCTTGTAGTCTTGTTTTCTTTCAATTTATACCCTTCACTTAAAGGGGGGGCAGATGGGGAGGGAAAGAGGGGGAGAAAAAAGAAAGCCAGGTGACATATTCTAAGAGGGAGCACCGAAAACGTGTTAAGCACTTCAAAATCTCATATATTCAATCGGCCTCTGGCAAGACATCTGCCTAATGTTAGCGCTTAAATATCCTTTTCCATTTTACATGCATTCAAGTCTCATTTGAGCGAAATGAAACGGTATTATTAAAGGGAGATTTTGCACAAATGGCCTGAATTTGACATGTCAAGTTCAATGAGGCTGTTACATATGTAACACCGAGAAGGGCTCGGAGGCTGCCGGCTCTTGAAACAGCGCCAGTGGCTCAGAAATGAAATTTGCATTCCGAGAGCCCTGCTTCGCTGCGTGGAGCTGTGCACAAGGCTCGGTTGGACCCACACAGGGTGGAAGAGCTGTGGGGTGAGCACAAACAGGTCTCTGCCTATGCTTTGGGAGACTGGACATACCAAGAAGGCAGCAGAACTAGAAACCCAGGTACCTCATTCCCACTCAAGACAGCTTTTTCAGGGGAAAGCTGGACCCTGCACCAGGGTTGGATCCCCCTGAGTGATGTTCATCACTGGTCCAACAGCTGGTTTTCATCCCCTGTACATGCACGGGACTCCCCAGGCATGGGTGGGTGCTGCCCTGTTGCCAGTGTGGCTCCTCCTGCCTTGCTGCATTATGCTCCAGCTGGGTTGACCTTGAGATGTCCCTGTCCTGAGGCCAGGACGGTCACACCAGTACTGCCCATGGGGGGAAAAAGGGCTGTCCCTGTCTCTGGGGGATAGCAAACCCCATTCCCACTAGCTGAACAAGGGGATCATTCCAGTGGGTGAGTTGCTTGCGGTGATCTGGGACTATGGGTAGCATCATCCAGGTGGTGCCTACAGCTTCCTTGTATCTCAGCCCCAGGAAACTTCTATGGTCACCTGGAGAAACCCCTTTTCCAGGGAGTTGATCCAGTGCCCACCAAGCCTCCAGTGCTGCAGGCTCAGTGGGCAGGAGGGGATCTGCCTTCCTAACTCTGAGTACAGGAAATTTATGATTTTGTTGCAAATCGTTAAGGTTTATTAAAACTTAACACCACAACCCATGATTGGCTGCATCCTCTTTAAATTAGAAAAAAAAAAAGCCCTTGGAAAGCAGCCCCCTGGTTCGCTTCTCCCCATCAGACTGATAAGTAACAGCTGCTCGGCCATTCGGTAACAAGTCGGTATTGGCAGGGAGCGGCCAGGGCTGCCGGTGCCCGTCACGTTTATAGGCCTACATTTTATTTTTATGTTTATTGGGTTATTTGAGATCATTATTAGTTTCTCTCTTCTCTTGTTGATGTGTTCTTGCTCCTGGCTTCTCCAGGCAGGAGAGGTGGGGGAATGGGAAACGGAGCAACCCGCTATAGCGAGCTGCTTGCTGGGGCTGGGCAGTGCACGGGACTTCAGCCCCCTCACACCCCGCTGCCTGCTAATCCTGCCCACCATTCCTGCCCTTCTCGCCTGCTGCTGCCGCTGGCCCCTGCATCGGTTCCCTCTGGGGCTGGGAGAGCCCATCCCTATGCGGAGCTGCTGTGTTACAGATTAGCCTCCATCGCCTGAATCCATTGCCTAGATTGAACGTTATCTATCACACTACGGAGGGAGTCGTTATTTAATAATTAATAAAGACCTCTGATTCTTCTTCGCCGCCTGCGTGGCCGAGTGGAGCAGGCCAGGAAAGCGAGGGCAAGCCAGGGAGAGCTGTCTCCTCTCTAACTGCTGCTGTTATTTAAAGGAATAATGCCATTCTTTTTCATTTGTCAGCTGGCCCACAATGGCCCTTGTCATGCTTTATGATTTAGGGTTTCCTTTCCTTTCCCATTAAACGCCACCTTCCCATCACCGCTTCGCGCCAGCCAGCCTCTGCTCCTGGCTTGCAGTTTCAGTTTCACTCTGATATTGGCCCAACTTCTTTGATGGGCTCCTCTGAGCACTAATTGCTTCTGTTCATTTAAACCTGTTCACTAATTTGCAGTGGTCCTTTATTAAGTTGGATGCGGCCCAAATTACACCATAAATTACGTTTGCAAGGGGACTGGGTGTCGCGGGGGATAAATGGGCTGCCTGTTCCCTGCTTCCCCCCCTGCCCTATCTTCCTGTGCAACACACGGGGGGTGCGGGTCTCAGCCTGAGGGTGCGGGTGCTGAATTTGGGATATCTCAACCCAGATCCATTTTGGGAGGTCTCTCTCTAACTAAAGCTGCCTCCTGCTCCCTCCGTTTGCAACGGCTATAGCTGAATCGAAGAAGATCCAAGCCAAGCGGGGATGGATTCTGCATCCTCTGCACTGTGCACGGCCACGTGCACCCCTCGCCCTGGTACACACACACACACTGACACACGCTGTCCCTCTTCTCCTACCACCTGGTGACGTAACTTTGCTTCCAGTCGGCAGTTTGATTCCTTTCCTCACCTTTTAATGACCGGAGAATTCATTAATAATTAAAATAAACACGCTCTTTCCCAAGGCTGCTGACTTTTATTAAGGCAGGGGCAGGGATCTGCCAACCCTTGGCTGCAGTCATTTCCTAAATAACTGCTAGCAGTTAAAAGGCAATTATTTTTTTTTTAAATAGGTGACTTTTTTGCACTGGGGGTAGCAGAAGGGAGCTGAAGGCAGCTGAGGAGCAGTGTGCCCCAATGCTGCAGAGCTGCTCCACCACAGGACATCAGCAACGTAAGAGCTGTTCACTGAACACACATCTCCAGGGAAAGGGATGTCTGTGCCCTCTAGGAGGAATTTCTGCCTGACTTTACCATTGCAGTGAACTCCAGGGAAATGTTTCTGCCCCACTGGCTAGCACTAGGTCTCCCATATCTAGTAGCTGTGGGTACCACCATCTTCTCCACCACATGCAAGTGCCCCAGCCAGGTCACCAGGGATGCTGGTGGACCCCAGGGAACTGCTTACCTGATGTTCAGCTGGGTGAGCTTCTCCAGCTCCTGCTCCATGTGCTCCTGCAGCTCCCCGGGGCGAAGAAGCACCTGGCAGATGGGGCAGATCGGAGCCTGGCTGTCAAACAAAGTTGCTTTCTTTTTGCCTGTGGGAAGTAAAAGAAGGGAAAAAGCTTTAGCTCAGATCAGTTGCCATCAGCATCGCCTGTGCTCTGTCTTGGTTCCTGTCCTAGCACAGGACTGAAATCCAGGGATTTTCTCATGGTATAGCCCTAATTCTGTCCCCATCCCACAATCCCCGGGGCAGGGATTGTCTCTCTTTTACAGTGGGACAGCAAATGACACGAGAGCTGGCTGTGGGCCCTCCAGATCCCAACCCTGGCTGTGGGCCCTCCAGTCTTACAGGGAGAGCAGCAACTGCCACATTTTGGAAGCGACCCTGTGCAAACCCAGCTTCTCATTTGCGGTTCAGGTGATGTGACTTGGAGTAGATGGATGACACAACACTGCTCACTGTTCCTATTAACTCATTATAAAGAGCCACCTTCATCCTCCCTGACGCTCCTGAAGTTGGGTGGGTCAGGTGGGTCAGATCCTGTGAAGGGCAGAGCAAATCTCCATGGGCACACAATGCTGGGAGGCAGAGGACAACCCATGGTGCAAGGCTGTGGGTGTGGTAGGGAGCAAATCTGGATGCTCATTATCCAGGATTGCTCACCCTGGCCCAGGGTTGGGCTGAGGCCCCTTGTCCTCCCTGCATCACCAGCAGGTCCAAGCCCCGCAGCTGCCAGAGCCCTGGGTACCCCAGGGCTGTATCACCCCTGGGTGAGATTTGGGGCTGCCTGTGTACCCCAATCTTTAGCTGGGTTGAGTCTCTGGGGCAGATCTGTAAATGAGGTGTTTCCTCACACCCTCCTTACCCTCAATCCTCTCCACCACTTCCCTGCCCAGCTACATCTCCCTAGTTCACTCCCTGCTCTGAAGCCAATTTCTTCCAGCTCAGAAACTTTATTGCCCCCTCTGTAAGGAATATACAGCGTCTATTTAACATAAAATAAAACTCTAAAGCAAACAATGAAGTTCCCATAAAAGAGAGAAGCCCGCGGGTCCCCAGGCCCCCTCTCCCAGCTGTACTAGCAGCTCTGCTCATGAGAGGGCGTGCGGAGCCTGGCTCAGATGGCTCTGGCAGGGAGAAATGTGCTTTATAGCTGCCTGTTGTCATCCAGCATGAACCCTCCTGCTGGATTATTTATTTATGTATTAGACATGGATCAAATTGGTTAAATCCGACTGAGAGGCGGTAATGCACAATAAAGCAGCCAGTGCTGGATATGAGGGGGCTGCGTGCAATGTGGCCTTCCAATCAGGAGCCAAAAGGTGCCATTTTATGGTTCCTAATGATGGCGGAGTCTAGTTAAATGAACCCCCATTAAAGGAACAGACCTTCTCAAAAGATAAAACATTGGTGCGAGCAGCTTCACTGGGTCCCTGCTTCTCCCTGTATAACTGCCTGGCACAGGCATTTAATGAGAGAAAGGGTCTGAAAAAAGTTCGAGAGTCACCTTGGCTTATCTTTGCCCTCCAGCAGGACAAAGTGTACATGCCTGGTGGAAGCAGGGCTATCACTGGGACATTACTTGCCTTTTCCTTCAGCATCCCTGTAGGAGGTGGGAGAAACTGAGGCATGACGGGAAGTTGGGGCAGGCCAGTGCTGTGGGGCATTCCCTACCTCCCCAGCTTCCCTTTCCACTGGGGACTCTCCCACTTGCAGAGCCAGGAGGAAAACCCCGCTGGCCTCTCCTCTAGACTTGTGCCATTCCCAGGCAGATCCCAAGTGCCTCGGCCCCATTCCTACCACTCCTCTGCCACAGAGGACACAGCATGCAGCCCATGCGACTTGGAACATTTTCCTCTATCCTCCTTCCCTCATGTTTAAATAATGCCCAGAATCCAACCCAAACCCAAACACAGAGCTCCTTTTCCTTGCGGGAAAGGTCGGCATTTCAGTAATTCCACCTTCCTCTTGGAGCTTTTCCACTTTTGTCTAGTGGGGGCCCAAAATAGCCCAGGAGCGTCCCCAACCACCTGCTATTTATAACCCTAACTTCACAGCAAAACAATGGAGCTGTCTGAGTCTCCCTCCCAAAATAAACAGGCAGCCTTTGAGCAGACGGGAAATCCTGCTGGATCCCCGCTGTGGCATGTACAGATGGATGGGTAAACAGGCTGCCCTCCGTCCTGCCGCGCTGCATCCCCGCTCCTGGCCCAGGCCACCGCCGTGGGGCCCACGAGCCCCCATTGCCTGCCATCCACAGCTTTGGCTGCTGGGGCTGGGATGCTCTCAGCAGCACCAAAGGGTGGAACAGAGGTTGAGCATCCCCGTGTCTCTGCTCTACAGGGAGTCCAGAGATGTTAATTTGCTGGAGGAAGTGATGGATTGTCCCAGACCACAGAACAGGGATTGGCAGCCTTGGATCAGGATGCATAGTCAGGGTCCCCTGCTGGGGACCAGCTGGTACACCACACCGGTGGGATTTTTAACCTCCTGCACACCCTAATCCTCGTGCCCTGCTTGTTCTCTGGTACTCTTCCATGGGGTGCATATTCCTAAGTAGAGGCAACTTTGGATTTCAATGACTGGGGCAACCAGAAGGGATCTCAGGCCATGGGAAGAAGCCTTGCTGTCTTCCCTGGCTACTCCCAACTGCAGCCCAGGCCAAAAGGAGAAATGAGCAGCAGCGGCCTTACCCATCAGCTACACCAATGATACGGTGACGAATTTGTGCCAAGGAAGGATGTGACAGCTGTCACTCTGCATCCCCAGGACAGGCGGGGAAGATCCCCTTGCTCCGGTGAGTGCGGGAGGCTGGTGCTTGCTTGAAAGAAGGGCTTCCAGAGGGGCAGGAGAACAGGATCCCGGACATACAGCCAAGTCCCTGAAGTACAGATCGCAAAGCAGGAGACAGAAGGAGCCCCGGCTCCTGGCCCAAGGGGCTGACAACCATGCTTTCACAGGAGCAGGGCTAAGTGCAAGTGACAGGCAGAAAGGAGGGATCGTCTCCTGTGCCAGGAGGACACCTACGCAAGCCTCCCCAGGTCTGTGGAACCTGCTGCATGCCTGCAGTGCCACAGAGGCTGCTCTTGGGATGTGTCTCCCCAAATCAGCAGCATCCATATCTGCAGCATGCCCAGAGCCTGGCACACACCCACACTGTGGTGTCTTGCTCCAGGCAATGGTACCCATCTCCATGGTGTAGGATGTTGGGTTGTGAGGAGAGGGAGAGGATGGGCATGGCAAGTCCTCAGGCGTTGTTTGTGAATGCCAGGGTGGGGAGTTATGCATACATCTCACCTCTCCTCTCCAGAGCCAGGACATCCTGATATCCAGGAGAAAACAAAGGGTGCCACATCATGTGCGTGGCTGAACCGTGCTGGGGTGCCAGTGCTTACCCCTCTGGACAGAGTAGAGGGCATTGATTTGCCCAGGGCAAAACAAAGGGCCCATATCCCTGAGCGAGAGGGACCTGCGCCTGCTCCCTGCTTGTCCTTCCCTGCCCTGTGCCAAACCGCTCCTGGGAGACACTGAATGGCTCTTTTCAGGCTTTTGTTTTTTGGCAGCTGTGTTTTTGTTTTCTTTGCCCCTCTCTCTCCCCTTCACTCTCTGGTTACTCGGTAGGCTCGGCTCCAGTGTTTACCCTCCGCGGCTCTGCCGTGCTTCCCTTGCTGCCGACCCCCCGCTCGCCAGTGCCAGAGAGATGAAAAGGCAGAGCCTTCGTGCTCCCGCTGTTTGCACGGTCTCCTGGGCTCCGCGGAAATGTTTAACTCCAAGTGTTGAAACTGAATATTTCCTGCTCTGAGAGCAGAGCGCTCAACGCGCAGATGCACCCCTGTGTGGAGGAATTTGTCCATAGGCTCTTTCGGAGGGCATCTGCAAATGGATCCCAGCCCAGGTAGGGACTGGACAAAACCCTCCTGGATCCCACTAGGGATGGAGGGCCAGATCCTTCATTCAGTTACACTGATATGGATCCAAGATAATGTGTGAGTCCTTTGAGCCCTGAAGTCAACCCTTCTCCTGCCCTGCACCTGTGCCCTGACAGCACTGTGAGGCTTAGGCAGGGTGGGAGTGTGTCACTTGGAATGCAGAGCTTTCCCTCACAAGTAGAATGCAAACTGCTGTTTTGGAGAGCATTTAAATAAAAAGAAAAGGAACCCAGCCCACCAACAGTCCTGACAGCACAGGATGTATACAGCCCCTCACCGCTACAGAGCACAGAGTAAACAATGCTCCCAAGTCACTCAATGAGCTAAGTTTACAACACATGAGGGCTCACTCTGCACAGGATGTCAGCAAGCTGCCAAATGAATGAAATAAACTGTTTATAACTCCACTGCTCATCTGCAGTGATGGCTTATTTGCAGTCAGGTGCCTCCCCAGGAACTGCTGCCGTGGGTGGCACAGGTGGTGCCACCTGCGCCTCCCCATGCTGTCTTTCCTTGTGACCACCTGAAGCTTGCTCCCATGAGGACCAGGTCTTCAGTCCCAACTCCTGATTTCTCCTACCTCAAACTGTTTGCCACTTCTCTGAGTACCAAACCCGCCTTCTTTGAGATGCCTACCTCCATCTCACCCTCCTATTTCCGTTCTCTACCTCTTAAACACTCCATCATTTAAACCCAATCAAAGCCAGTTGATCTGAAACTCTTCTGAATAGAAATGACCCCAAGCTGAGGCCCCGTGGCCCCGTGCCCTGCTTCGGGGGCCGCGCTGAAACCAGGTGGGTGGTAATGGAAGTGCTGACACAGGCTCCCTGACAGCATCACCACTGCCAGTGCCTGTAATAATCCCTCCTGGCTGCTCTGCAACTCGGTTTCCGTGGCGATTATTTTCCATTCGATGATGGGCTTGCTGTTATTTGTGTACTGATAGGAGGTATCTCGTGTGACAAGCCTCCTTTCCTTCCAGCTCAAAAACCAATAATTCAAAGAAAGCCCCATATTAGCTTGGAAATAGCAAAACACTCACTCTTCTCCTGGCGAGCCCATGCCGCAACTGATGAGGCTCACAGAGCCCTGGTAGTGGCAGCCAAGGAGGGGAGATGACAACGGTGGCCCAAGGCAGAGATGGTTCATGTGTAAGTGCAGAGCACTCCCGAAGAACAGTAGAGACAAAAAATATTTGGTAATAAAGTGAGGGAGCAGGAATAATGTTATTCATTGCTCTCCCATCTCCCTGTTATTTACTAGTGTGGTTCCAGTGCTGTCCCCACGGGGCAGTGTCCTGCCTGCTTGGCACTGTCTTGGATCCTGCTGATTGGTACCAAAAGGTGTAGGCCCTCAAAAACCTGCACCTGAGGTCAGGGCACCTTGCACTGCTTCCATCAGGGCCTTCCCATCCCTCAGGCTCCTCTCTGGCTGTGGGATGTGGACCTCAACTTGCTGTCCAGGACCGAGTGCCCTGGATCTGGTCCCTGCTGCAGTTGCTCTGCATAGGGCAGTGGAGATCGAGGTGCCAGAGACAGTGATGGGCAGTGAGGTGACTCCAGGTTTGTGTTCTGTAGTTGAGTTCAGTGTCTGGCCATGACTGCATCCACAGCATGGCTTAACTCTGCAAACCCCCCTCAGTGCAGCAAGCCCACCCAGCCCACTGAGGAGTCACCTTGCATTGGACAGTCCTCCCTTGGAGCACGTGCCTTTTGGAGGCTTGTGCAGGCAGGAAGGTGGCAGAGGTCTGAAAAAATGGCTTTATGGATAAGAAAATGTTTTTGGTGAATCACTCCTGCTCCCTGCTTCAAAGATGCTGCAGGGCACCAGCAGAAGCTGGACTTGGATTGTGCAGGGCACAGCACAGGACTACTCCTGCCTTGAATCCAGCAAAGAGAGGCACAGGGATAAGTGACAGCCCGTTTTATACACCCAGGGTGTATAAAACACATAGAGACATAGATGGACCTCTACAACCCCATGAACAAACTGGATCACAGAGAAGAGCTGTACTCAGACTGCTGCATCTCCACCAAGAGCCTGATACCTGACACTGCTCCCTGCTAAGGTGCCCAGGCTGCCAAGCAGCTTAGAAAATACGCTTGCTTCTCCTGAGAGTAAAAACTACAGACGGATCTGAGGCAGAAAAGCTTGTTAAAGTATTGATTTCCTTCCAAAGAAATAATTGTTCTTGTAGCTGCCTGTCCAGACAAGCTGGATACTGGAGAGGACTGGTGTAAACTGGTGCAGTGCTGCTGCCATGCAGTTAACCCTGGCTGAGGTTGATCCCAGGGGTCACTCAGTAAAAATTCATATTTGAACAACACCCTGGGCTCTTCAGAGGCTGTTGCACATCCCATTGGGTCCAGCACCATGTTTCTCATAGCAAGTGGCAGCCTGGCAGCAGGAGAGGCGAGGAGGCCCTCGTGATCTGACCCCGGCTCTCCATCTGTGGAGATCATGGCTGCCCAGTGTGGGGCAGTGGAAGATGGATTGAGCTGGGCAATAATTTAAGAAACGGAGTGAGTCTGTACATCCAATCACTTTACAAATCAGGGGAAAGGGAGAGAGGAGGAAAGGCAGGAGTGGGGGGGAGAAGTGAAAAGGCCGCGCAGGGAAATGCATCACAATTACTGTCTCAGCTCTAATGAGGAGCCTGTCATGAGGCTGTCATCCTGCGGAAAGCCACCTACTCAGAAAGATTCAATAAAAAAGTAGCAGAGAGATAAAAAAGAGATATATTTCAGCCCTTGCTAATATTCTTTTCATTTGTCCCAGCACAAAATAAGATACTGCACTTAACCGGCTCGGTTAAAATGAAAAGGGGGGGGGCGGGAAGGGAGCAGCATTGATCAATACCACTAAAAGCCGGGAGACACGGTGATGGAGTGCAATTTTTTTGTCTGTGCTGAAGCATAGCAGAGGCCCGGGTGGGGTAATTTATGATTCGTACGCATGCTGGCTAACTAGAGGCTGACAAGACAATGAATCCTCGATGAGAGGGACGCAGGCTGCCAGGAGAGCTGGAAAGGGAGAGCATGACAGGGACCTGGAAGGGAGAGGGGAAGAGGAGGGCTGGGATGGGCTGTGATCCTGTCTCCCCATGGTGCTGCTCAGTGTGGGGATGCCGAACTGAGCAGGAACACTTCCCCAGGTTTCACAAGAGGGAAGTAGAGAAATGCCAAGAGCAAGCCAAGGAAGGTGTTGTACTGCTTCCATCTTTGCTCTCCTCTCTCGAAGCTCCCAGTTGGGCAGCCTGTCCATGCAGGCTTCCTCCTAGGAAGTACTACAGTGCCCAGCCACACCCCTTACTGAGCTGGAGATTGACCAAGCGGGGTCAGCAGGGACCAAGCACAGAGATGATCCCTCCTCTGCTCCAGATTCTCTGATGGGTAGCGGTACGAGTCTGGAAAAGCTTGGGACCGTGGAGTTACATCTTCTTTCTGCCATCCATCCTCTGCTCTGGGAATGAAACTGGAGTCGCCTTCAACCCACTGATTCATCTCCCAAACCTACAAGTCCTGGAGAACAGCTAGGTTTCCCCAGCATCAGTGGGGTCCCAGATTTTGGCGAACGTGGCACGGCAGAAACACCGCTGAGGGAATCCTACAGCTCTGTCCTTCCACCCTGGGGGATCTCCTGGGACATGATGCACCTCCTTCCCCCACATCCTTGAGCTGCTCTCCATCTCATGGGTCTTTTTATACCATGCACCCAAGACTGGCCAGGCTGTGGACAAACCAACCAGAGCCAGTGGGACCCAGGGATCATGTCTGCAGTTCTGCAGACTGCATGGCCCATGGCCAGTCCTTCCTCAGTGGGACTTGCAAAATGAGGCAGTGGGACACAGCACACTTCCCAGCACATAGGCAGCCAGGCAGAAGACCCCAGGGCTCTCTCAGTTCCTGTGTCATGTGTGTATCATGGCTGGACAGAGTGTGGGTAATGATTCTGCTTCCTCACCATCCCTCCTCCTCCTCCTCAGCCACTTGGAATGCCTGGGGCTGTGTAGCCAGGGCTGGAAGCTGGGCAATGTTCACCAATGTGCCTGGCCTCTGGCTCTGTTTCTGTTACAAGGTTGACCCTGGCTTTTGTCCCTGGTTGAACCAGTCATCCAGTCTGGAGTTTCTGCTGGCCTGGTGGGAGAGGGTGGAGAGAAAGACCTGTGTAGCTGCATTGCCAAACTGTGCCTTAACTATCCATGTTCTGCACCAGCTCCTGGGATGGAAAGACCTGGAGCAAAGCACCCTTTTTAAATGCCAAAACATAATGGCAGTGGGAACTAGAAAAGGTGGGAGTTTCATGGAAACATCCTTGCATCTGGCTGGGAGACTGTGCAAGAGCTGGGGTCTGAGGTCTGGACACATTTGGGGTCTGTGTTGGGCCTTGATTGCTTCATCCATAGCAGAAACAGGGATGCAGTTGAGAGTGGGAGCGACAGGCCTGCACAGGGACTGGGGGAGACCTGCAGGGATTTTTCCTCCTGGCCTCATTCCACCATCAAATCCAGCTCCCTGTAAAACCTGCAGGATGATCCTGCACTAGGCTGCAGCTGCTCAGCTGTCTCAGCCCCATCTGCCTGCTCCTCTGAGTCCTCGGCGAAGGACCTGACTGCACCCTGAGAGACAGGATCAGCCTGGAAATGGGTCTTGGCCTTCACCATTGGCAGTGAAACAAGAGCCTAGTGACTTTCCCACTGCGAGAGGGATGGGGCATGCTGAGAGTCCCCCCACAGCCTTGGGAGGTACCCCAAGAGGGGCTCCAGCCCCATCCTGACCCTGCAGAAGACACTTGCAGGCAGCCATGCTGCTCCCATGCCCTTGACTTGGAGGGCAGCCTGTTAAGTTGGTGATATACTGATACGCCTATAATTCGAAGGGGTGATGGGGTAGAGTCTTTCCCTGCCTCCCACCCACTCCCTCCCTGCCACGTTCCAGCTCCTCTCCTCTCTTCCCCTGGGGATGTGTGGGGCACATATCGAAAACACAGATATTGAACTGTCAAAACTATTTCCTACAAGAAAATAGATTCATCAGCTTGCAGCACACAGGGTCATTGCCACATTTTCCCCTCGCGCCAGCACCTGCACATGCCGGCGCATACCCAATGCCTCTTCGCAGCACCGGCACTTTAGCTTGTAGCTCAGGGCCCTTAAGTGACTTTGAGAAATGGATAATCGATTATAATTCCACGGGCCTCTCTGCAGATTTATCCGGAGAATGTATAAAAGCCAGGGATTGGGAGAAGCGGGTCCTTCTGGCCAACACGTCAATTGCCTGCGCTTTTTGTGCCCAGCTCGGAAAATCGCATCCCGAGCACGACTCTGTTTAATCCATCAGTACACAATCAATGCACTCTGTAATCAACTCTTGATCACTTAATTTTACACATGTTGGCTGAATCCCTTTGTTTAATCACTAGATCAGGCCGCCTTGTTGCACTGCCCCCTCCCTGCTTAACCCTCCCTGACCCTCATCCCCTGTCGTCGGCACTACCAAATGCAGCCCAGAGCCTTCATTTCACCTTGAGGAAGAGCTCTCATGAATTTAGAGAGTCATGAGATGGCAGAAAGGGAAACAGAAGGCGTGAAAAATAACACTGGAGAGAAAGAAAATATTTTCCCTTCTGTGTCTTTGTGGAGCTTGTCCTGGCCTTTTCGATCCATGTAATAGAAACTGCTCTTGGGTTTTAAAGGGGGACTGGGTGTTGGGGTATGTGCACTGAAGACCTGTAACATCCCAGGGAGAATGGGCACACTGAGGTGTCACTGGGCAGATGCACCAGCACATGATGGGAACTCATCACACAGCTGCATCTGTCCCTTCAGCATCCTCCCCACCCCCTGACTATTTTGACTGTTTTAGCAGCCAATGCCATTATGAGCAACAGTTCTTGATCTTTCCCTCCCAGAGGCATCCTTGGGAGCATCACTCCCATCTCACCAGGGTTCATCTCCCTTTTTATGGCAAGAGCACGACCCTTGGGTTGTGAATGCATGTAAACACAGCTATTTGGCATTTTTACCATGATTTGTGTCACCAGCCTGATGCCATCTCACCCTTCACATGTATTCTGCTGGCATGCCAGGGTCAGTGTTCGGGGGATGCTCGTAGGTGGATATGTCTGACTGCCTGACAGTGAAATGCACTGGGATTTTGCAATAAGAATTTGTTGCACTTTAATTGTGTGATGAGATCCTGGAGCTCAGAGATAGGGAGACCACATACTTGCAATCCAAATGTGGACCATTTTCACTTGCCACGTAAGTCACACAGCACGTTCCTCCTACCCGAGAAGCACAGCAGCCATTCCTAACCCACTTAAATCTTCCTTTTTAAAGAGGCCTTGATGCTGCCTCTGATTTGGCACGTGCAGTAACTGCTGTTCATTCCTGCAAGAATAAATGATGGGATATGCTTGAACAAGAGGGATCTGGAAGCACAATTTCCAGGGGAACGTGCAAATGTTAGCTTTGCACAGGAAACTCTCACAAAACTGCGTGTTGACACCAAGAGGCCAGTTATAGGACAAAGCAGGCACGGATGTTTAAAGAGAATTCCAGTTGCTATCCTATAGCAAATAGTCTTCAAAGAGCCCCTGGAGCTCTTGGCTTCTCAGCATGGAAAGAGGAGCTTGTGCAAGACGAAACGCAAATAAATAGTTTACCATAGAAAAGATATCCAAGGCAAAGAGTGAGATGCAAGTTTTAGATCTCACATTAGCCAGCTGGGGTTTTATTGTTCCCCAAGTAAAAGCTGTAAATAAAATACAAACCTAACCTGCATATTGTCAAGCTACTTTTAAAAAATGTCCACAACTTAATTGCACTCAAGAGCACCAAGGGGCGAAGTCATGCACGGTGCATCACAAGGCAGCCCACAGAGCTGTTTAGTAAAGTGTAAATCCAAGAGCTGAACAAGTGGAGCCTTTTACCTTGGGATCTGGCAACAGGCACAGATTACTCTGGCTTTGCTAACATAGCTCATTCTGCTCCAGAAACTCTTGGTAATGGATTTGTAAGAAAAAGGAGCATAAAATGCCCTCTTCTCTGCTCACACTGACATTGGTGGCAAGGAGGAAGGATGGATGGTGAGTCAGATGCTAAGACCTCATCTTCTTGTTTCCAGCCTCCTGTCTGGCCACAAGCAGCAAAGATAATGCTCCATTTTAGGGAGCCACGGGCCATTTTAGGGAGGACAGAAGCTCCAATGGAACTAAACCAGCAGGGAATGGCTGAGCTACCAGAGCATCTGCCCCTCCTGTCCTGACTGATGAGGGGTCCCAGGGACTCCTATCCCAGCCTCTGCAGTGCTCCTGGGGAGCTCCAGAGCAAGGACAGGTCTTCGCTCCACGTCAGGCTCTCATCCCTCCTACACAGAGCTTAGCTGCTCTTTTCATCCACGGTTTCTTTCCACTGCATTCGTTCTTTAAACTGCAATACTTGCTGATATGTTGATAACATCAAAACTAGCCTGCCTGGCTCATTTTAAGGAACTGCTCATCCCAGCAGATCCATACCAGGGATCTGGTCTGGGCTTCACCTGGGTACTGTCTGCAGGGCCTTTTTCCCAGGGTCTGGACTTGTTCAAGAAGATCTGAGTTCCATGGGAACAGAGAAATCCAGACCAGGTCATTCTGTCCCCAGAGTCCCTGGTGGACCCTCTGAATCCCTGACCAGGGACTACTCTTCTTCCTCGTCATCTAGCACAACACACACTGTTTGGGTTGGGGTCCTGCTGCACCCAAGCAGGGCAGGATGAGGCCTCACATGCACATCACAAACAATCAGGGATGATGCTCTGCCTGGAGAGCTAAGTGCCCAAGTGGAGCATGCAGGTTGGGAAGCCAGGCAGAGAAGGGATATGCCCAGGTTGAAAAAAGGTATCATCCAAGCCGAGGATGTGCTTGCAAATCCTGGCCCCGCAGCAGTGAATCCTCTAGGAAGAGCAGGAAAGACGTTGCTGCAAGCCAGCTTGGAGAAGAAGGAGCACAGGGATGGAGGAGAGCCTCCCCTGCTCTCACATGCCGACACAGGCAATAACAGTGTCACATCCTTTCCACTGTTTTCGGGTGGCGGGAGGGAAATGAGGAAAAAAAAAACCAAAACAACCTGCCAAGGACTAATTAATATTTAATTTACTGCAAAATGTACTTATTATTCCCAAGTAATTGGCCGACTGCACAGCTGTGACCACTAATGAATAGAGGGGGGGCAAGACGCAGGGACAGGAGGCGGGCGGGGGAGCACAGGGGTGGTGGTGTCTTTGATCAGACCCCGCTGCCTGCCTTTTAATGTGCATAATAAGAAAACTTAAACAGCCTTGGTTTTTTTTTTCAAGATCTAAAAATGGCTGTGATGCCACTAATGGATTGCGTTTAGCTTATTGCACTGTAATCGCCCTATTATCGCTGCAACTTTAACAAGGGGGGGAAAAAGGACTTTGGAAGATGGCATTTGCAAATAGGTTGTTGAATAACACTGCTGCTAAAGAGAGAACACAGGCGAGTCCTGCTTATTGTGATTCCTAGCATAGATTCCCAATACCTGAGGCACTCAGCATCCCTGTCTCTATTGCTGCTTTTCGCTCTGTGATTGAACTATTGGCTCATTTAACTCTAAGGATGGGAAATATTTTTTTACCTGCTAATAGAAGCATGGCTCGGTTGTGGCCCAGCGTAGATTTTTAGATCAGTTTTTCTTGATGGCTTATTCTGTGGAGAGAGTTAATTTCACCCCAGTGCAGAGTACTTAAGTGGGATTTAAGTGGCACGGGAGTCTTTTGCTGACCCCTTAGCACAAGGTGAAATCTACCATAAGAGCCTTCCCTCCCCAGAGAGAGTTGCTCAGCACAAAGTGGGGACACATCCTGATGCTTCGACCTGTTAATCTGCTGCTGGGATCTGTTGTTTCACACGCAGTCCTGACCTGCACAGGCACAGCTTTTGGGCACAGGGACAACCTCATCCCCATACCCTAACCAATCATACATTGCCTCAGCTGATGCACAAGGAAATGCATCTTTGCTAGGTTGAGGGGATGTGGCAGAGCATAGGAAAGGGATTGAAAGTCCTGGTTTTTTGTTCTGAGTCCTGACTTGCTCAGACCCTCGTTGTTCCCTCCCATGATGGGCAGTTGCTGTAGCCATCACTTATTCCCCTGGAGGCCACGAAGACCAGGACTGCCTTCCCTTTGCCCTGAGCTTCACCACTTCTCTCCTCCACTGCATCCCCCACTCCAATTAAAGATCTGGCAGTGGTTCCAAGGGCTCCCTCAGCTTTATGACAGCACTGAGACCCAGGCCAAGTTCCCACCCCACTTCCATGGGTGTAAATCCAAAGCAGCATCATGGACTTCAAGAGTACAAAAGCCAGATCAGCACTTGGCACCTCTGCTCCTCTCGACATCCAAGTCTGTGGAGCGGCGGGCCGGGAGACATTCCGTCACAGCTGCCTGCTGCTCCTGCCTGTGGCTGCCTCTTCCCTCCAGCTAAAGCAAACAGCTCCTCAGACACAGTCCTGGGGAGGCCACGCTGTGGCAGGCGGCCATGGCACACAGCGACGGGGAGAGGAGAAAATCCTGAGGGTAAAGAGAACACGGAGCACACGCACCCTGCAAAGCCATCCAGCAGCTGGAGGGAATTCACGGGAGGGTGGCAGGAAGGATCAGGGGGTTGGCAGGGCTACACCTGCAGCTTGGCGGAGCAAGGAGCAATGGTCCTGATTTGCCATGGGCTCCATGTGTCTCTGTCCAGGGACTTTGTGCCAAGACACAACCTGACACTTCTCCATGCCCGGTCCTGGTAGCTTTCCTACCTGGCAGGGACAGAGGCAGAGCAGGTTGGTGCATGAAGGTTTTGAGGGAGATGGACCTGTCCTATGCTGACTAATGGATAGATGCACAGGGAAGAGACAGATTTCAGCTTGGGAAATGCATCTCCATGGGTTATTGTCCTGGTTTCAGCTA
Organism: Orthonyx spaldingii; assembly: GCA_013397795.1. NCBI lineage: Eukaryota > Metazoa > Chordata > Aves > Passeriformes > Orthonychidae > Orthonyx > Orthonyx spaldingii. The sequence continues at coordinate 374,328 of VZTJ01002332.1, read as the reverse complement.
GGATAGAGTTCATTTCTTCTCTTTTAGCTGTTACAGTGCTGTGTTTTGAATTTGGAATGAGAATGGTGTTGATAACACATTGATGTTTTGGTTTTTTGCAAAGTCATGTTTATCCTAAGGATCAAGGACTTTTTTCCCCCTTGTCTCATGCTGTGCCAGTGAAGGGGTATGCAAAAGAAACTGGCAGGATGAATAATTGGGACAAGTGACTTGAACTGACCAAAGGGATGTTCCACACCATAGAATGCCATGCCCAGTATATAAACTGGGGGGAGTTACCTGGAAATGTGTCCAGTCTGGATTTGGGAAGAGGTGTCTGGCGTTGGTCAGTGGGTGGTCAGCAATTGCATTGTGTATTACTTGTTTTTCCCCTTTTACTATCATTATTATTATTATTATTTACCATTATTGTTTCATTTTACTTTATTTTCAATTATTGAACTGTTCTTATCTCAACAAGCAAGTTTTACTTTGATTCTCCTGCCCATTCCACCAGGGTAGCAGAGGGAGGGTGGTGCATGGTGTTTTATCTCTAGCTGGGCTTAAAACTGTGGCAGTCATGCAGCCTCTCTGATGGAAACATGTGGCATCTTGCTGCTCACACGAGCCTAAAAACAGGTTGAGCAAAGCAAAAGGAAATGCACTGGGAGCACATGCTCCCTACTTGCATGAGGGCAGGATCCTGGTGTCAAACTCCTCAGGAAGCTACAGAAAAGGATGGGCTGGAAGGGCAATCATCACCCATGGGTGACCAGAACAGGTAGGATCAGCTGAAAACAGCCTCCCATACAGTGCAGTCCCAGTTGATACCCAAAATGACCATGTTTGGCTTGAAAGCAACTCCTGCTCTACTTTTTGACTACACATTGTGCATTATCCCCATAGTAAAACTGTAATGGCAGCAGCAAACTATACGCTAATCCAATAAATAGTAATGGCCCCCCTTGGAGGCATTAGAGGGGAGCGAGTCAGCACTGAGCCAGCCACATCAGCACCAAGGGAGCCACACAGCCAGAGGATGCTGTGGGCTGCAAGGTGAGGAGTGGTGTGGGTGCAATGGGATTGGCAGCGAAGCCCCCTTTCCTGCTTGCATGGCTCCTTTCAGAGGGGGAAATTCAGACCACGATGCCAGGTCTGAGTACCAGTGCTGCACTAACCCCTGCTCCATGAGCCTTGTGCTTTTGTGGGTGCTGAGCTGCAGGCTCCATCCCCATCTCTGCCTGAAGCTGAGCAGCTTTTTCTGTGTCTTTCCCTCTCCCTTCTGCACTTTTGTGCTGGCCGAACCAAAAAGCAGACACTGCTTGAAACTCCTCCCCAAAGCCACATTTCTGCCTTGCTCCCAACTGGCAGATCTTGCAAAAGAAAAGCTGTCACAAGACCTTTAAGGTGAAAAGCAGTTTTGGTTGGGCTCTTGGCAGGCTGAGCTGGTGTTGGCCTCACACTGTTGGATTTTTCTTGCTGGATGCTGTCTCTCCAGCATCAAGAAGAAGCTGGCTGTCAACCCATAGAGTTTTATTTGGGATTTTATTAGACCTGATCAGAGAGGCACTGCTTTTTTGTTATACCTCAAGGCAGAACTCAGACGCTCCTCAGCATCTGCCAAAAGAATAATTAACATATATTTGATTAGTGCTTTGTGTGTGAGGATGCTGATGCTTTGTAATCGTAAGTGGCCACTGGTAAGTGGGTCAGCACTACCCCTATTTCCCAAAAAACTGCTGCAAAGAGGGCAGTATGGTCTTGTGGCCATGACATGACACAGGGACACAGGACCAGAGATTGAGGGTTTGATCTCACTAATTTTACTGTGCTTTAAACCCTCATTCCTAGAAAGAAGATCAGAATTCCATGTGTGTCCCACGTTTTAGTTTCTTTCTCTGTTCAGCCTTTAAGCTCAATGGGACTGTGCACAGTGCTTTGCTGCTAAAGGTGTCCCATTGAAGGGGGTCCCATCTAAGCCTCAAGAAAAACACAAATAACATAATAAATAAGATAAAACAATAAAATACAATAAATAATACAAATTCTATAAATAAATAAATAAATAAAATTTAAAAAATTCAGTCTCTGGCTTCCAGTTCTCTCCTTGCTTGGGTAAACTTCTGTCCTGCTTGCTGCTCGAAGCTGAGGATCAGAGATGATGCTCAGCAGCAGACTCAGAGGTCAACCTCCCTGACAAATATCCCCAATATGAGCACTGCAGATTGGACACAGACACAAAAATCCAGCACAGGCAAAAGAAAATCAACACAACACCCCAGGGAATTTAAAAATCTGACCAGATAGGCACTATTGATGGAGAAATATAAACGCTGCTATTTCGGTGGCGGCTTCCCAAGCCCTAAACCTAAGCTGCAAAGTGGATTGTTGGATTCGATTTGTCAAACTGGGAGGTTGGCAAGTTTGGGCAGCTTCAAAGACTGTGTTTTATGGAACCTTTCAGGAACCCTCAATAAAAAATGTATTAGATTAGTAATTTGAGTCCCAAATGACCAATTTGAAACGATTGCTTTCTTATGATTTTTCTGAAAGTGCCTGTTTCGTGAGAAATTGCTTGAAAAATCAGACAGAGTTTTTAGAGACAATTGTAACAGCACACACGAGGGCTGGGCGCGATGGGTTAGGAGAACATTCATTTAATTGAGAAAGGAAAAAAAATCCTTTGTAATGCTTCGTCCGTCTTTCTTTGGCTTCTGCATTACCATAATAAGGTCTAATTCTCCAGTAATTCTCCAGAAGGGAAAGTGCCTTGCTCAGCCCTGTATTCAGGTGGGGACTAGGGTGGTGTGGTCAACTTGCCAAGGTCACATGTCCTGAGCGGAGCTGGGACGGGAGCCCCTTACTGGGTCCCCAGCAGGTCCCAGCTCAGGCAGTTATAGCTCCTTCCCAGCAAACTGATTTTATCCCTCCCTGCTCAGCTCAGAACTGCCTCTGTGGGATGTCTATAGGAGCGCCGGAGGGGCAAGGGGCAGTCGGGCTCTCGGTGGAGATTTATACTTCGCCATATGGAGATGTATGGAATACACAGTTCACACAAAACTGTGAGCTATGCCTTACTATTTTTAATACTAAAAACGCTAATGGAAACTGCCATTTAATATACGACGCACCAGAAATTAAGTGTACTGTGACCTCCTTAGGCCTCTTTCAACCTAAATTATCCTACAACTCCACTACCCTGCAGTTATCTTTGTCTTTGCTCTCTGATTTCTATGCTTTAAGGACCAGGCTCATAACACATACTCAAGCTTACCGCCCTGACTGCAGGGCTCAAAGTGTGCATTTTCCATTTATTTAAAGGAAAACTGAGATTCTTATACCACCATTTGATTGCAGAGGCTGAAACTTTAAGAAGCAAAATTTAAAAAAAAATAAAATCCTGAGAGTCTTGTGATAAACTTGTGAAAGTTGGCAGTCCTGGGAGTTAATCACCCTTGGATACTGCTACCTGGAAGGCATTAAGGAATTACAGTATATAGCCTAATTAGGCTTAGTAGCAAGTCAGGGCTGATTAAGAAAGATGCAGAATTTAGAGGCAAAACCAGAGGAGGACTAACCTACCCTCCAACCTCTTCTCTTTATCCTGTCTGGTAAATCCTTTGTACCCTCTGTGCTCTTTCTTCTGTTTCCCTCAGGCCTCATTATGCTGCCTATTTCCTTCAGTTTCCCACTCCTGTTTCAAAAGGAGACCTCACTTCTTTTCACAGAAAATACAGGAAAAAAAGGAGAGTTGCTGGGCCCTTGGAGTCAGCACCTCCAACCTCTGTACAGGCAAACTGCATCCCTTCCGCCTTGTCCTCTGCTTTCCACCCTGGGAACTCCCCAGGACAGGAACACGTCCCCATAAGACTGGTCCAGCATGCCCCATACATAACTGGGTAATGGCATCCTCTTAGAGTGATCAGCTCCGACGGGGACACCTGGGCATGTCTCAAGCCCAAAGTAAGTGAACACAGGTCCCAGCAACAGCAAACAGCTTTGCAAATGCATAGGAACTGGGTCTGTTTTGCTCAGTGGTTAAGTCCCAGGCAGCACTGGGATTGTGGGCATTTGAAGGTACCTCCAGGTGTGGAGTGATGGAACAAACCCCCAGTTTTGTCTTGCTCAACTTATCAACTTTATCACTAATGAAAATGCAAAAAACTTGCCCAGATCACTGAAATATCTTTATTATTTTTCTCCTTAATTGCTCCTATTGAAGCAATATTTTTAAACAGGCCATTTTTAAGACAGGAAAATACCAACCCAGTAGGTTTTGCATAAATGGCAATTTGCAAAACTACAAAGGTGACATTTTTGACGTGAACATTTAACAAAAAATTAATATTTTGTCTCTTTAATAAATGGGTATTTGCAAGAGAGAATCCATTATAAAAAGGGAGCTAACACAAGGTTCTTGGAGCCATTTCCATCAATTGCTATAAGATTTATATGTAAATATGTTAATGGTACTATTAATAATTTAATGGGGGCATGGCAAGCTGTGTTTACATAATAAATATGATTAAGTGTTTCCCTCGAATGAAGTTGCTGAACTGTCACACTACCCCAGGTTATTATCAACATGGTTTTAAAATGTTAATCAGACAATCAGAAGGAAATAGTCCCCATCCCTGCCGGACCATCCAAGTTGTTTTAAACACAGACTACAGTCACCGTGTCAGATGGTCCCAAAACCTCCCACCATTGCTGCAGTGATACAGCAAAGGCGTGGAGATTTGCTAACATGCATGGACAATGTTTTATCTGATTTTACTTTTTACAAGGATGGACTAAGACCATCCACTTGAATGGAATCACTTCAGATTTACTTGAGTGTAATTGAGAAGAAAATCTCGTCTGAGATAATTAAGTCACTGAATATGCTTATCGCTCCTTAAATCCACTGTGCATGGAGCAGGGAGAATTACACAGTCTTTGGGTGGTAAGAACAAAGCAATTTCTGGGATGAGAAACTGCTGCAAACTCCAGCAGACTCCTACGTCCTTGCTGGACTTTACCCACCTGGACTTGAAGGATCCTCCCTTATTCAACCATCGCTTCTCTCTCAATTGTTGTTGGAGTGAGGTTTTTTGACAGCTCAGACAAAGCTACTCTGGAGCTGCTGGAACTGGACCACAGAGGGGTTGTGGGTGCAGCCCCAGGTGAAGCCCTCAAACAGGCACCCCAGTTTGCCCACTGAGTCCAGCTTGCCAGCTTCCAGCAAAAGCCTTTAGTGTGAGCAGGCAAGGATCAAAAGGGTTAATTTAACCGCAGTGCAAGGCCAATCACGCTGAGGTGTCAAACTATAATTTTATATTAGGGCCTGTAATAGTTACTAGAGTTTTACTACAATAACTACATGTCCAAGCAGAGTTTAATGAGAAAATCTATAGTTTTGCTATGGTATTTTCTCTTAGTTTGCATAATTCTCTGAATGCAACCCAGTAAAGCTTTTGACCCAAGATAATAAAAAGGTGATAAAAATGGGCTGTAAAACCCAGCATATACATACATATATATCTATATATATATTGAACAGCCACTACAAAATTAAGAGTAATTTCCACAAGATAAAATGAAACAAAATACCTCTTCAGATGCAACTAAATCAGGGAAGAACAAAACTAAATTAAACTGATAAATTTAAACTATAAGCAACCCCAGAAATGTGGGTCATGGAGCTGGTCCTGCCTGAGCTCAGCCTGGGTGCTTTGGGGACAGCAGCTGCTCCTAGGACGGATACTCCTGGGTGTACCAGGCACACAGGCTTGGGCTGGTGCTGCACATCATAGAGAAGGGATGGGAATTTTCCTGAGGATGGGAGTAGCCCAATTAAATTTCAGAATTTAATTCATACTCTATGAATCAGAAATAGGAACAGTCTGAAGCACTGTACTGATAGCTGGACAGACAGACAGACAAGATGGTAGCATGGTTGGCTTTTCTCCTAAGGACCTGCAAACAGGAGAGCAATTAATGGACAGTCTGTTTGGATACTCAAATCATCCCATAGAGCTCCACATTTCATTTAAGGTGGACGACACCTGTTTCACCCGTTTCTGACTTACAAAACACTGTCCAGTGCTCTGTGGATGACAGATCTCCCTGTGTTAGCATCTCTTCCTCCCAGGTGGAAATTCTGGGGTGCAGCTAAAGGAAGGTAGTGGAAGAGCTGAAAGACCAGCTTTTAAACCATACCTTAGGCATGTTAAGAAACATATATGTGGAAATTGATGCTTGTTCAGATCCCAAATGACAGGTGCACCTGCAGGAAGGTCCCAACCAAGGGCCACACATGGCTGGGGAGGAGTGAGCCTGTCCAACATCACTGCTAGCTAACTAGGGAGCAAACCTGGCAGCATTTGCAGCTCATAGCAGGAATGATGCTGAGTACAGGAATGGCCCATGGTCTGCAAATTGCCTGGGGAAACATGTCTGTCTGGGTGGTAAGAGCTGGTAAACTGCATCAGCTCATCCTGCACAAACCTCACATTGAGTGCTGCTTTCTTAATATTCCTGTATTCCTATGACCTTGGTTATTCCCTACACATATCAGGTACAGATTTCCTTGGTGACTGTGAACTCTCATGAACCCCCAAACCCCCCTCCAAACATGAAAACCTTCCTGAAAGATAGTGGGAAAAGCAGTACCTGGCCCAACGAGGTCTGGGTACCATTTATTTACACAAAAATCTCACCAAGGAAGACACGGGTCTGGGACTTGAGTCTCCAGACTCCTGGTCCCCCATTCTGACCTTGGTTAAGCCTCTCCTCCTGCTGCCCTGGTCCATGGGGGTGTGATCACAGAGCCAGAGCCCTGCCAAGTGTGGGCTGGTGAAGGAGGGAAAAAGCTCCTTGGCTGAAAGGCACGCGAGAAGGACACACTAAATCATCACACGCTCTCTCCGCATTTCCTCCTCCACCCTGCGGCTGGTTACGAGGAGGTTTGGATTGTAAATACAGCAGTAACTTTCTCCATAAAAGTCAGCTTCTTTGCCAGAGCCATCAAGGGATGGCACAACCCAGTGCTTGGGATCTAATAACAGCATCTTTCATTGCTACAGCATCTCCGGCCCCGAAGGCTACTGAAGGGCTTCACAAGCATACTCTGCACATTTGGATCTCATCCTGAAACACATCCACCTCCAGGGACAGGCAAAAAAAGTTATTTACAAGAAGAATTCAGGGAGGGTAACACAGAGTGAGCTGCATGGACACCTGTTGAGGACATGGTAGAGAACACAAAATATGCCTTGGAAATTTTTATGTGCAAAAGCAGTTCTGCTTGGGATTCTGCATCATCCTGAAGATGGGGACATTACACACTTCTGTACCTTGAAGCACCTGCCTTGCACATGGGGAATGGCTGGAAGCTTCCCTTCCCACCTCCCTTCCCCACCCAGAGGCTTGCAGTGTGGGGGAAGATACCTGGAATGGGCTGCTACCTTGGGAAGAGCACTGGAAGGGAAGTACAAGGTGGGTCAGATGTGCCAAGTGCCACCTGGCCTGACTGGTGGCCCCTGAGGTTTATCTCCATTGGGTCCATCTTTCTGGCAAGCTCCTGGCTCTCTGTCACCCTGCCAGCTCTGGGCTGTCCCTGTCCCGTTCCCCCATCAATCACCCACAACGGGGATGATGTGTTAATGTTTTTCCTATAGACAGACACATTATGTTTCCACACTGCCTCTGCACACGCCGTGTTTACGCCCCTTCTCCCTCCAGGGAGTAAATCAAGCAAATTGATGCGAGCCATGATTAATTGTGTATCTCGGACCAATCTTTTACCGAGTCTCTCACACGGGCAGGTTGTTTTCCCCCCCCTCCCTCCCCGATGTACAGGGGAGAGGAGATGGCGCTCTGCTCGCTCCCTCTCGTGCAGTTTGACGGATAGAGCCTGCCTGGGACGCGGCGAGATAAATTTGAAAGGCCTGCGCCGGGCTGTCAGCGTTAAAGATGATGAATGTGGGAGGTGAGGCGGGAGGGACCCGCCGAGCTCAGCGTAATGGATAGGGCTCTTTGGGAATGGATGCTCGCCTGGCGATTCCGCGTTAATCTCCGGGCTCCGCCGAGGTGCCGCCAACTGATAACAAGGAAATAGGAATGACAACAATTTTTAGCCGAGAGATTCTTCACAAAAATGCCAACCTGCTGGAGGTCTGACAGGCCCTGATTGAATGGGAGCGGGGAGGGGGGGAGCCTGTGAGCACCTCTTGACTAACATGCAAAAGATGGATCATTTCATTCCCCCGCCTGACCATCTACATTTATTATCATTTCCCTTAATTCTGCCTCGTTTAGATACCTGTCAGCACCGCTTCTCTTCGAAGGGTCAGCTGATGGGATCTGAGAGGGGCCGAAGTCCTGGTCTCTCCTCCAGCTCAGGAAGCAGGAGCATCACGGTCGTGGCTGTCCAGCCCTCAGCTTGCCTGGACAGACAGACAGGCGAATCCCCAGAACAGGCTTTGCTCCCTGATGTGGGCTCATGGCACTGTCCTGCTGCTGCTGCTCATGCTACCAACCAGCATCTGCATTCCTGGGCTTTCCTTGCCCGGGGCCAGGAGCTCGAGGATCTCCGATCCCTGCTCTCTCCACCTCTGATGGCAGAGTGTGTTCTGTCTCCTCCAGCCAAGGCTTTCCAAGCCACATCATGGTGATCACAAGCCTGGTCTCACATGCCAGGAGCCCTTCGCTCACCCACCCTGGGCACCATGGTCTTTCCCAGCTGGAAAAGACCCATCTGCTCTGTGTGATGTGTTTAAGCCGACAGCTTTGCCCAGGCTCAGAGAAAAGTCTCACTGCATCCCACTGTGCTCATGCATCAGGAACCAGAGATGGAAGCAGAGTGAGGTGTCTCCTGGCCCGAGCACAGTGGGATGGGATGGTGCTGCTGCTGCAGCAGGAGGCCCTGGAGGGGCTCTTTGCTGCTGGCAGGAGACATTCCATCTCACTTTTTAAAGCTTTCTGCCAGAGCCTGTTAGAACCGCAGATGGTGTCTGACCCACCAGTCTGGGTCCTCAGCCACCCTGGGAACCCTCTCACAGAGTGTTTGCTCAGATGAAACTCCTGCAAAGAGTCCTCTGACCACTGAGAGATCCTGAGGTCCAAGAATCTGGAGGTGACAGCACAAGCTATGGCACTGACCAGAGCAAGGACAGCCTCAGGGACAGGCACAGGAAAAGGGACACTGAAAGGCAGGGGCACAGGTAATATGCACCAGGTTTGCCTTGCAGAGGCCTGTGGTGGAGGGGACCCTCCATGGTCATGCAGCACCCTGAGGTCTTCCTTTCATGTGCTTGGGCTGACCCCACAGAGCACCTGAGCATCTGCAACTGGAGCTTGGCACTTCCAGGGTCCTTCATAGCTGCATCAGCTTGATCAGGTGGAGAAATCACCACATTCACCAGCAAACATCCAGGCACACTGGGCTGGGCAGCCATAGCACAAATTTCTTCCTTGGGATTAGGTGGGATGCAGACACCGGATTGTCCTCAAATCTTGTCCTTTCTTCAGTGCTCCTGGGTTGATCTGCACCCTTTTCCTCTCCTTGCAGCCTCCTCTTCCCCTTGTTCTGTCTCTCCCTCTGTAGACAGCGCCAGTTCTTTAATGACCCTGATCATACAACTATTTTCTGGCCACACATAAACGCTTTCATTCCCCCCCCTCCTCACCCCGGACTGCCATCACCGTATTAAAAAGCAACCCGCTGCTGGGAATACATTAGTGACTTGCAGCAGATCCTTCTTTGCAAGGATAATTACAAAAAATAGAGGGACAATAACTATTAATATTTTATTGCAGTATTTAATGAGCTAAAGCAAATCATCTTGCACTCCACTGGAACGACATGCTTTGTCATTCTTACGTTCCCTCCATCATTTTCCCCGGCTCCCCATCTGAGAAGCCCTCCCTGCTTTCAAGTCTTCCTCACTCAGTACAATTTACATTTCCTCTAAGCTGCTTTTCTCCAATTTGAAAAAGGACCTTGCTACTTGCTGCGGCTGGCAAGCTCTCCCTGCCAGCAGCTCAGCCTCCAGACCCATCCACTTGTACCAAATGAGTCCAGGGAAAGAGCAAACCCCTTTATCTTAGCAGAGTAAAGCTGCCCTTTCATCTCAGGTGTTTATTGTCTCCATTTCACATGCAAGGAAACGGCTTCCAGAGGTTAAAGAATGAGTTTTAAAGGCACTTTGGGACTCCGTGAGACTTGTGTCCTTGCTTTTGACAGCTCTGCATGGTGTAGGTCACCCACAGCTCAAGAGGGAGTCGGTGGCTGAGCAGGGGACAGAGACTTGCCCTGTTGCCAGTCCCGTGCCCTGGCCGTGTCCGAGGGCAGCAGCCCCGCCGTGCACACTCAAAGACAGGGCGGGACAGGTCTCACTCGCTCTGGGAACAGCGAGTAGGGCCACTGCTGTCCATGGGCAGCGCTGGCTCATGCTCAATCAGCTGAGACTGCAGAGCTGTGGAGAGATGGCAGTGGAGCCCTGACCCCAGAGCTCGAGGCAGGCTTGCTGCCACACAGCAAACCCACTGCCAGACAGTCGAGGAGGCTGGGGACGTGTTTTGGGAGGCTCAGTGAGGCTAATCCCTCAGCACGGCTCCAATTTGGGTTACCCTCCCCAGGAGCAGAGGATTTGAGGATTGCTCTGCAGGGCACCAAGGCTGCCAGAGTGGCCCTGGGCATCTGCACCTCTGCACACCAGAGGAGTCCCAGCATCCCCCTCCGATGGGCACAGGCCCATGGCAGGTACCTACTGGGTTTCCCTGGGAAAAACACCAATATGTCAATGTCTGCTTTTGTATTTCCCTAAATTTAATTATTTCTGCTTTTTGACCCGTTCTGGTAGGGGAGGAATAACATGCAAGTAGTTATATAGGCTCCAAATACTAGTTCTGTATAATATAATATTGCTATATTTTATGTATATAGTTAAATATATATATAGTTCTGTAGTTCCAATATAGAGTTTTTCTCTCTTCCTCTTGGTCTGAGCCTATATAACAGTTCTATAGGCTCCTATTGGTAAGTCCCAGTGATCTACATCCAAGAAAGTTATGCCCCAATCGTTTAAACACTTCCTAATGCCCAAACATCTCTCCCTCTTTCCTGCAGGTTCATTACTTTTGAAATCCACACTTCTCCTTTGAGCTGCCCCGACCTTCCAGGTAATGTCCATTTGTGTCTCAGCCACCTCCTGGTCCCTCCTGTCTGCAGAAAACACGAGCATGCAGGGGCAGAACCCAAAAATACACAGCACAGCACCTTCTCCAGGCTGGCAATAACCCTGGGAAGAGCATTAGCACAAAGCTCTGTCATCTTCTCAGTGTCATTTCATCCTGCTGTGCTGGCCAGGCACCCAGCAGCGGGTTTAACCCACTGCAACAAAAAGATGCTCAAGGGAAAGGCTCTATTCCCATGGAGGAGCACAAAGCCAAACCAGGACATTCATGGTTTTGTGTCCCCTAATAGATAAGGTTACCATGTGCTTAACGCCTTGTCACACACAAGCCAAAGTCAATCAGGCTTCACAAACACAAGCAGCCCTTAAAGGGTGTCCAACCCAAACAGATTTGAAACAAGACAGTTTCATTCTAAAAGGACTCAGCAAGGTAAAATTAAAGCAGTTGTTGTTATTGGCACAATGACCTTTACCCATGAAAGTGTACAGGATATCTTTCCCTGGAAAATACTAAAAATATAGATATACGTATGTGTGTATAAGCATAAATGTAACACTTCCTCAGACCACTCAGAATGTGCATCCCTGTCCAAGAGGAGCAAAACATAGGAAGCAGCAGCATTGCTGGCAAAGCTAAGGGGGGGTGTTTTTGGAGTGCTTCACTGGCTGAAAATCCAAGACCAGGTATTCAGCGGGAATCATTTTGACACTGATTTCTATCAGCTGAACCAAGGATTTCAAGATGATGGGACCACTGTAACAAGTGCTCTGGCTGGTCATTGCAGTCCATAGGTAACAAAATAGCAGGAGGGTTAAAAATTCTTTCCCTGACCTTCCCTTGCAGATGGCTGGGCTAACGGGACAGGGGACACAGGGAGCAGTTTCCTTGTCCTCCACAAATAAATAATTATCCCCCAGCCTCCATGAGCAGAGCAGAGATTTAATGTGCTGACAGCCTGCATTTTTTACCTTTAGTCAATACAAGAAAGGCCCCAAGACTATGATTCCCAACATCTGGATTCCATCAATATGTGATCTGTCATGATGTATCGGCATCCCTCCCTCTCTCCAGATTGAGCAATGCGGCTGGTTTTATTAATACGTCAAATACATTATCCGTGTAATACACTTGTCTGCCTCTGCCCTCCCGCTGCTCCCACACAGCAGATTTGAATGTATGATGAATCAGTTTGCATTACACGTCTGTACGTCATAATTTGTCAGGATTAATAGAACTGTGTGCGTGGGGTGGGGGAGCGGGAGGGAGCGCGTCGTGTGTGTTTAGTGCAGAGATGTCTGTATCACTTATTTATCTCTGCTCAGGCCGCTGCGTTCCCGGAAAACAGCGAGCACAGCACATCTGGGAATTGCTGAGCAACCTGTGTGCTCTCGCAGGCGCAGTCCTGCCCCCTGCTCCAGCTGCAGAGCCGTGGGAAAAGGGGTGATGGGGGTATTTTGGGTGCCTCTGACACACTGGGGTTTCCGTGGCCCCACGCACAGGGTTGAGTCCCTGCATGATATGTCAGCATGAACCGCAGAGACACAAGGAAGGTGACACAAGGGCTCTCAGTCTTCCTCCTGGCTCTGCCAGACCATTGTTACATGACCTGAAGCACAACTCCTTGCCTCAGTTTCCCTGTGCATTACATTTACCTCAGCCCTCAGTGATGATTCCCTGGGTGCCTTGCAGAAAAGTAATTTATTTTCACTTTGCAAGTGATTTTTGGTCTCATTTGCTTATGGCAAAGAGTCGGGAGCCATGTGTAGCTGATGAGCATAACCAGAGCCAGAGACAGCTGATGTAAGCTACATTCTCCCTACGACCCAGTAAAACATGCCCAAAAACCAGGTTGGGGATCAGTAGGAGTTACTGGTGTCATTGCCCCTTTGCATACAGTCCACTTGTTTGTAATTTTGCAGCTGGACTTTGGTTTGCCCCTGTAAAACACCAGTTTCAGCCATAAACTTTACTTACAGTATATTACATAGGACTTAGTGGGACCCATAAAGACCTGAGAACACAACTCCCCACACTATTGCCTCCCAGGGGTGACCCTGCAAGACCAGTGAGAGTGGCCTGCAGTGGGCACATGGCTTCTCTGCCACATTGCCTGGCTGATGGAGAACTGCTGCCAATGGCCCTTGGGGCCCCAGGGAATGCTCACCCCAGGGTCTGACATCCTGCCCACTGCGTCACGTTAGGTGTCTCTCAGTTTGCTCCTAACGAGCTCATGTATCCACCCAGGATAGCCCAGCATTGCGTGGAGCTCCTGGATCATGGCTGGAAGCCAGACAGCCCTGTCAGTGCAGCACTTTGCTCTGTCTCATTACCACTGCCTCAAACCAGGACTAATTATCCTGGACGTAGTTGGTCTCTCCTGCCCAATGTGGCATGGCCAAGAGGAGGTGTGAGGTCTGCTTGCTGTCCTTGTGCTGTGTCTTCATCCCAGTGTTGATGGTACAACTACCAGGACCACAGCATCCAGTCCCCTATGGCTTCCCATGAAGCTGCCCATCCCAGTGCACTGAAATCAGGGATTTGGAGATATGGAACAGGGACCATCTGCCTTGGCATCTGTAGGAGCTGAAGCTGGGTCAGAGGGAGAGGGCAGTGAACAGATCTCAGTGTGCCAACACACCTTCTCATTGCTCCCTCCACGCTTCTCCAGCTGTTTCAGTTCCATTGAATGAAATAAAAGGTTGCAAAGCTGAGCAGAAATGTGGATTCAAAACACTCGTGGCGGTGTTGATGGCAGCATTTCACCACAGTAAAACCCCATGAAAGTGGCTCATGACCTCCTTGCAGAGTGTGTACCCCACAGAAGAGCATCCCAAATCCTGCCTCCACATCAGGGGGTAGGGCTTGCCCCCTCTGCCCCTAACCATAGTCCCACATAGGCCTGGCTCCGCCAAATTAGTGATGCTAGACCACACCTTGCAAGGGGTTCTACAGGTGAGGCTCTTGGCCAGCCCCACCACCCTGCTGAAAGGGTTTAGGTTGCGCAAGAAATGGGCCTCTCAACCAAAGCAAATGGGAACCTTTTAGTCAGAAAACTTTAAAAAACTCCTGATTTGCCCCTTTTGCTTCTCCAGAAGGGCCATGGGAAGTTCCAGCTGAGCAAACTCTCCTACCTCCAAAACCCAGACCCTGCTGCAAGCCCCAAACCCACTCCCTCTGACAGTTCCTTGGAGGAGTTCTCAACCTGCTCTTCTGTGTGGAAACACAAGCCATGTCCCCAAGAGTCCTCAGGGGTTCCTCTGCTGGGGCCACCATGCAGCCCATCCACACAAGGGCTGGTGCCACCCACCCTCTGCTCTGCTCCAGGGGACACAGTGGTTTCATCCCCTCCCTGTGGTCACCACGTGGCTGAACCCTGTCCCCCTCCTCCCGGTGCTGCTTCCCGAGCACGGCTGGAGGACGTGACGTCAGGGTCCCTTAACAGGCAGCAGTCACCTCGCTTTAATAACAGCTCCCAGAAACAATTGTACATTTACAACCCAGCGAGCGAGCTTGGCACGCTGAGCCCGCTCCCCTTCCAAGCCTTAATTTGATTTTGACATATTGGCTCAAGATTAAAGGGCTCTCATAAAAAAGAAAAAAAGAAGAAAAAACAACACCAAAAAACCCCAAACACACACACACACACACACACACACACACACGCATGCATTCAGCCCCCCCACTGCCCCCTTTTCAGGGCTCAAGCAAAAGTGCTAACATTGTAATATTTTAAGTAGAGAAAATCCAAGTGTGCTTTACCCCCCGCTGGCTCTTATGCTGGGCTTATAAAAATTAAGTGGAAACCTACACAGCTGTAGGCTATAAATCCTTTGTCGCTAACACAGCCAGGCCTGGTACCTGCCTCCAAAAACGAAAAAAAAAAGAGAAAATAAATGCAAACTCCAAGAAGTGAGCAGCTGAAAAAGATGCATAGGGCTGGCTGAGCTGGGCAAGTGCAGGAGCAGCTGTTGGGGCCCTGAAGACATCCTCATGGCCAGGGGACTGCAGGGAGGAGAAGTGGGGAAGAAAGGAAAGTGCCAGAGCATCAGGGAGAGCACAATAAAGCTGTAAGAGCCCTCTCGGCTGAAGATCAATTAGCATCAATTACTGACTTCATTTAATTGTCGTAGAAGATGAATTTGTCATTTTTAGTCTGGAATTAATGGGAGACCTTCAACTTTCCCTTGGCAGCCCCATCAGGTCACTGAGTATTTTCTTCCTCCTTTTGCACAGAGAAGAAATGTGGCAGCAGGGAGAAGAGGCGAGAGCTGCCAGTGCCACGCAGGTACCTGTCCCCATCAATCCTTGCCCATCCCCATCCATCCCCTTGCACTCCCATCCACTGCCATCCCAAGCATGGAACAAGGTGGTAGCCAGCCATGGCAGCTGACTGGTACAAGCAGCTCGGATGGTTCTGTTGCCCTTGCCAGCCCTTGTGCCGTGCCTGGCAGCACTTCTGCCACCACCTTTCTTGTTTTCTCTTTTTATTTGGGCACCTTCCACTTTTTTCCTCTTTCCCATTTTCCACCAGAAATTAATTTTGCAGCCGAGAGCTGCAAAGTGTTTACATTTTCCCCAGCAAACAGGCGACAGTAAACAATGAATGCTCGCAGATGAAATTGAATTTATAACTGCATTATGGGGCCAGATAACGCCCTAAAATAATACAACGATAAGGAAATTCGATTTGATTGCCACCACGAATCAGCTTGGGCCCATCTGCAGCCAGGGCCTTCCATAATAATTTTAAATTGGGTTTGTAAACCTTATTTGTCCTTAAATATTTCTGTCATTTTTCATTGCCAGAGACAGGTCTTTGGGCGCGAGGCGGCGGATTGGTCCCGCCGGAGCCGCGCCAGGGTGCAGGCAGAGCCGAGCGGGTGCCCGGTGTGCCGAGCGGGCGCCGGGGCTGGCGGTGACAGCCACTCGTCCTATCCATCACCACGTCGACAGCCAGGGAGGAATCTCGGCCAGAAATTGAGTTTGCCTCACAGGGGACAATTGAACAAATTAATAGACCATTAGCCAAGCAGTGACCTGAGAAATGAGGGTGCTCAGGCTCCCCACAGGTTTGGTGGGGAGGAAGGGGAGAGGCAGTGGCAGTCCTGTTTTTGTCCCAAGGGGACAGTCCCAGTGCCCTGGAATGGGATGGGAGATGTGGGTGGGCAGTTGGCACAGCTCATTTGCAGCCCAGCACTGGCTCACTCGAAAATAGCTGCGCTGGGGTGCAGAGGCATGGCCAGAATGGTGCAGGATTCTGGTGGGTGGGAGATGGCAAGCGGGGCTGCAAGGATGATTCACAGTAATACAGAGGGACAGTCAGGCAGCAGTGAAGTGAAAGGTAGGGAGAGAGGGAATAAAAGTCCCAGTTTTTTCATTTCTGAGAAACATCCCACAGAAGGCCATTGTACAGAAGTACTGCAGGAAATGGTGCTGCAGCATGCACAAACAACTCCCAGCTCCTCGGGGTTCTGGGGCACAGGACATCCCTGTCCCCAGTGGGTGACAGGCTCGTGGTTCCTGCCAGGCAAGACACTGGGGTCTGAATTGATTCCTCTCAGTCTCAGCCCTCTTCACACAACAAAGGATGCTGAACTGGGAAAGCACTGGGCAACCCCTGTGTCCCAGTCACCACTTGCGGAGGACTGATCCCAGGAGGACATGATCCTGCTGCCTCCAAACGCCACCAGGTGCCCAGTACAGCATCTCTCCTCTGCACCCTCCCTCCAGCTTGCCTGTATCATCACCATTCATTATCCAAATGACTATATTTATTAAGTCCCCTGCCAAGGCATTACAGAGTGGTCTGTAACAGAGATTAAAAGCAGAATAAAACACCAACATGATCTTTTCTCTAGTAAACAAAACGATAAACAGCCCCAGCACTGGCTATCAGAAACACACCAGCCACAGGAGGGATGCCGAATTCATTGCTACCACAACAGGGGCATATGTGTGCCTCTGCTCTCAGAGCTGGGATCAGACCTGCACCGGGCTTCTGCTTGGCCAGCTGCTCCCTGCACTGGAGACCCAGTTGGTGGGGTAAAATCTCCACCCACCCTGCACCACCCCACATCAGCTGGGACCCTGAGTCCCATAGAACATCCTGCCCTTCCTCTGCCCCTACAACTTGTAGGGCAGAGACAGCTCAGAAATGTTCCTCTGCCAGTACTAACAGACTACTGCATGCCTGAACCCGGTTGGGTTGGTGACTGTCCCCAAGTGTGCCAGCTCAATGACTCCCATGATACCAAGGTGCGACAGTCCAGGGCAGCAGACAGATGAACTCCCATAGTCCCAGCGGCACTTGCCAACAGCTGGGACAGCAGTGGGATCCAGCAAAGAGCCACAGCTCCTTGTTCCTGCCCGCTTATATCTGTAGAGCACGGCATCAGCCCCTGCAGCACGAGGCTGCTTGGTTCTTATTTTCAAAGGTATTATCTAAAGTCTGTGGAACAAGGTGCTTTATGAGGAGACACCAGGTTTCCTTTGTCTCTGCTGGAGATAATCAGGTGCAGATAGGATATATATTCTGTAAAAACATCCACTCACTTCCACTCACCGGTTACCTTTTTCTGAGAGCTGTAAGGGTTTCAATTACCGGATTCTGGGATTTAGTGCCCAGGGCTTTTTGGTGTGCGTTAGATTTATTAGAAGGTTTAGTACCAGCAGAGGATTCACGCATTTACTCCCAGGAGCCCAGCTTCCGTTCACAGACCCTAAATCATGAGCTGAGATGGGCTATTGTCACTTAGGACATTAGCATGGTTAACGTACATGGGGATGATTAATAGCAATATACATGCAGCCTCCCCCTCCTCCCCAAACGCTGCTCGGCCACCTCTGCCTGAGCCAGGGGCTGTGAGGGGCATGGCCAGCTCACCTGCCTTTGCAGGGAGGGCCACATTGTACCCCCTCACCAGGAGCCCCGAATGCTCAGCACCACCCCAGCACCACCAGTATCACCACTTTATGCTGGGTTTTTGTTGGTTTGGTTTGGTTTTTTTTGTTAAGATGAAGGGGCAAAAGTGTTTCTGCCAAGGGAGAGCTATGGGAAGCCCCTGCCTTCCCAGGGCAAGGGGAAGGTGCATGAGGGCAAGAAGGCAGCTGGAAGAAGGGGCAGGATGAATGTTGGCAAAATCTGTGAGGGAAAAAAAAGTATTCTAAGAGTAAACTCAACTTTCCCTAGCAGGACCTATCCACCCCTTATTCCCCAGAGGACACCTCAGGCCAAATCTGTCACTGAAGGAAAGAGAAGAAGATGGTGCCTTTAATAAGCAGAGAGCAGCCGAATACATCAGCCCCTCTGATCCAAGCAGAGCACCCCCGAAAAATCCCATGGGATTATCTCACCTGTCTGCCTCATCCTCACATCTGTAGGAGCACATTCACATGTTACAGTCCTCCCTATTTCCCCAGGTTACTGGCAACAAGTCTAAAACTCATCATACCAGTGACATCCCAGCATCTCAGGGATACAGCAGTCTCTGCACTGGGAGCTCTGCATCTTGCACTGGCAGGTACCCGAGGCTTGAGGTGAGTCCTCAGCTCTGCTGTGCTCCCGAGGAGACACGACCACACTCCTAACAAGCAAGATCCTGATGGCTTTTGTCCTTTTTCCAATACTGTGTTACTTGCATTCCTTCTTTTTTAATTAAAGCAGCCCCAGCTGATTTTACAAGCTTGCAGCTGATTCTCTCCCAGTCTCTGTGTCTCTCATATGCTTGAGTGCTAGTATTAATTATTAGAGCCAATTTACTGTTTATACTCTGATGTTTTAACTAATTACCACTAATGGCAGACACCAGTGGGCAATCAACTTCATTTAGTTCCCAGTGCAAACCACTCATTACCATCTGAGAGGGAAAGAGAGTGCACAGGAGGGATAAATAAAGACCGAGCTGTGTGGGTGAGTGCCTGGTGATGAGCTGCAGCACTGGGGAAGCTCCTGCTTCCCAGGGCAGTCCTTTTGGCAGGGCTCTGGGGAAGGATTTAAATCTCCAGCGTGTGTAGATGGGCAGCAGGGGAAAGCTGCTGTGCAGAAGTGCCCTGTGGGAGTTGTGAAGATCACTGGTTCTTCACACCATGTGCTAAGCCCTGCCTTGGCACCAGGCAAAGGCTGTGAACCTGAGCCTGAGCCAGCTACAGTTACCAGAGAGCAATGTGCCTTTTTCTTTGCATGGTAAATGGCTTCTTTTCCCTTCTAGGATTCATCCCTGGGGGAATGCAGCCCCTGCTCATGTTCTTGGCTTGGTGTGATGCCAGATGGAGCCAGGCTTCCTGAGACCCAGGTGCCTCTGCTGTTAATCCTGCTGTGAGAGGAACGGTGGGTGATGTGAAGTCAAGAGGAGCTGGGGCTGAAAGGTCCCTGAGCTGAGCTTCCTCCTGTCTGGAGCTGGGCTAATGAAGGTCACTCAGGGAGATAATTCAGCTGTTTCTGTGTGTAGTCATATTGTCAACACTGATCCTTAGCACGGCACATCCCTTAGCCTAGCTTGTGTCTGTGTCTATGTGTTTCCTCGGGAGACCCAGGAAAGACCCCGAAGCACATTTTACTCCCCTGTACCTCATAACCATTGCAGGAACCTGTGATGTTAAAAGCAAACCACCGTCAGGTAGTACAACTCTCCTGGCTGTGCTCCTCTCTGTTTTGGCCCAAGAAACAATCACATGGTATAGGGAGGGGTCTGAAAGGAGGGATGATGGAGTAAGATGGCTCCACCAGAGCTGGGCTGCCCCTGAGGTTTTAGGAATAAACTTTTATGGGCACAGCCCAGAGCAGAACACAAGAGACAGAGCTCCTGTGTGGCTGAGAAACGTCTCTAGAAAAAGTGATGTCCAGATTTATTTGTCTCTTACTCCAAGACCTCTTAACCCTTATCTCGGACAAACCTCCAGCCAACTATATTTGTGCTTCTGGGGATCTGGACTACTCCAGCCCTTGAGTGTGAACCTTTCCAGGGGACAGAGATCTCTAATGACCTGCCAGATGATCTCATTGCCAGTAGTGGGAGTCCTGCCCTAACAAAAGGAACCACAGTGTTTTCAGAGTTCACATTCCACCAACTTTAGCACACTGTAATGCCACAACAGCTCAGCTGGGAATCCCAAAACAGGGGCACAAACCAGAGGGACAGGGCTGGGCATGACCTCTCCAATGGGATCCTCAGTCTTTCTCTCTTCCTCCCTTTCACTTTTTCACTCATTCTTTCATTC
Organism: Orthonyx spaldingii; assembly: GCA_013397795.1. Classification (NCBI taxonomy): domain Eukaryota; kingdom Metazoa; phylum Chordata; class Aves; order Passeriformes; family Orthonychidae; genus Orthonyx; species Orthonyx spaldingii. Next base: position 353,952 of record VZTJ01002332.1, on the reverse strand, counting down.
CCCGATTTGTTTTGTTGAAATCTTGGTTTTGAAAGGGAGATGGGGGATGTTGGAGACCTGCTCTGCAGTGGTGGGGACGTGGATGCCTGTCTTGTGAGGAGGGAGGGGGGGTTATAACTATGCACACATCTGAAATGTAATTGCTGTCAGCTCTCTCCATTCTTGCAGCACAAGGCCCTTAATCTCTCCCACCAGACCCATCGGCCCTGATATTGCAGCTCCAGAAAGGCTGGTTTTATGTACTTTAACCCTGCGACCTTTACAAATCCCATCATTCCAATCAATACGTCTCATTAGCGTTAGGTAAATGTATGGGATGGATGGGGAGCTGTGCTGGGAGGAGCTCGCAAAGGGTGGGGTGGAAAGTGCTCCTGCCTGCTCTCAGGGGGCAGCACAGCCCCACCGTGCTCCCTGAGATCCTGGGGGCATCCTTTTCCCCACAAGCATCCTTGCCCCCAAATATCCCTCCCCACAGATGCATACCTTGGCACAGCCAGAGATGGGGGCCAGCTAATGTGGAGCATGAAACAAAGTGCCTGCAAAGCCAACTACAGAGTCAAGAGCCCAAGCAGTTAACTGGACCAAGCTGTTGGAGTCATTTTTTTCCCTCTCTTTGGGAAGCAGACATATGTTTTGCAGCTTTTCCCTGTGTTGACTAAATGAAAACATACAGGCCTCATGGCAGGTGATGGGAAAACAGTGTGGGGTGTGTGCAGGGCTGCCTGCCATCCCTGCCCATCAGGCAGGGGAGCTGCCAAGGAAGGCAGTCACTGTGGATGTCAGAGCAAAGTCATAGAATGGGGTGAGAAAAGGACATCTTTGACACTTCCCATGAAAATGAAAGGCTTAATCCATGGAGAAGTGTGAGTTTACACCACGTATGGACCTCACCAGCACAGGAATGCTCACTGTGCCAGGTGGGATTGACTCACAGGTTCATGGGGCATCGGTCCACCAAGGATGCTTCAATAGAAGGATGGGGCCAGTCCTGCCTTTGGGAAGGCTGGAGGCCAGATATTCTTGCAATTTTGTTTCTGCTGGAGAGGGGTCTCCCTTCCTCATGGATCAGTGCCTCAGCCATCAGGGCTGTAAATACTATTACTGTCCATAAAGCTACCCAGCTCTCCTCCAAATCCTGCTCAAACGTTTGACTCGGGTGACCCACTGGCAGCCACAGATCCCACAGGAGCAGGCAGCTTGGGGGTTGCTATTTCTGCGGCATGTCCATGGTGGGGACAGCCTGCCCTGCTACCTGTGCTTCCTTGCTCCTTGTGCTGCCACCAAGGCGTGGGGTGGCTTCCCAGGAGCCCAAGAATGAGTGGCCTCCAGACCTCGGCACTGCCAGCCTGCCTGTGACATGTGCCTTGCAGATTTGCACTGTGCCAGATCTGTGACCCAGAGCTTGAACTGAGCTATCCCGTGCTCAAACTAAATCATACCCAGGAAATCCAGCTTCTCAAAAGGAAAGAAAATTACTTTAAGGTTTTCTCCTCCCAGCAGGGCAAGCTGGGGTACCTGAGGAGGTGAGGGTGTCTTCCTTGTCCTCCCCAGGCAGGGAAAGCTTTTTCAGTGGCATTTGGAGCTGGGTTTAGTTTCTGAGCTCTGCTATCCCCATCTGCAGAGCTAGCACGTTACTGCAACAGTGTTCAGCCCCACCAGCTTCAGGCTTGCCTCGGCAGGAAAAGCATTCTGGTGAATACAGCACACAAAATATACATGTACATCTATTTCTGCAAGAGCCTACAAAAGCAAGGGCTTGAAAACCACAGGCCAGCTTTGCTTTTCCACATTAGTGAGGTTTAATGAAGGTTTTTCGATGAGGTTTAAACTTAAGAGCTGGGCCAAATACAACTCTTGCTGGAGTGTGGAGCAGTCAAATTTGCTAGTGGGGATAGGTGAAGCTGGGTATGAGATGTTCCCATATATGCAGGTGCTTTGGAGATCTGGCTCAAGTGCTCCTCCCTCTCAGCACTGGTGCCTGCTCTCCCTGCTGCTCTGTTTTGTCAAGGCTTCTTGGCAAGACCTCGAACTTGTTGACAAACACTAAACTTCGCTGCGGCTTGAAAACCATTTAAGCTTTAGTGAGATGACTCTGAGGCACAGGATCTCAGCACAGCCTCTGTCAGGAAGCAGAGGGAAGGAGAAACTAATAAATCCTCTGGTGGGGCCAATTTCTCTCGACCTGACACTGTTCCTTCTGGAATTAAACGTATAAGTCCTAAGGTGTCTCTTGAGAGTGGTGGGCCAGTTCCCTGACCACCAAGCAGTCATGAAACCTGGATCTGGTCCACGATAGGAAAAACCTGCCCATAGCTCAGAGTTGTCCTTTCCAGCAGAACAACTGGTGGGCCCAACAAAGCATCCCCTGTGCAAGTCTCCAGCTCTGCCATGCACTGGGGCACCTCACCCTGGCTAGGAACTCCCAACAGCAGGGCACCCATGTGCAGGGGTCTCATGGGGTCTTTTAAACAGGTTTTTTTTGACACCTGTATTGTGGAACCAGCAGCAAAACCTCCCAGGCAGATGCAGAGCCTCAGCAAGCCTTTCGGAACAGTGTTGCCCTCCTCTGTACTGAGGTCCCTGCCTGGCCATCCCCACCTGGCAGCAGGGCATTCCACACAACCACTGCAAAGGGGAACAGGGAGGAAAGCAGACACATCCCCCAGCTGCACAGTTGTTGGAGGAGGACAGAGCAGTGGCCTTGCTGCTGTTTAACCTTCTGGGGCTTGTCTGCCAGAGAAAAGCTTAGCAGGAGGAGAGAGATTGTAGATAGGGGGATTGGTGGGGCCAGAGATGCAGGGGACTACAGCAGCCTTAGATTTTATCTGAACCTCTGCAAGGCTTGACAGCCTTGGAATCCCAATCAACAGTTGTTAATAAATGCAGGGAAGAAGTGTGAGGCGTTGAAGGCAAAACATACAGGAGGGCACCCGGGGAGCCTCTTACAGCTGAGGGTACTCTGTGCTATCACTATGCAGTCTAATACCACCTGGAGCACATAAGCTTAGCAGCTCCATTTTCCTTACCCATTGCTTTTGGACAGCAATGGGAACATAGGGAATTCCCAAATGCCTGCAAAACCCTGCCAGATCCCTGTCAGCTCCACTGGCTCCTGGGTGCCTGTCTTTCTCCCATGCTCCATCCCTTAAAGGGATGGAGCTGAGCCTGGCTCAGGGGAAGATGGGAAGAGGCTGGAGGATGCTGCAGACATGGGAGCATTAACTTCCCAGTTCTTCCTTTCACTCTTGGTCTCTCCTGGCAATATTCAGCCCCCAGGACTGCTCTTCTGTGTGCCCCTTACTACCACGCACGGCCTGGATGTGCTGGACCCATTCCTTCACTATGTTTCATCTGTGTCACCGAGAGCTCCTCTTCTTTGGAAGGAGCTGGAGAAAGGAGCTGGGGGCAGCCCTGAAGCTGGGAAAAGAAAGCTGGTTTAGAGTGTCACTGAAGAGCAAGCAGGTTCTCAAAGCCCTGGGATCTCATTCCAGAGCCACAATTGCTCCCTGCTGCGCCCTGTATCCTCCTCACCTCTGGTCTGCAAAAACTTGACTCTTACTCAGCCCAGCATTTCAGTCCCAGCCATTACAATGACAAGGGTGATAAGAGATTCTTATCGCAGTGCTCAGAATCGATCTGAAGCTGAGCCCCTTTCCTGCACTCCTCCTCCTCCTCACACCTGCTGGGGCAGCAGTCGGTGCTGCACAGGGACTCCGCAGCTGGGTTTGTTGGAGAGCAAAGATGACAGTTCAGGGTTCAGATCTCTCCAGAGATACATCCCTCAGCTGGAGACAGAGCACGGGATCGGAGCCAGGATGCCTCAGCTCCTTCCTGACACACATCTGGAGGAGACCTGCTCACTATCCCCAGGTTGCAGGAAGGACAACGCAGCTCCGCATCCCTGGAGGACATTGTGAGCCTCTGTCCAAGGCGATCTGAGCAAAAAGTGTGGCCTCCCAGCTGAGGCAGGAGCTTTTTCTCCTCCTTGTGCTTGGGTGAAAAGAAGGTGAAGGTCCTGCTGACCCCACAAGAGAGACAGGGAGCATCCTGTACTCCTCAGTCTTGAGTCTGGGGCTCATTGCATCCTGTTTTACTCCAGCCTTCCGAAGAGCTCTTACTTTCTACAGCTTAGTGTGGCCTGCCTTTGTTCGGGTCTCCTCCTGATCCTACCCACACACCCACACTTGAGGGGGACTTATCCTGCCCTCTCAGGAGTGGCTGATAGGGACAATGCTTGGGGAGAAGTCATCTCCTGCTGGCAGAGCAAGGGGCTTCTAGGCTGGGTTAGGTGCCTGTAAGCCCCAGTCACAGCACGACTGCCAGCATCCCCTTGGCCTCACTGCAAGCCGCTGTCCCATCCCCTGCCCAGAGGCTCTCTCTATGTCTCTCAGAGGAAACAGAGACTGCACACAATTTTCAGTGATGTTTGGGCTGATTTTACACAGCTGCTTTGTCTTTTGATCTCTCTCTGCAGCCACTGCCTCCACCATTTACAAAAACTCAGTTCCTCCCACCAGCCTTAAAAGGTGGCCAGATCCCTTCTGGGAGAGTCCTCTGAGACTCACACCAGCCCAGGCTTCCACATTTCAGTTCCCCCCTTCTCATCTGGAAGATGGCCAGCACAGTCCTGTGTGCTTAGGAGGGAAGGCAGAGGACCTGGCAGCACAACTGCCCTGGGCAGTTGGCACAGCAGCTCCCCACTTTTTGGGGGTGCCTTGGCTCAAATGCATGCACTTACTCTTTGCTGGACACCTGCAAAGGTGAAGCAGGACCTCAGCTGCTGGTGGGGAAACTGAGATAGGGTGGGTTGTGGGCTTGCACAGCCACACAGCACAGCTGCTGAGGGAACTGAAATGTCTTGGCCTGGAGCTGCTGAGGGGACCAAGACAACCTGGTCTGGATACACGAGGGGTCTCAATTCCTTTTGAAACCTTGAAGTCCCAGCAGCTCTGGTCATGCAGATGTTGCAAACCCTCCATTTCCTCCCAGAATAGTCTCTGGGAAGGGCAGAAGCACAAGGCAGTGGCAGGGGAAACATCTGAACAATCAGGGCTTTTGTGGAGATGAAGAAAGGCCCTTCTTGTTGGCGGGTGCAGTGGGGGTGCAGCCGGGGGCATCGCAGGATGGCACCCCAGGTACCCCAGCTGTGCCGGCTCTCCAGCCCAACAGAGAGGGGCTGTTGTGGGCCCAGCCCCGGCACAGGGTGTCACCGCCTGCCTTGGTTAGCAGAGATGCTCTCTCTTTGTGCCTGCTGGTTTCTGCTCTGCTGACCCGCTTTGCTCCATCAGCTGGCGCCATCCATCACCTGTGGCAGCTGCGTCAATTCCAGGGCTCCGCAATGCCATTCCCCAGGGGAAAAAGCACATTTTTTAAGGGAAAGGAGAAGTATTTTCTCCCCTGGCACCTCCCAAGGCTCCCTTCTTCCCCTCCTCGGAAACATCTAATGCTCAATACAGCCCAGGGACAGGGGCACAGGATGTGACTGCATTTTTAATTCTGCCCAACCCCAGCCTTCCCACTGGAAACCAGGGCCAGAAGGGCTGCAGTGCCTGCAGTGCTCCTTGGGCAGATGTGCACTGGCCCTGTCAGGAGCTGGGAGAAATCCGTCTGGCAGTGGCCCAGCCCTTCATACAGAGCCTTATCAGGGCTGGCTGCAGCAGCAGCAGCAGCTCACGGAAGGTGTTGTTTCCTGTACCTCATGGCAGATGGTGGTGGTGATGACCCAGGGTGCCAGGGCAGCTGCAAGCTGGGTCAGCTGCAGGATCTGGGATGAGAATGGAACAGGGCATGTTCACACCTCTGTCCCTGAAAGCCCTTCTTCAGGAGATGGCAAGTTTAGAGCATATGCTGGCAGCAATGCCCCACGACTGAGTGCTCACCAAAGGCCACAGCACTGGAGGCTACCTAGAGGTGAGTGGTGGGGAAAAATGGGACAACCATAATCCCTTCCTCCCTGCTTCCCTGGGCCAGGGTCAGCCCCGCAGTGCTGGACGTTGCCCCAACTTTCCCCAGCTCCAACTCAATGTCCTGAGGTCCCAATGTGGGACAGGACCCAATAACTTTATCAGGGCCTTCTGACCCTGTCTCAGCAGTCCCACCTCAGCAGCAGAAACATCTGCCTCACCTCTTCAATCAGTACTCAGCTCTTAATAGTTATGACAATTCACAAGAAAACAGGGGCATTAAACGTTAATTATATCTATTTGGATTCAAAAAAATTTATTACTGGAGTTAATTACAGCCGGAGTCATAAAAAGGTGCAGAGCAAGAGGTGCTGCTGTTCTGTGGAGTGAGCAGGACTGAACATCCCCAGCCACCCCAAACTGTTTCCGGACAAGGACAGTGGGACGTCCCTGCCATGGCCACCACACGGCCGGAGCCTGCCCCTTGGAAAGGGACTGCCATGGGAAGGGGCTGTGTGGGGGCTGTGCCGGGGGGTGCAGAGCCGGCAGCAGAGTCTCGGGGCGCACGGCAGGTACTTGCTTAGCGGTTGTGCTGGCGGGACCTGGCCTGCCCCAGCCTGTGGGCTTCTAATTTACTGCTTTCCTTTTACCGTAAAACTGAAAGGGGAAGGTGCACCCTTTAATCACTGCCTTCGGGGCCCCGCCTGAAACCACACAGAGACCAAGCGAAGGCTAGGAGTTAATGCTCCTTCCGACACCTTTTTATGATTCACGGGCCTGACCTTGAGCCATAAACCGCTCAACCTCCCCGCCACACTGCCAGTATTTACAGCCTGCAGGGGCCACTGCACGCAGCCAGCGATGCAGACCCACGGCTGCGCACGCCGGCACAGGTACACAGCCGGGGACGCACAGGCTGGGATGGCTGCACGTCCATGAGGATGGGCAGCCATGGATGGATCCCAACACAGCGCTGGAGATGGAGATGCACCCTGTGCTCTCATCACCCCGTGCTTATGCAGACCTGTGTGTGCACAGGTAAATGCACCGAGATGCTCTCACCGAGCAGCCCCTGCAGATGCACATCAGGGCACATTTCATGCAGGAAGCTGGGCACCCACATATCCACTGCCTGGGCATTGGACACTGGGCCATGCTGGGGGATTTCTGCTTGTTGCAGCAGGGCAGGGGGACAAACATTGTGGGCATGGGTCCACAGGAAGAGGTCAGGATGAGCTGGCACACCACAACCCCTACAGTGCGTGCCCCACATCCCAGCAGGAGGAACAGCTGCTGCCTCACATACCCTCAGTGGCACTTCAGAGGTAGGTCCTGGTATCAGGATCCATCCTGCTGCATCCCACCAGCCCCAGGTCTTGCTCCACAGGTCAGACCTACAAAAGCCTACACTGGTCCAAACTGGAGCAGGGTGAGGTCTACTGGTTAAAGCAAAGGGTGCCCCTCTGAATGGGCTCAGGTCAGCATGCTCCTTGCTTTATGCCTCAGTTTCCCCAACACTGCAGCAGGAAAAATAATCCTGACCTATCATATTTGCACGGAGTTGGGAGGCCGAGCTTGTTAATATTTGCAAAGTGGGTTTGGCTCCTGTGATAGAGCAAGCCAGAATGTGAAGGTCATTATTATTAGTGGGATTAAAGCAGTTGAACCCAGAGCAAGGGGTACAGGGGAACACAGCAGCTCTGTTGAATCACACACACGCACAACCTCAAAACAGTGATGAATGCTATGATTATTGCTCATTTTAGAAACACTGTGCAGAACTAGAGGCCTGCCAGAGTGCCTTCTAACACGTCTGCAAAAAAAATACCCTTCATGAATGCAGACAGGGCTGAGATAGGCTGTTCGGGGAGAGCCTGTCAGTGCCCACTCAGTATATGCCCAATGTGCCCACGGGCCCATAAGCATCACTTGCCAACACAGCTCACTTGATCCTCACCAGGACCAGGACCTTCTCCTCTACCCCCACTGGGGCACCACGGCACTGGGCAACTTATCCAGTACAAGTCTCCATCTTTTTTTTCCCCCCAAGTTTACAGGTTATCTAATTTTTTTCTTTCCTCCTTGCAAAACAAAAGAGGGAAAAAACACCCTTATCTCAGAAAGCAGAGTTCAGGAAAAAGCTACTGGTCTTTTGGACTTGGTGAGTCCCCATTCGTAGCCTCACTTGTCACGGAGAATTTATCAGCCAAGCACAGTGCTGGTATAATGTGCCATATAACTAGTGCATAAACAAACTTCAGCATGATAAATGCCCTGCTTTGAAGCCATAAAGTTATTAGTTGGTGGCTGTTAGCTACTGCTTAGCATGGGACATGCTCCTTCCGTTAACCCCTGGATGCCCTGCCTGCACTCAGAAGCCCAAGGACATCTCTGGAAGGCACCTCCACACAGCAGGAAAGCACAGAGGGATCTGACAGGCAGGGATGCTTCTGCTGGCTTCTGTGCACATTGTACTTGCTGTGAGGGCTGAGGGAGGGAAATGCTTGCTGGGAATGGGGCTCTGAAGGCTGGCAGCTCCTTGCTGTCCTATCTGAGCCCTTTGGCAGCTCCTCTCTTTCCCTCTGCCCTTCAAGAGGCATGTGCAGAGGGGAGCAGGGCTGGGGCAGTTAGGCATGTACTCACAGCTCAGACCTTCTGGGAGTGTACCCGTTTCAGAGAAGGGCTAAGATGGGGTGGGAGGAAGTCAGCCATCCCTCCAGTGCCCAGGTCACCTCCTTTAGGTGAAGAGCAGCTGAGGACTCTGAAGCAAAAGCCCAAAATTTTTCTGGCAGCAGCCAGGCAGCAAGCTCCAGTGAGGTGTTTAGAGTTCCCTCTGCTGCCTGCAGTGCACGGCTGCCTGCAGCTCCTGGTGAGCACAGCCCTGCCGGAGGCTGGGAGATGCTGGAGAAGCAGAGCCATGTCCCAGGGCCAGCACTGCTGGAGATGGGGGACCAGCACCACAGAACCAGCAGTGCCACAGCTCCTGCCAGCACCAGACCTGCGGAGCACCCTGCACTGTACAGAGCCCAGCTGTGACACCCACCAAGGACTTCTGGTCCCCCAGGCCACCTCCTGCTGTTGTCCCACTGGACCAAGGCAGGGAGCTGGGCATGCTAAGGATGGCAGCAGGTCTCCAATGCTCAGCCCAAGGCATGGACATAGTTATGCAGCAGTGTGGCAACTTGTTGGGCACACAGCCTGGAGCCCCGGAGCTGCAGAGCAAGATGCTGGTGCCCAGGGGCAAATTGCTATCCCTTTCCCAGTAAAACCACTCCTGCAAGGCGGCAGGAGACGTTTCAGCAGGGCCAGCTGGGGGGCAGCAGGACTCAGGGTTGCCTCAGTGCCTGTTCCTCATTAGAAATCCAGTGTTGAAGAAACTCGTAATTAGAGTCCTGAGTATTAATTAATCTCCATGACCCTCCTCTCACTCTCCTTTCACCACTCCCACAGCTCAGGAGGTCAGCCTGGATTATTAACACAGGCAAGTAGAGGATGGCAAGCTCACCAGGCAGGTTGGCAGACCTTGGGCCACGTTCCCATGTTCTGAGCAGCCAAAGGCACCGTGTCCCTGCCCAACAGCACAGCTTCCCTTCCCTCTCTCCTCTCTCTCTTGGCTGGGTTTGACAGGGGTCATCTCATTCAGTTGGGCACAGTCAGCACTTTGGGGACAGCATTAAATGAGCTGAAACATCCCAGAATGAGCAGAGCTGCTTCTATGCTAACTCAGCCTGCACAGTCCCTTGCAGAGTGGCTGAGGGCAGACTCCTGCATCCCAGAGGGCAGGATGAGCCTTGCTGGAGACAACCTACCCTTGGAGACCTCCCAGTAGGATGGAGAGCAGAGCAGCAATCACAACCACAAACATAACTGAAAGGTCTTTAAGCATCCCATCTCTGTTCATTCTGGTCTTGCTTGGGTCGTTAAGAGCCTCAGCACTAAGAAGGTATTGCTGGAGCATAGAGAGGACATGGACACCTTTTGTACAGCATGGCCCTTCCATCCCAGAGCTGTCCGTGTCGCTTGGGGTATGGACACGGCTCCTGGGATGGCCACACTCCCTGGCAAGACACTGCTCAGGCACAGCCTGAGGGCTGATAAACTACAAAGAGCTGCCACAGAGCAAGGAAACAAGATATGAAATAAATCCAAACTTTTCTGACTCCCTCGTAACCACCAACTGCTTCCCTCATCTGATTTTTTTCCCCTTTTCTGCTGCAGCAGTAAAAAGGGGAAAATCAACATCCAAATGATCTTGTTTATGGCGACTAAATAAGCTGCATGTGCTTAATCCGTTAGAGTTTAATGAATTTACGACTTGCTCTGGAATTTGACAAGGGCTGTAAAAGAGTAATTAACATTTATCAGTGTGTTTTTTACACACACCCCCACCCTCCTCCCGCCTCCCTTCCCTCCTCCTGCCGCCTGTCGCAAAGCAGCACCGGGTATCGGGGGGAATATAAAAGTGATCAATTAATTCTTAATAATCTCAGGGAAAGATTGTAGAGTCACAGTATGAACTCAGGGAGTGTCAATAAACATGCCAAAGGTTGGTCCCCCCCTTCCTGGCGCTGCTGTAGAGGAATGTGGGCAGCCAGGGAGGGGATGGGGCTGCAGGGGCGGTGCTTTGGTGGACCAGCCCTGCACCCCTTTCCTTCTCTGTCACACTCCACCGCCCTCCAGAGCAGCTTTCTGTCACTGACACAGTGGCCTCTGGGACAGGATGAGAGTGAGCCTGGGGGCTGGTGACAAGCAGGGTCCCATCTAACACAGGAGTGGTGGTGATTTGGAAACACAACCCCAGTTGCTAACTATGCCAGTCAATAGCTCTGTCCTAATAGACCTGAACCTGTTGGGAGTGACCCAAAACACTCCCCACCCTGGTCACAGGGCAGCTGAACATGTGCTTAGATGAAGAGTCTCCCCCGCTGTCATCCTGTTGTCACTTGGGATGGGCGGTTGCTGCTGTTTCAGCTGTACTGGACATGAGGGTATGTCCCTGCTTACCCCTGAGACAAGAAAGGGGGGTCACTCCTTGCTTGTGCCCAGCCCTCCCAGCTGCTTAGCTGCTGTGGAGCAGGGAGGCAAGCAGGAATGCAATTTGGCAGCTGCAAGGGGACAAGCCCAGGCTTCCCCCACCTGTCCCAGGGTGGGCTGGACATGACCTAAGGATCCCAGGGGAGGCCCTGGACCACCTCCCGTGGCAGCCCTGGGAAGCAAAGCCAGAAAGAGCCACAGCCGTCACCTTCCTGGTAGGTAGGACATGTCCCCTGCTTCTGTGCCTGCAGCATCCTGCCCCCAGCAGCAGCCTTTGTATGCATGTGTGTGACCAGGCTGTGGGGGGGCTGCATGCCTGGACATCCATCAGGGAAGAGAAGGGTCAGTGCTTCTGGGGGCCAGCAGGCTCGATGAAGGAGACAGAGAAACATCTGGGTTTGCCTATGGGGCAGAAGGTCCTGGAGACCCACAAACAAAAGCTCAAGATGATAAATCCTCGGAGGTTTGAGACTGTCCGGGCATCTGCTCTGGACAGAAACGAATTCTCCCTGTCGAACATAACAGCCCAGAAATAAGCAAAGAGGCAGGGGTGGAGAGGGTGGGATGCAAGGAGTCTGGAAAATCTCCGCCCAGCCCCACGCAGAGCACTGGGAGGGGGGCCTGAGGGACTGGTTGGAGGTGGAGGCAGCGATATCCTCCCAGCAGGCTGAGATCCCAGTGCTACGCACACACCTGTCAGCTGGATGGGACAGACTTAGGATTTCTTAGGAGGTGGGAGTTGTTCAAGTCAGCCCGAAGCAGCTGATTGCAGGACAGGCAGGGAAGAGAAAGGGAAAGTAATAGGATGATCTTGCCTTTATTTCACCTTGACTGGTTTGAATCCAGCTGGCTGGCCTGGGCTGTGGGGCTGGGCAGGGAGCAGAGCTGGTAGGGAGTGGGGCTGAGCCCTCGTGCAGGGCAAGGAAGTGAGGGATGGGGGCTGCAGGAGAGGAACTCTGCATGGCCAAATCACCAGAGAACGCCAGCTCCTGACAGCCTCTGAGTGAGAGTCTTCAACCTTGGGCAGGCTTGTAGTGCCAGGGGCTGCACAAAAGTGGCCCTAATGCACCTGGGAGGGAGAAATGGAGACACAGGGAGGGGTTTCTGGCCACCAGGACTGGTCCCAGCACACCAACATCTGCTCTGCTCACTAGGCAGCAGGTCGAGGTCTCCACTGCATGAGTGGTGTAGCCAACATCCACAGCCGAGGCTCCCAAAATCACTCAGGAAACACTTGCCAGTATCAGTTGCTCTTGCAGCACTCTGCATTGCTGTCCAGGCTCCACCACAGACCCCCTGCATGACCTCTGGATCTCTCCTCTGCTGGAGGAGAGGATGCTGTGTCGGGCAGTGAGGGGGCAGAGGGGGGCTGCACTCTGCTTGCCTGGGCTGGCTCAGATGCTCCCGTGTCAACCTGTCCAAACAGCACCTCCTCCTGCAGAGACCTTGTAGGAGCTGGGGGTCGGCAGCTCAGCGTCTCTGGGATTTGTCACGGTATCACTGGAATTACCAAACAGCAGCTTGGAACAGGCATTCCCAAAGGGTTGGGTCAACCAGACCCACCATCATCCAGCTGCCAGGAAAGCAGCCCCTGGGGCTGAGGTGACTCAGGTGGCATTGGGCAAGTCCTCCCTGGCCACTGCCTCACACCAGACACGCGGCTTCACCTCTGTGCAAGGCTGGAATCTCCCCACCTCACCCTGCTGTGGAGGCAGTGCTCCTTAGAGAAGGAGCCAGGCTGTGATGAGTGATGCTTGGCCAATGTTTGCTGCTTTGCAGAGGCACCCAATGGATCGGAGACAGCCCAGCCATGCCCCAGCCTTGCTCCACTCAGGTGCTGCTGACTGTTGTAACAAAGAGCATTTATCCAGCTGCATCCCCAGTTTCTCCTGCTTTCCATTTCCCTTTTCTGTCACTCAGGTGTGACAATTTTAATACCCAGCAATAATAATGTGGATGGTAACTATAACAGAATGTGCAGCCCTGCGTTGGCTTTTCTCCATCTGAACAGTCACACTTCAGGTGACAAGAGAGTTGGGAGGAGTTAACAGGAGACCCCCAGGTCCTTTAAACGCCTTGTTCAGGGTTTTAAGCCCATAAGCATTGGGGCTAAAGATGATTTTAAACCATGATTATCAGAAATCTATTGATCCTTTTGACTCTATAATGACAGATTAACCATTTTAATAAAACACCTATTAATCATGCATTAACCCTTCTTAGCTATTTATACATCAAATACCAAATCAACAAGGGTGTTGGAACTTCTAGAAGGCTTGTTGGAGGGGGAGGGAGGGGAGATTTCTTTAGATAACAACAACAAGAAGAAGAAAATAATGCAAACTTACAGAGGGGGAGAGTTAAAATCATACGATGAGTGGCAGTTGCAGACGCCTGGGGCCCTCTTTGGTTGTCGCTTCTATCTGGCAATCAATTGACAAGAAATTGAGATTATGAAACATTGTGCCTGTGATCAAAGGAGGTGGGCATACTTCCCCCATCTGAGGCCAAATCTCCACTCCCCCATGGAAACCTACACCAGGGAACACCAGTAACTTGGCCTTTGGCAGGTACCAGACAATCCTGACACCAATTTTAGTGTGAATGTGTCCACCAGCCTCGTGGGTCTTTATGGCAAACTTGGAGCAAGGTTGCAACACCCTAAAGGTGGATTCTACTGGAGCATCCAAGATGCCAATGAATTTTTGGGAGTGGCTTCACCTGGAGCAACAGAGCAAAAAGGGGAAATGAAGAAAATAAGCACTCCAGCAGCTCAGGCCAGTGGAGCGGGCACAGGTTGTTCAGCCACCCCTCTCCTTGCCCTTCCTTGAAACCCACAGCATCAGTGTGGAATAGTTCAGCTTGCAGACCTGGACTGGCATAGCCCTGGGGCCTCTCGTGTAAGTCCTGGGGAGGGGGCAGATGGTGCTTCCTCCTGCCCCAACCGTTGCAGCCTCAGAAACCACAAAGTCCCCGGGTGCATTAGGAACTGCCTGCAGGCCAGAGCTTCCTGCAGGTGCCCCATGCTCATGAATCACACCTTGTCAGGGCCTGGGGTGCCCAACGGCTGGGTGGCCACTGAGATGCCTGGGGAGTCCTACCCCGGGATGCACCTGCCTCCCCACCATGCCATCCCAGTCAGGCAAGGGTTAAGCAGGCATTAATCACACTGTTTGAGAGACATTTCAAAGCCTCTTCCAAATATTATAAAAAATGTCTTTAATCATCTAATAGCGCAAACTCCTCTGATGATGGATGGAGAGAAGTCACCTCTCTCCTCCTGATCCTAACAGATGAGGCTGAAGAGCTGCTGCTCTGGGGCGGGGCGGTGGGGGGAAGTTGGAGAGGGGGCTGGGGGAAGAGAAGGACATTTCTCAACCTCCCAACAGTGCAGTTATAAATATGAGGTCATACAGCAAGAGATGATAACACATTAAGGGCTCTTGAGATATGAGTCTGTCAGCCTCGTTAGACACAGCCTATTTGGGGCTGACTGCATAATTAGAGGCTGGGGTACCCATAACTCATTGCTGTGTATGTGGTAGGAAGGGGCTCCAGTCACCATCATCCTCAGCACTCTGAGAAGTCATCTTCATCAAGCATTAAACCCCACTTCCCGCTGCAAAAAGAATCCTTCCCCCCCCCCAGTAAAAATTGCTCCTGTTTCCCACCTCCTGCCCTTCCCACTAAGCCTGGAGCCCAATGCATGCTCGGTGCACCCACCCTCACCTCTCTCCTCCCTTTTAGGTGGGGACTTGGCCAAGGTGCCCCAAGGTAGTTAGTGAACAAGTGGAAAAGTCCTGGCTCCCAGTTCCCTTCCCATGGAACCGCCCATGGGGAGCAGCCCATGCTCTGCTCTGCAAGGGACTGCATCCCTCGAGAACCCCTAGAGAGCCTCCACAGCAAGTCAGACCTACACCCTTCTGCCCTCCAGGGAATAGCTCCAAGTTGGGCTGGAAGCAGCTTGGGGAGGTGCATATACTTGGACAAAGATGGTCCTGGGAAATACTGAGCAGAAATGAGTTCAAGGAAAGGCAAAAAAATGTAAGAACCCCAGGACAGCTTGTCACTCCTGCCCTGCTGTGAGCATCCCCATGGTTGGTGGGGAAGCTGGTGAGGAGCTGGGCTTTCCACGTCCTCTCCACTTTCTCTTCTCAGTTCTGTCTGGGTGGCAGTGAGCACTGACATGGACAGGCACTTCCCAATCAACCCAGCCAAAAATTTGGACAAGTGAAACAGGGAAGGGGAGCGTTTCCCGTCTGCAACCATGCAGAGTGGGGCACCACAAGTGCCGGCTCTGACTCAAAAGGGAACAGACAGGGAGCAGTGAGCAGGGGGGAGGCAAGCAAAAGCCAAACCCAGCACGGTGCACCCCACAGAGCTTTCCCAGCAGCACACCCCTCTAACTCCTCTTGCTTTGTGGCAGGGGGAAAATTAAGGCACCAGGAAGGGCAGGTACATCAAATGAGAAACAAGAGCCCTTGCTGCAGGAACTACCTGACACTGCCAAGGTCCATGGCATGGCCACCCAATGCCTCATCCCCTCTCCCTGCTCACCTGCTGTAGCTGGGGAGGGGGCAAAGGGTCCGCAGAGGAGGGGGCAACCCCATGGTTTCCTAGGATGAGGTAGGATAATGAATCCTGATGGGGGAAGTGACCTTTTCCAAATGCCACATGTCATTGGATTTTATATCACACCAGGACAATGTGCCATGGGTATTAAAATCGTTTTTCCAATAGAAGCATGCATGTCTATGTGTATGTCAGAGAAAGATGTGAGAAAAATAAAATTAAGATGTGAAAATTAGGCTGCCTCTAAACATGGCCTTTAGAAAAAGACTTCAGTCCTCACAGAACAGGACTGAAAGAGAAGACCCATGCCCTTTGCTCCCGAGATCACAGATGATTTTGTCAAGGGAATATGACTTGTCCAAACCCTATGACAGAAAAAGAGAAAAGGAACTCGAGTCCTGATCCCTGTTCGTAAAGTTCTGCAAAGACTTTCAACTCTACAGTGTCCCTCTGCTATGGAGGGACACCTCCAGAGCTGCTCTACCTGTGGAGGCACATATAGATACGTAGGGAGCACAGATCACCTTGCACGTGTGCTCCTGGACATCCACGAGTATTAGTCTGGTGCATAAGCAGGAAGCCAAGCCGTGCATGAGAGACAAAGCCAACTTGCTCAGCCTCACCTGGGATGCAAAGCAGGCCCTATCCCTGGGGGCCAGCCCGAAGATGTGTGCAGAGGACCCAGGGAGTTACCCACACACATGGGTACGGACACTCTTCCCATATATGCCAGGACACATTCTCATGTGAAAACACAGTGTGAAAAGCGAGGCACTGGAAGCCAAATTCACTTGAACTCCAGCCTGTTCCCTCAATCTGCAGGGCAATTGTCCGGCTGAAAAAACAATGCTAGGACAAAAAAAAAAAAAAAGGGACAAGCTGTGTTTGTTTATTCAGCTTCTTTCTCCCTCTCTCTTCTCGACAATACCCTGACACCGTGTCCTGCCGCGCCAGTGCTGCAACCCCAAAGGGCTAAATTTATCCCAGCTGGAGCCCTGTTTACAAGCCTTGTCCTGTTTACAGCGTGGTCCATCCTGCCCAAGGCCAGGCAGTGGACATCTCTGGGGTGGACAGTTCAAGTCTCACCTTCCTTGGCCTCTGCTGTTCCCAGGCTGCCCATGTGGTCCCTGGAAAGATGCCCAACTCCCTGCATTCCCCATGTATATGCACACACAGCAGCTCTGTGGCCCCCTGCCCATCTGGGAAGCAAGGAGGAGATGTGGGCTTGCACGGGCTGCTGCTTGTCCAGCACAATTCCTTGGTGTTCCATGTGGCTACAGCCTCCATCAGTGCTGGCTGGTGGCAAACCACCACCCAGGAAAATGTTGGTTCCAAGCTCAGCGATGAGGGTGCAGCGCATTCCATGTGAAGCTGGGAACAACCGTTCTCCACCATGAAAGCATTAGAGGAGCTGCACGGCTCATGGAGCCATGCACGGATGCTCTGCCCTCCATACCTCACACTGCAGTCACTTTTTTTTTCTTGCTGTCACTCATCCATCCCTCTCTTCCTGATGGGCTCACATAGGCTGGGAGGGCAAAGCTGGCAGGAGCTTAGCTCCCCTTCTGGGTGACAGAACTGGGTGTCACTCCAGGGGTCTGAACGGCTGAGCCCAGCCAGACGTGATGGGTTGAAGGCTCTGTGAACAGACTAACCTTGGGGAGCTGGAGGAGGGGTGCTCACTGCCAACCCCCCCTTTGCACTCTTTCCATACTGATTCCCATCTCTGGTAGTATGCTCTGGCCTTGGTCTGCTGGGAATGATGGGACCTCACCTGTTTGCCCTCCAGCAGGGGGGTCTCCTGCCATCCCAGGCTGCCTCACCTGCAGGAGCTCCTTTCAGCAGGACTCAGTTGGCAACATCCAGGCTCTTATTTGCTGTTTAGTGAGTCCCAGCTAATGAATTCCAACACATGAAAGCTTTTCATTAAATCTCTGGCTTGCTGTAAGCATTGGCCACAAGTTTGGAGAGGCTGGGAGTCACAAGAGTGGTTTCAGGGGTGACTGAAAACCCTCATCGAGGAGCCTGTGTGCCACCTTCTGCCCTGTCACCCTTTCCATGTCCATGCCTGGTCTTGGTGGATGCAGAGGGGACAGTGAGAGCCCTGTGGATGTGAAATGATGCAGCTGGTCCTGTGCTCCTGCAGCCTCCTTTATCAGGACAGTGAACAGAGGCTCACCTCATCCCCAGTGGCAGGGCCATTGCTCAGCAGTGATGGATCTCTCTTTGCACCTGCTCGGGGCTGCATCCATTTAGGCTTAATGAGTGAGCAACCTCAAGCACACTGACGATGCAGCCTTTTCTCACATTGACATGGTGCAAAACACTGCCTGGTGTTGCCCTGGGAAGCCTCCTGCTTGAAACCAGGAGCCTTGGATCACATATCGAGATAAGGGGCCCCTCATGTGCATATGGAGGGGAAAGGAGGACCTCACAGAGAGACCCTGGCTTGGGTTCAGCTCCCAAACAGGATGAAGGGCTCAAATCTCAGTGCCCAAAGTTGCATCTGTATAAGGAGGGGTTCAAGAGCAGCTGAGTCTGGACCAAGGCTCCAGTTGCTGCAGGCACAGGAGCAGAAGAGCGAGTTACCAAAACCTTCCTGTTGCTCACAGTTTCTGGAGACAAACAGATTGTCCAGAGCAATGCCTGTGGTGGCACTGTCACAGTGTCCATCTTCCAAGTGCCTCCTTATCTCTCACTGCTCACACCTACCTCACTTCTTGCCTACAGCCCAGTTTTGGGTTTGTTTGTACGCTGGGTGGGGGGAAGCCTTTCTGCACTGCATGTCCTGAATGGTGCCACACGGTGAAGCAGAAACTCCAGGGAGAGCAGAAGAGGGGTTGTACACCCCAGCCCACCTCCCTGCCCAGAGTTTTGGAGATGAACTATGCATGACTGTGGGTGGGGGTGAATTTAAGCATAAAGGCTTGACTCTATGAAGTGCTGCTCCTGACAACCCCCCCATGCTGGGCATTTCCTATTCCCAAAATAATACTTTGCTCAAGTTCACCAGACCCCCTTTCACTCTGAAATACAAACTGAAGTTTTGGGGAATATTTCACAAGTCAGAAAATCTCCTCCACCCTTCATTCATGTTCACTTCCAAGCAGAGGCAGGACATTAAGGGAAGGGTTACTAATGGAGTGGGACATCTGCACACAAACACATATGTGTGTGCCCCTCACACGTGCAGCTCCTCATCTCCGGAAGAAGATCTTCTTGTCAGGAAGTCATGGCCCTGATTACTTTGTCTTCCACGTTTAAGAACATCCCTAACTGCTCCTTGGATAGCTCAATTAGTAAAGTGAATATATTATATAAAGTCTAAAAGATTAAACTATCATAGGCAGCCCATAATTTCATGAAGAAGTCAGGGGAGCATATCCCTCTTATTAACTCTATAACAAATGTGATGAAAATGTTCAAATAGAATGTTAATGCAATGTTACGTGTAATTTTCCCAGGCGATTTTCTGCTGAAATATTTCTTTATTAATAGTAATTGAGGGTATAAATTATGAATGAGGCGATTTTCTCCTTTCACTGGGAAAGACGTACTAATGGCAATAATTCTTTATAATAATTTTTTGGGGGGAGAACGGGGAGGGAGGTAGGGTGAGGGGTTTAAAGAAAAAAAAATCTTTAAAGGGATTGCAAAATATATAGACTAGCAGTGCATGTTTTATGGCAGGGCGCTGTATTTTATATCCGTGCGCTGGCCATCAGTCCTGTGTGGGTCTGTACTGCATGTGCACAACGAGGCTCGGGCCTCTGGCAAAGGCGATTTCCTCCTCTATTCCATGTGTGTAAAGCCTGACAGCAAGTACTGGGAGTATGAGAGCACCAAAGCTGTGAGTCTGCAAATTCAGCATTCCCTGCTTCACTGTTTAAGGGAAAGAGTGGCAGGAAGCACACGATGAGCTACAGCCACTTGTGGTTAGTAGGTGGGTACTCAGGGATGAGCAGGTTAGTGGTACAGGGTCTTGTTAATTTAATACAGACTCTGACACTTTTCCATGTTCTCACCATAACCAAAAACACTTCTTTGTGCTTGTGTTGGGGTTTTTTTTGTGGTGTGTTTTACCACCAGTTCAGCCTGCTAATCCTGACCCCAAGCACCTCCATCCAGGGAGATATGTGGCAGTGATGCCTGGTCCTACAGCCACTGAAGCTTACGGAATCTCAAAGCTTGTACAGACTGGGGCAATGTTGATTTCCAAATGCCACCCTCACCCCTTTGTGGGACAGAGCCTGGGGACACACACAAGGCCAGCCCAGGGCCGTGTGCTCGCACACCACAGACAGGCAGCACCGAGCAGCACAGCTGCTTGCAGGGAAACAAAAAGTCCTTTTGGTGACGACAGAATGAAAGAGGCATTTTACAAGGATTTCAGAGCTTGCTCTCCTTCAGGTTTGTATGTTTTTGTCAAAAGACCAAATGATTTCAAAATTTTTCCATTCAATTAAAAGAAATGCTGGTTTGAGCGCAATTCTTAGCCCCTTCCTCCTGCACACATCTCTCTTCTCAAAGAAAGACAAAGGCAAAAGAAAGGTATCCCTTAAATTTTCATTACACTTCAACTGGCTTTAAAAAAAACCTTCAGAAAGGTTTAAAACTTTTATGCCAAAGAATCCACTTTCCTCCACCATTCTATTTAAAACTTTTCCCAGGAAGGAAACTTTTCGAACAAACTCTAGTCTACAACAAGCATAGGAAGAAAAACCTCCTGACTCCAGGCCTTTGCCATATGAACTAGACAGCTTCAGCTAGCTAAAAAATGCCTCTGGTAAGGACTTCCACTGAGAGTGGCCAGCACATACCAGTACCCAGCAAGGAGCAGAGGTCCTGGACACCCATGCACAGGGGTGCAATGTGCCCCACATGAGTGCAGATGTATTGGGGAGTGGGTGGCTTTGTTCCTCCCTGGGGCAGGTCTTACATACTGGGGGATTCCCCCTGCTCAGGCTTCTCCCTGAGCTCTCCACTGGCCTGAAAAAGAGCCAGAGCTGGTCCTTCTGCAACCAGCTGGCTGTGCTGCCCTGTCTCTCCCCTTGTCTGGAGGCACAGACCCTCAAGGCCCTGCCCGTGGCTTACTCCACACCAGCAGGCTGTGCGCGAGGCTGCAGAAAAGCGGACAAAATCAGCGTGATCCGTCACCAACCCTCCTCAAAATTAGGTTAATAATTTATGATGTTAAATGGGACAGTTAATAGCCGGGCCAGATGATTCCTCAGCTAATCTAGAGCATGGGCTGAGCTGCAACGAGTCCTCTGAGAGTTCATTACACTCCCCAACCCTCGGTGCTAGTGCTTTTGGCTCTACTGATACCTATGGGAGGCTGTGGCTGGTGCCGCTGGCAACGTGCCTAAGACTTGCCCCTCATCAATTAAAAGAAATAAGGAAATCGACAGGAAAATTAATTTCCAAAGAGACAATGCTTCTGAACCCTGCACTGCTTTCAGAAAGCCAGAGGGTTATCTGGGAATCCGCCTGCCTGGGAAGAGGTTGTGTTTGCTGTCTCACTGAACGACGTCAGGCTGCTTTCCTGAGGGCTAGGAGAGCAGGCAGGGGTGTAAGTGACTGAAAAAAAAGGTGCTTTTTTGCTCCTGGGTCAGTCCCAAGCAGGCTCCTTAGGAGGGAGGATGCTCAGCTATATTTGTGAGGAGATGCACAACACACACCTGCTGCTTAAAGCCCCCCAGCACATTGTGGCTCACTGGCAGCAATGATTTACACCCTGACAATGCACATTCCCAACAGAACCTCAGAGATGAGGGGTCGGGATGAGAAGGTTCAGCAGGTCTTTTCTGTCAAGGAGTCAGAGCAGGCTTGAGACAGTCGGGGATGAGACAGTCACAGTGCTCCCCAGGGCCAGCCCTCACCCAGAGCACAGCAGGGGTGGACCTTCAGCTACTTGCCTGTCTCTCTAACCTCCCTCTCACTGGAGATCAGATCAAGCCCAGCCACAGAAAACAGGCGTTGGATAAAAGAGCTTCCCCTCACCAAGACCTCAGCCCTGACTGTGCCCTGAGCCGTTCCATGTTCCCCATCCTTTGTGCTTCCTCCTCAGTCCCAGCAACCTTCCTAGGGTGCAGGACAAACTTGCCAGACACAGCCAGAAAATGCAAGGAATTACCAAGAGTACACCTTGTCACTGTGATGGAGGCTTTCCATCCTTATCCAGTGTAAACAGATCACTGGGGCCAGGGGCACCTGAAGCCAACAAAGACCCTCTGGTACCGACAGCATTTGAGTCCGACTTTGCCCATCCTGCTTTGCTTCTTCCTTTGCAAAGGCCAGATCCCACAAGGCAGAAATGCTGCAGAGAGCTTGCTGTCTCTTGGGACCATGCCCAAATGAAACAGAAAGTAAGCAGGGCCCCCATCTCATTGATCTCAGCTGGACATGGAGGCAGGATTCTGCTCCTTTGCTCCAGCATCTCACTGGGGGTGTTGTAAAGCAGTGCCAGCCTCAGGCAAACCTGCAAGAGGGTGCCACAGGCACTCTTCTCTCCAGAAGAGATGGAGATGGGTACCCTTGCGTGTGGCACTTCAGGCAGTGTAAATCTATTTTACAAATCGAAAAACTAAGGCACTTCAAGTCTGAGTGACCACTCAACATCAGCAGCAATAGCAGGTGAAGGGAGTAATTCCTCTAACAGTCTAAGGTTCCCAGTACCAGGGTGTCCATCTTCTGCCCTTAAGTGGGAGCTTGAGACAGATCCAATGAGCTAAAAAGTGACTGGCTGGACTACAAGCGCAGGCTGCTGCAGCCAGATGTGCACTGATGACTCATGCAGATGTTGGCCCTGCAGCATGTCTGGGCAGTAATTCCTCTTGTCCCTTCCACATTCCTGCTCTGCCAAATTCAAACCATGCGCAGTGCAGGGGGATTACCTGCAATTACAGCTTTCACACGTCAGGGCTGGTTTCTCTCGGCTGGGGAGTGGGGGAGAGTGAAGTAAGGGCATCCATATGGTGGGATTCTGCAGCCATTCCCCCTGCCTGTGTTAGAGGCAGCCAGTGCTGTCTCACCCCTGCAGCCCTCTCCCCTGCCCCCAAAATCCCCTCTCAGGTGGAAAAACCAAGAGGGCCAGGGCCAGCAGCAGAGTCAGTTTTCCTTCCAGCTTCTGCCCAAGTGAATATAGGAGAAATGACAATTAGGGGGACAAC
Source organism: Orthonyx spaldingii (assembly GCA_013397795.1). Taxonomy (NCBI): domain Eukaryota; kingdom Metazoa; phylum Chordata; class Aves; order Passeriformes; family Orthonychidae; genus Orthonyx; species Orthonyx spaldingii. The sequence continues at coordinate 331,271 of VZTJ01002332.1, read as the reverse complement.
AAATGAGGCTGCCAGACCCT
>VZTJ01002332.1:284731-331219 GCA_013397795.1 Orthonyx spaldingii | reverse complement strand
GGGGGGGGGGCATGTGCAGTAACTTGAGGCTGAAGCGGAAATAGCTCCAGTCAACCCACTTAGAAAATCATCATTACTGTAAAATTTATGGCTGACATGAGCTTGTCTGAGAGATATGACTATTCAAAGGCAGCCAAAGTCTCCATTTATAATAATGTGAGGGAAGGGGGGATAGAGAGAGATGGGGCAGGTTTGAAGATCAAAGTAAGGGAGACTGTGTCTGCCTTGGTGGCAGGGGCAGAGGGACAGGGGCTTCAGCGACAGAAAGGGCTGGTGTGGTTGGGTGAGGCACTGTGTCCTATGGGAAGGGAGCAACCCTCTGCCATGGCTCTGCTGTCCCAGTTCCTGAGACCACAGCATTCTCTGTGGCCCCTGACAGTTTTCCCCCTGCCTTTGAGGCTAACAAAGTGCCCCAAACACCTGGGTGCACGCTGTCCCAGACTCCAGGCACACAGGTGAGCTCGGCACCATCCAGGCAGTGCTGGGCAGGGCCACCATTACCCACTCAGGGTGTGCTGCAGGATTCACCAGGAATGTGCTTGTAATGAGATGTGAAGAAGAAAGCTATTGCTGGGACAGGCAGAGAAAAAAAGCAGTGACAGGTTTGGAGGACAACAAGCAAATGCCTACAAGGTTCAGTTTCTTTTTTCCTTACATTTATTAAGGACAGAAAATTAGTCCTGATGGGGACTCCTGATAGGGCATTGCTGTACCCAGCCCCTTAGGTGTCCTCCTTAGCTGCACTCACCTCAGGGCTTTACAAAGAGGATCATGCAATCACTCAGTGGCTTGACTGGGGAGAACCTCATCCCAACAGCAAAGCCAGAAAGAAGGCCCACTTGCCAGTTCCTTGGTCCAGCCATCTGGTCAACCTTCACCTCCAGTCAAATAGAAATGCTGCAAATTTGCTGGAGGATGGACCCCAGGGATGCCCAGCTTGGCTGGAGACACATGTCCCACCCAGCGTGTCCCTGTGCCATGGTTCCCTATGAACATGCAAGGGAATATGGCACCTAGCCATGAGCAAGCTGGAAATGAGCACAGAGCTATGGATGAGCTCTCCACTGAGGCGCTCCCAGAAGGTTGATGGATGCGGAGCAGCAGCCTGCAGGACAACACTCCATGCCATCCAGAGCAGGGAGCGATCCCTGGAGGGCACCACACGGAGCCAGTCACTGGCATTCCCATCCAGGCCCTCCTCCCCAGTCGGGCTGCTCCCTGTCCTTTGGGGATGGCAATGGCTCCTCACCTGATTGAATTTCCAGGCCATCACTCGCTCTCCCTGCAGCTGCGAGGCACGATCGCCCTCCCGGCAACCCCACGCTCACCCCGCGGAAGGAGGGGCTAATTCAGTTAGCCCAGTGGCATTAGCTGCCATGAAGAATAACCCGCCAACAAGGGCCTGCGAGCCTGACACAATATTAAAGACCCCACTGCCCTCACTTGGGGCAGATTAAGCTGGGCTCATTGCTTTAATGCTGCACTCCTCGGCCGGGCTCCCTCCAAGGCTCTGCACCTTAACTGTATTACCCCAGCACCAATGTGCTTGACCTGACGTTACTGCTCCCACTGATAATTCACCTCCCAAGAAACTTTGCCTTTTTGACCCCCTGCTGGAGAAGGCTCTAACCCCATGGAGCAGGGCTACCCCTGCATCCCACCATCCATGGACTCGCTTTCCCTCAGCATCATCTCCTGCCCCCCTGACCTACTAGGGGCTTCGAGGTACCTTCTTCTGCCAAACTCAGGCAACTTGCCCCTGTGAACAGGTCACTGCGGTGATCCCAGGATGACAATCTTTATCAATGACTGCACTGACATGCACAGTGAACATATGGTACATGTGTGAGTGTGCAGAGGATGGAGAATGTAATTTACAGCACCAAGGATGTGTGGGATGTCCCAGCTCACTAACCTCATCTGGGGTACCAAGGGTTTCTCAGTAGCAATGTGAAGTGATGTACAGAGGGAGCACTAGGTCCTTCCTGCTCCCAGGGATACAGATGTCTCATCTGACCCAAGGAAGCAACCAGGAAAAACACCCGAATACCAGCCTAGGGGGAGCCTGGGCTCCAAGTGAAACCCAACAGAGCGGCGTGGGAGCAAGACATGGGGTCATCCTGCTGCTGCCAAGCACAGGCAGTGCCAACATGATCTTGGCTTGGCACCAGCCACTGCCTCCTCTCACCCAAAAGCTGCCAGCAGCTGTCTTGTGCTCTTATCCCTGCTTCACCCTGTGGCCTGCAAGCAATACAGGAAGAGTCCTGAAGATGCTGTCTGCTTGGGCTGCTGGCTCACACAGCCTTGCTTTTCATAGGAAACAGCAACAGAGTGGAATCACTTTCCCATTCAGTCAAAACCAGAGGGCCAGTGTATCCTACAAGACTCCAGAATGAAATTTTCAAATATGGAAAAGTCACCTTTTCTGAGAAAAAAACCAGCAGTCTGATTTAGCCACCTATTGACTTCTGCCCTCCTCACCAGAAAATCATAATAATCTACACTGACCTTTTCCTCTTACTTTTATCATTGGCCATGATATCTCTGATATAATTTTGTCATTACCTAAAAAAAAAAAACTGGATTGCTGGATGCTCTGTCTCACCTTCTTGGAAAGAAGCAGTTTAGCAACAGCAAATTATAATTTCAGCTCTAGACCTAGAACAAGGCATCTGCTCCCTGCTCTGCTCCCTTGCCTTTGCACAGGTGGTTTTCATACTTGCCTTGCACAGTTAGTGCTTGGGTAGTGTATATCAGGTTGGACATCAGGTGTCTTTACATAACTAATGTATATGTATAGACACTACTATTTACCCTAAATAAAAATAATGACCAGGCAGTGCTCACAACAAGGAAGCCCTTCTTTTGGAAATATTTTGCTTCCTTATTTTCTGATTTCACCATTCAAAGGTGTGTTTCCCTTTTCTTGAAGAAACAAAACTAGAAAAAGGAACGAACCTAAACTTCCACTCATAACTCAGACCACAAGTCTCGGCGTTTTTCTTAATATTAAAAGCTTTGGTGAAGCTGTGTTTGACCCGGTGCTGCTGGCACAGGAAGCAGAGTGCCCACACATAAGGAGTGTCACAGAGCAGTTGTGAAGCCATGTGGTTTGATGGCTATGAGGACAGAAGGACTCTATTTTGAGGTTTGCCATCACTCAAAGGGTTCTGTGACCCTGGGGAAGGCATGGCACCTCTCCCTGTCCTGGATCCCCTCTGCCCTCCTCTGGGAGCATGGAGATTTCAATAGGTGTGGAAATGTGCTGCTGCCTCCTGCCTGGGGCAGAAGGAGCTTCCCAGCATAAAACGACACTTGTGCCATCTCACATCCTAATTTGCTGGCTGGATCACTGCTCAGAAACTGTGCTTTTCCCTGGTGCTCTGCCCAGAGCCTGACCAGACCTGGGACCTATTCTAACGTGATACAGCTGAGCAACACCGGCAGCAGAAAGTTTTCAGGGACACAAATTAAACCCACAGACAGAAGCAGAGCTGGGATGTGTAACTACATGGGAAACACAAAGGCTTATTCCTTCTACTGTTCTCCTGGAAAGAATCCCTTCAGCTGCTCACACATATTTGCCGAGCAGGGACTGAATCCAATCCTGCTTACGCAGGCTGTGACGTGCCGAGGACGGGGCAGATCTGCACTGCTGGAAGCAGGAGCAAACCCTGTCCTTGGTGTGCAGCCAAACGGATCGGAAACAAGGAAGGGTGTATGGCTTTTACAAGCCTTTCTTAAAAAAGGTAGGCAGTGTCAGAGTAGAGTCAGGCCCCAAATTTAGGCTTGGGCAAAGAGACAGGAACCATTCATTCCCCATTTTGCAGTTAGCTCGCTTGGGAGGTGAATGGAAAATGGTTTATGTAAAGACTTTTTCCTACCAGAGTTTATTTTTTTAAGTGCAATGCCTTAGCATTGAGGCCTCTACCCTGCCACAGGGCCTGAGCTAACCTCATGCCACTGCGCCTGTCCCCAGCTCCAGCAACATCCCTGTGCTGTGCTCTTGTGCAGATGGGCAGTGCCTGTGGGCACCGGCAGCCTACAGCATCTCTGTGCTTTTCCATCCACTGGTCCAGAAAGTGACTGGTCAAGCCGAAACCACCTCCACAAAAGGGAGCCATCTGTGCCATCCTGTGGACATGGAGTACCTTCAGCGCCACCAGGCAGGTGACACGGGACATTGGGCCCTCTGCTTCTCACCCTTCTGACATGACCCCTCCTGTTAGGGGGAGATTTAAGGTGCTCTTATATCTCCCTGCTGTAAATGGCCTCATAAAAGTGACAGAACGACGTTCATATGGATGCTTGTTAAAATTTTATTACTAATCACCACCAAAGTTAGCTGCTATATTTAACCCAGGCTGCAGCAAAGAGGGGAGGGGGCACTGCCTGGGCAGGATGGAGATATCCAGTTCAGAAAGCAAAGGCAGGACAGGCTCATGAGTGGCCCTGACGTAGCTCACAGACACAGGCAAGGGCCTGCTGCAGCAATTGCAAATAAAAACCCAGAGTCTTCATCCTCTGCTTGTCAGCAGCAGCCACAAACCTTTTACAAGCCCTAATCCAAGAGCAGGATGGGCTTATGGTGAAGCACAGAAACCTCAGCTGAACTCCCACCTCTGTCGCAGCCTCCCCATGTAGCCCTGGGCTCTTCCCTGTGTGGAAGCTCCTGTGCAAAGTGGATGAGAACACAGGTTTAACAAGACAGCCAGCTCTGCAGGCTGGGGAAGTCTCTCATTGGTGTGCAAGTGCCTGGCCATCCTAGGATGAGTGAGGCCTCTCCACTGGGAAGCAAGGCCACACAATTAAGCTTCCTTTCTTGTTTCAGTCAAATTTTGACCTTGCAGGTAAAAGAAATGCTTGGAGAAGAGTGAAGAAAGCCGAAGGATGATAACTCTCTTGGCAAAGCAGGAAGTTCAACAGCTGCAAAGGTGTGACAGGGCAATTCCAGATGTGGTCCTTGCTGGAGGACCTCTGGGAAAGGGCCAGTGAGGAGTTGTGCTCTCTGCAAGGTGACACACGAAGAAGGAGGAAGGTGAGTGAAAAGTATAGAGCATACAGGTGGTGTGGGCTCAACTACCCCTGCTGGACCCACAGATTGTGGTCACCTCCCCAGACAGAAACACAAGAAAAGAATGGTTCATATGGCCATGAAGGCAGGCCCAGAAGAACCAAGAAGATGTTCACCTGTTCTGCTGTGTTAGTGGCATGCATATGGTTCTGCCCCACTGTGTGTGGATGGGAGGTGGGGCAGCTGGGGCAGGGATGGCTCTTCCACCTCGACATGATGCACTGAGCAGAAGGGGACTCGCTCTTATCAGATGCTAACAGAGCACCTTTCTGCAGGGGACCATGAAAAGGCCATGATGAGTTTGCTGCTCTGCTGTCTGTCCAGTGCTGGGAACGGTAGGAAAATATTTTATTGATGCAGCTAGGAAGGGGGCAGAGGGATAAAAGTCTCACAATGAAAATAAACAGCTTTGAGTGTCTCCTCAATTTGGTAATGGCATCCAGATGACTACAGGCTTCTGGAGCATGAAAGACAAAGTATTGCTTAAAAGACTTCAGCTACCAGTACACCCGCCTGCCTGCCTGTACAGCAGAGGGGAACAGGAGAGGGAGACATGCTCCTCTCTGAGGATGCTCTCAGAAACCTCCCCGGAACTCCACATCTGCATCTCCTTACAGCTTCATGGCACCCCCCGGTGTTTTTGGCAGGACCAAACATCCTCATCTACCCTCATACTTGCTGCACTTAAGCATCACTGAGACCACTGTTGTTTGGCTCCCCATCACTGCTTCCCAGTTACCTTGTTCCTGGCACTCTAAGGGAGTGCTGTCTGTCAATCCTCACATCCATCTTCAGGGTCCCTGTATAAATCTCCTAGATGCCTCTTTGCTCCCTATATATCTATCTAATTAATGTTAGTATAAGGAAAGCACAGCCTTTTCCCCTTAATAAGCAGAGTGCTGACTTTATTACAGATCTTTTTTTTCCCCCCTCTTCTTGCTTCAGCGCTTTAAATCATGTTCAGGAAAGCGCTTACGAAGGGAAAGGCTGCGCTTCACATCTTGCCATGCCTTCGCCCCGGCACGGCTGGGGAGGGCCGTGGGGACCGGGGAGCAGAGGGCAGCAGGAGGAAATTGGACAGGATGTGTTCAGAGCGATGCCAAGAGCTCTGCGCTGCCAGGTTAGCCAAGGTCAGGGGAGAAGTCAAAGGCCATCGATGTATTGTCTGGCTGAAGGCAGAGTCCAAGCAAAACAAGGTGTTAAATGTCTGCTAATTAGAAGTGTCAAAACAGGACTGGAAAGGTAGGCATGGCTGGGGAGAGCCTGGAAATGTGATAAGTGGGGCTTAGTGGAGAGGGAGTTGAAATCCTGGGGCTCCAGATCACACTGCAGGTGAAAGTGGGAAGGCCCCTGCAGCTGCATTGTTCTTCTTTGACACTTTTTTGTTCAGAAATCCTAAATGTGAAATGTAAAAGACGTGGGCTCAGAGGACAACAAGGTCTGTCCCATGTTCCTATGAACTCTTAGGATTGTAAGAAGCAGAAAAGATTTTATAAATGTGTTATTTGTCTCTTCAGTGTTCTCTCTCTGAGATCCCCCTCACCCAATTTTACTCTCTGTCCCAATGGGAAGCGTTGTTCCTTCCTCTCCCTGATTGCTGTCAGGCTGCCTTGGACTGGATGCACCAACCTCTGCCTGCCTGCAAGCACTAGGGGTTGCTGAAGATGATGGATGATGCAGAAGGGAGACCCATAACTCCCAGTTTCCTGAGGCTGCAAAGCAAGTTGCCAGTGAGGAGCGATGGAGGAAGACCTGGCCTGCAGGCTGGGCTTGGCTCAGCTCTGTGGTGACTCTGGAGCCCTTTGGCAGCTCCTTCTCCTTGTGCATCACATGGATGCGGTGTCTGATACTAATCCACATGCACCCCGTTTTGAAGAGCGATGGGGACACTGCTGAAGGGGACACCACTGGAGGGGACACGATGCACAGGCTGCTCACGCTGCTGGTGCCCAACCACGTCATGCACATGGGATCATGTGCCATCAGCCCCCTTGCAGCCAAAGAAACACACCTGGCCTCCAGCAAGCCAGGCAGGGAAGTGGTGCCTCACTGCTTCCTACTGCTACACCAAGCCACAAGTTGATCACCCTCTGATCCAGCACTGGAGCCAGAGGGCTGCCCTGAAAGCGCTAATGCTCCCCCTCGCCTGGGTGCTGGGGTGAAAGGGTTACCCATGTTGTGCTCAGATTCTTTGGCTGTAATGTGATTTCTTGGCTCCTGCGTATATATTTATGCAGTTTTGTCCACACTCCTGCCCACTCCCCCCACACGGTGGCTATCGATCAGGCTAATGGAAGGGATCCGATTGCACATGCTCCGACGTGCTCCCACACAGCCTTGCCAATGCTGGTCCAGCCAATCAATGCTGAGGTGCCCCCGAAAATTTCCCATAATCTGATTTGAAGATGTGTTATCACTTAATAAAATCCACACTTGCCCTTCCTCTTCTCCCCCTACTGAAATGCATTTGCACTCTGGCTCCTGCCATGCCCCTGCATCCTGCCAGCCTCTGGGAAAAGGACTACGGAGCAGCCAGTGGCTAAAAATGCCCTCTCTAGGTAAGGGAGGAATGGAGTACGGGAAATCTGTCCTCTCCTGGGTAATCAGCACTGCCCAGCGATGCCAGGGGATACACATGGTGACACAGGCTGGTGTGTGAGGACTGCCTGCTCCCTGCTTCCTTTCATGATGCAGTGGCTGTAAGGATGGCTGTGAAAAAAGGGGATGAATAATGTTCCTGTTGAAAATATGGTGAAAAACACCATCAGTCTTCTGTAGCCTGTCAAGAAACATTCCAGTGGTCTTTGGAAAACAATTCACTACAGCGTATGAAAACACTGAGGATATTTCTGGTGGGAATGGGTGTCTGCTTTCTGATCAGCCTGCACAGCAGTGACAAGAAGAAAGTCCTGGGCAGTTGGGGCAAGACACCAGTGGAGTTTAAATGAGATACTCCCTGTCACTGTGCCTTCTCCAGGGAGGATTGTCTCTCCAAGAAGAGCAAAGTCGGAGGTTCCCCTGCTCTAACCGGACTAATCCTTTGTCCCTTCCTGGCCTTCTGCTCCAACAGAAGATCATGGTGCTACCTCGATGGCACACCTCTGTTTCACAGAAGGAGACTCACAGGGTTCAAGGTTCCTGAGCTGTCAGGCTGGTGACAAATGGGAAGATGGCCATGAACAAGTCTGTCTTCTCCCTTCCTCGTCAAACACAGAGAGGATGATGGCACAGGATGCACACCCCAGAAGTGTCATCTTTTAAAGCCCCGTCCCTAAAAGATGGGAGTCTCCTCCCATAGCACAGCAAGAAGCCATGCATGCAGGGAGCCCTGTCTGCCTGGGGATCCAGGGACAGGCATGTGCCAGCAGCAGGATGAACCTGAGCCCTACAGATCAATGGTGTGTGGGGCTGCTCCCTGGGGCCCGAAACCTGACACTGAGGTTCAATAATTCAGGGGGAGAGCTATCAATGGCTTCTCAGCTCTTCAGAGAGGAGAGCAAATTGAAAGGCTTGTCAGGAGTCAAAACAGAGCAGGGCAAAGCTGGGCTGAATGTCAGAGAGATTAAACAGGCAGAAAGCCACAGGGATGGGGATGGGGACAGGATGAGCGAGGAGGCCACTGCTTTTTATTCACTTTGGCAGCCATAGGAGCAGTCCAACTGCAGCAGAGCACAGTGCTTTCACAGCTAGATGGGTGACCAGTGCCCTACAAAAGCTCTTTGACCAAGAGGGTTTCAGCAGCTCTGGTTGCTAAGGTCAAGCAGCCTGATGGCATGAGGCTCTCCCAGGCTTGGGCAGTGTGTCACTGAGCACCTCCACCGTGTGACCCTCCTGCTGCTGCGCTGGTGCAGCTGGGGGCCAGGGCAGAGGGGACCCATGCCAGGGCTGTGTGTCCCATTTCAAACAGTGCCTTGCAAGGGGAGAAGGACGAGACCAGTCCCATGGTAGTCTCCAGTAGAAAATAACTCTTCCAGGCCCAAATGGGACACTGCACCAACAATGGATGATAAATAATGGTGATATTTCAACAGACACAGGTATGATAATGAAGAGCTATTCTTCTTTTGCAAAGATCACTTGTAGAATTAAATATTTATAAATGATATTTAGACTCCTAGTCCTGTAAAATGCCTTTTTTACACAGATAATATATGTTGACTTGTTGGAGAACCAAACCAGTTTGATATGATTAAATATAGAGCCGAGTGACATGATTCATGCCCTTTCTTCCCCACTTGCCAGCCTACAGTATATGCAAGATCTCTCAATACATTTCTACAGACATTCACATAGAATAGAATAGAATAGAATAGAATAGAATAGAATAGAATAGAATAGAATAGAATAGAATAGAATAGAATAGAATAGAATAGAATAGAATAGAATAGAATAGAATAGAGCCACAACCATCCCAGTTGCAAACACACTGAAATCCTCCCAACACCCCAAACGCCTCTATCAATTTTGCAGTGTCTGGCTTGTAAGACAAAGTATTTCACACCACACCAGGCAGCTTTTTTTATGGACAGAATTTCATTTATGCTTTACATGTGACTCATCTGGCTCTGGTGCCTGACCCTGCAGGCCCTCATGAGGGGGACCAAGAGGCTGAACTGGCAGCAATGAAGACAATCAGGGATACAGACCTAAGCCCTCTCTCTCTCCTTTCTCACAGCACTTTGGTACCAGAGTCAAGCATGCTGCACTTGAACAATCATTTGGTTTAAGAGGGATGTGACCACAGATGTGTGCCTTCTCCAGAGTCTGCACTGGTTTCACATCTTGAAATTACTCTCCATAGCTCCAGGAACTAAAAAACAGAGGTAGAAAGATGCAGAAGAAAGAGGAAGAGATTGCCAGGCTGGTGACATGTGCCCAAGGACACCTGTCCCACAAAGCTCACTTAGACCTCAGCCTGACCACAGCATGGAGCCTCCATTTTGCAGTTTCACATGTATGAGGAAGAGAAAACTGTTCATCTTACAGAAACTCCTTTTTAGCCTCACCTTACATAAAATCACTGACTGTTCACACCACATCATTCTTGCACCAGTGTTTGCCCCTGCCCGAAGAACAGTTGGGCTGGGCAAGAATCCTGGGAGCCATCTGTACCCCGAGAAGCAAGGCTGGTTTCTAGCCCTTAGAGCATGCAGTTGGACTTGTTAAACAGCACAGGCAGCACTCCTGGAAGGAGAAGTTTCCATTAATTTGCAGGTGCTGGGGGAAAGGGGGGAAGGAGCAGCCAGGTGCTTTCTGGACGTTGCCCCCAGCAATCTCCCCCCGGTCCTTTCCCATTGTTCCAGAGCCGTCCCACGCGGCCCCGCCAAAGGGGATAACAGGCTCAGGAACAGGCTGAGTGACAGCAGACACCTTATAAAATGCCTGGCCGAGCGGGCCTGGCGCCTTGCTGCACGCAGCGCACATGCCCGCAGCCCAGCCAGGCCCGGCCCTGCTCGCAGGTACCGAGGGGGGCTCACATCAAAGGCTCCGGTTTTGCGAGGCTCAGGACGCGGGAGGGCGTGAATTATAGACTTTGATGTCTGAGCAGCGGCAGAGGAATCGGCGTGAAGATCGTTTATAAATCGCTATTTATGGTCTCCACTAAGTACCAGGCAGCCCCTTAAAGCAAGGGATCAGGTTTAACTGAGGGCCGCTGCAGAGAGCGGCTGCCGGCGGCTGGGCCAGGGCTCCACGTGGGCAGGACGTATTTTAGACACTCTCCATCTCAAACTGCTGAGTTCAGCTCCGAGATCTTCCCAGCCAACTTCCCCAGGTCTTTTCCAGTTTTGGGGAGCCCCAGTGTGGGAAGCTGGTGGTGCTTGCACAGCAGGAGAGCCACAGCTCTTGGAGAAGCAGACCTGTACCACAAGGTGCTGGGGTTTAGAGCTCACATGGGCCTGATCCTGGTCCCTGCTAAGTGGAAAAGGGGCAAATTGGAAATCTCAGCATACTGTCTCTGTTCCTAAGGAGCCTTCTGGCTTTGCCTTGCTGCTGACACTGCTGCCTGGTGTAGTTTGTAATAATCCCCAAGCCTGGGTAGAGCTGCATGCCTTCCCTTGGCTGAGTCTATGCTCTGGCTGCCATGTTCCTCTTGAAGCAAGACTGGGACACCAACCAGGCATCTCCACAGCAGAGAAAAGGACAGCATCCAACCAGGCACGATGTCACTCCTGTCGATGGTTAGCAGTTGGCACCTGGTCCTCCCTGAGGGAGGGACAAATGCATGCTGCTGCGTATGGCACATCTGGGTGTGCTAATCTTAAAGTTAGAGATTAAAACGTCTCAATCCTGGAAACATAAAGCATTCAGATTTCAATTCACTGATCTGGAATAGCCCTGTATCCCCTGACTGGGACTCAGCTAAAGAAATACCTGCTTTTGGGTTCTTCCTCGTCTGATCTGAGAACAAACAGCCTGGTTGGATTTCTCCCATGTGGTTTGATTCCAGTCCCTGTGGTCACAGGTCAATGGACAGCTGAGCCTCAGGGGAGCTGCAGCACAGAGAATGCCTTGTCTGGGGCTGGAACACTCCTGGTGAACCCCACAAGACCAATCACCCCTAAATGTTCCCAAATGTATAATTGAGTCCACAGAGGTGGCTGCGTTCTCCTTGGCCTTCTCCTCATCCCTGCAAGAAATACACGTTACCTTGCACAAGGAAGGGCCATTACCTGAATACTGAGAAGTTCATCCAGGAACACCATACGCTGTTCCTACACCTGAGCATCCTCTCCTAGCATGCACTATCCTCTCTACCTTGACACTATTTCTTTGCCCTCAGTTGTGTTTGCAGTTCCCTCCACTGTAGCATAAGCTACAGATTCCTCTGCATAGCCTTCATGTCCTCTTCAGCATCACCAAATCGGACTTTGTCTTGGGCCAGGCATAATGCCAGCCATTGCCTGTTTTTCCCTGAAGAAATGCCATCCAAACTATATTCTTTGAGCTGATCTGACTTACAATCCAGCAGCCAGTTCTGAAGCCCCCAGTTGCATTGCTTGGGGATGCATGAGGATGCTGGCCCAGATACTCGTTCCTGTTCAAACAGCACAAAATGCCATTGTGAACAGAACTGGATTTTCTCCCTATCTTCAGTTAAAGATTCACGTCCAGCATCTACATCAAACTTCCCAAAGGCAGCTCCTCTATTTTGGAAGTTGAGACAGACCATGCTGGAGTTTTCAATGAGTAACAAGTCTGAAATCCAATTCTGGCCCCCCAAGTCAGCGGACATTTTTGCACACTGGCCATTATATCCAGAACACACAGACTTCCTCATTGTCCTCTCCTTGCCTTGCAGTCTCCAGCATAGCAGCACTCAGCAGGCCTGGTTCTGCCCTTGCACATGCACATGTAAACTGTAGATAAGCACATATTTCTCCTTGCTCCAGCCACTCTCCAGGACTTATCTCAAGCAGGACAGGGAACCCTCCACCACAGCTCAGTTTGATCCCTCCTCAGACACAGTCATTTTTATGTCCAGAAAAATTTATATACTTTGCACAACTGTTGTTTGCAGATTCTCTCTTGGTGGCTTCCACACTTCGCCGCAGCCCCTGTTTGAAGTTGGACCAGATGGGAGCCTGGACCAAACATAAATAAACCAATCAAATCTGAGAAAACAAGCCCCCATCCCTCCTGCCTCCTCCTCAGACCACTGTGAAGATCCAGCCCGGGAGAGGGGGGCAGGCTGTGCTCTAATGCTCAGACTGCTCCCTCCGTCCACCCTTGAAGTCCCTTCCTCCGGGCAGAGTTTGGTATGTGCTGTTTGCAGGGGGCTTGTTTTTCTAACATGGTGAACACATGCTCTCTCCCGAGAATCATTTATTTTACATCAGAGATCCTGGGGCTCCTGACCCAGAGTTTTGCAAGATGGTTTTGTACTTTCCCTCATGAGGAAGGAAGACACATTCCTCCAGCTACCACTGCAGGAATGGCAGGTCCCGGATGTGTCCTTCACAGACCAGTCTCTCCCTCATTTCCCTCCCAAGACAAAGGTTAAAAATTACACCCTGAGGTCAGAGGATGCTCTGAGGGACTCTACAAAGGTCTCCCAGTAAGAAAATCCTGTTTCTTTCCTGATAAGAGCCTTCTTCTTGTGGGGCACCAGTGGATCAGATGAGCAAGGAAAGAGGGACTAAAGGGACAGCGACCAAAGGGACATCTTAATAAATTATCCACTATTTTGACTGTTTCCCAACAATTCAGGCCTCAAAGTAAGGCACAAAAAAGGCCTGAGGACATTAGTCTGCCATTAAGGTCTCTTTAGAGTCACCAATAGCCAGTACAGTACTTGTAACACCCCAAAGTCAGATCCAGCTGCAGTCCCACCAACAGACCTGGCTGCTGCTGTGCACTGCAGAGAGTTGCTCTGCCCTCAGCACTGGCTGAGCAGCATTGCATGTGGCTGGAGTTGCTGCCTCCCAGGACCAAACACACCATCCAGCCCCGGGACACAAGACAGCCAGTTCTCCTCTTCTCGAGGGTCAGAGTCCCCTTAAACCCCTGCTGCACATGGACTCCAGCACCCACCTTCCTCCCCTGGCAGGGGGAAGGATGGCGACGGAGAGCAATGCATCTCTGCGAAACCCGATCCCTTAACACACAGCTCCTCTGATGTGGGCAGCTTGTGCTTTACAGCATTAGAGGAGCAACATTTCATGGAAAATTCAATAAATACCCCTGTACAGCCAGACATCTGTAAACAAAGGCTTCCAAATTCAATCAGGCTGTGGGCTCAGAGCAGCATTTATAGGCTACAGCATGGAATATTATATAGGAAAGCTAAATGTAGGGGGAGGGAGCAGATTCCTGGAAAATGAAAGATCTTATAGCTCTCTGTTACCCCAATGAAGAGTAACTATGTCTGTGCTGTACCACTGTGCCCCTTCTTGACTGGCCGGGGCAGCCTTGTCATTCCCAGTCTGCCAGCTCCCACATCAGTCTGTACTGGGCTCTCACCTAGCAAAGATGTTGCAGTAGAAACCACAGCAAGACAAGCAGGGAAACACTGATGACTCCAGCAACTGCCAGCCAGATCGTTTGCCGGAGTGCATTCCTGCTGCCAGCCATACCAGGAGGGTGACCTTTGCAACGTAGATCTGAAGATGGCTCTGCAATACCAAGCCCTGATCCAGGAGTAAATGCTTCCAAAACCTGGAGGTAATTACAGCCAATGCTTAACTCACAGTGGGGTTTTGGAGTGGAGAAGAGTGTCTTGCTTGTCCTTTGGAGCTTTCCTGGGCCATGCCACCACCCAGCAGGTTGACTGGGCCCTGTCTATGTTGTCTTCTGTATTATCACAGTCTCAGTTCACATTTGTATAAAACCAGATAAACTGGGCAAAGTGAAATGGGAATGTCCAGTCAAGGCCCTGCTGAGCCCCATGGCAACTCACCGGATGGAGCAGCAGTGCTGTGACCCTCAGCCATCCACACCAGATGGCTGCTGGCACTGGTACAGAAGATTTGCTCCCAGAGTTGAGCAATACCAGATCTGTAACACACAGCTGAGCACTGCTGGGCATGTTTGTGTACACTTGTGCACAGATACACACACCCCCACAAGCCAGTACAGCACTCCTGTAGAATCCCTTCTTCCCTCTTTGGCCAAGGTTTTCTCTGTGGATCCTCACCCTCCAGCACAGTAACTGTAAAGGTCTCCAGCACAGTCAAGTGATGTTGAACAGCATGGGACATGGGTCTCTGCTAATGTCTGCCACCCTGATGACGTTTTTCCAAGCCCAGGGCCAAAGATCTACACAGTCAGGAGATCAAAACAGTGTCCTTCCCACACTGACCTGGTTTTACATCCATCATCTGAAGGTGAACACCTGCAGGTGATTTTGGTCCAGGCTACATGTAACTATCATTCAGATGCACCCAAAATGGTTCATTACCACCCAATGGCTACACCACCTTGCAGGCTCTGGACTCAGCATCCCCAGAAGTGCTGGGGGTCCCATCTGCTGTCTGCTCCAAGCTGCACCTGCATGGTCAGGGGTCTTGATTTCTCCAAGCTGGACTTTGCAGATCCTTGCAAAGCGCAAGCCACCAGCTCAGAGAAAGCTGTTCAAGTCCTGCTGTGCTCCTGGAGCCCTTTGGGCACCTTAGGGGTGGTTACAATGACAGGGACAACTGTGATCCTCCATGGAAGATGGCTATCAAGGAACACCTTTGTGCAGTGGGAGCTGCATCTGGATGACCAACTTGAACCCTCTGGCAGCACCCACAGATGTTATAAGCCCATATTTAGGGCAGGCCAAATCAGGCATTTGTCTCCTCCTTCCCCTTGAGTGCACTTTTCCTTACAGCTCAATCAGGCTTTACGAACACACCGCCACACACAGAGGCCAGTATATATAATAAATAGAGCCTAGCTCTGAGGGCAGCAGCAGTACACTATTGCCCAGGGGACAGGAAGGTTAGTGGGATTGTGATCTAAAACCTGAGGCTGGCAGCTTTATGCTCCCCCGGGACAGATTTCCACAGCTACTGTGAGGAAAACAATCACTGTTTTGGTTATTACACTCTATTTATTGGTTTGTTCAAAGATCACAGCCAGGTAGGCCTTAAATTCAGGGATGCTCAGAGCACAGGTCTCCAGCCTTGCTCTCTGTGGGGCACCCCAGGGTGCTCCCCCAGCTTGCGCCCTTCCCTGCCCCAGGACAGCTCCATCCTGACTGCCTCTGTAAGATCCCTACACCATGACCAGGTGAAGCATAGAAAGGGAGCTGTCCCAAGGAAATGCTGTGCATTGGGACAGATGTACAAGTAAAGCCTCTCACTGATGTCAACACAGCCTGATGTCAATGCAAGAGAAAGCAACAGCTGTGGTCTGAGAGAACCATCCAGCACATACACTGTTGGAAGCACATTCACTTTCCAGGAAGCATCTTTCATGTTATTTGAGAAAACATAAGAAATTACAGTCTGGAATGGACATATCCACACCTGCAACTTGGAGGACAGAGAGCAGGATGTGAAACTTGCTGTTACTCAACCGAGCATGGGTGCTGAGGGAACTACTGCAGAACACACATCAACAAATTTACCCATTTGGGTCATACAACAGGGACTTTAAAGCTGTGGGAAGGGAAGTGTGTCCATGCAATGAAGAGGACTGCACAACAAGCCATGGGTACCCCTTTGCATGGTGGCAGCACAGGCAGGAAGGAGCCATGCAGTGACCAGCTGAGCTGCTTTGGTCATGCAGACCCCTGAGCACATCCAATCAGCTACTGTCCCTCCAAGACGCATTGAAGAGCACTGGGTGATGGTCAGGATTCAGGAAACGTGGGGCGCTTCCCCCACTGCTCCTCAGCCAGCTGCCCTGGAAATGTTCCTATAAACTCCTATTAATTAGTTGACACTTGGACTGTGCAAACAGGCTGCCCCCTCCTTGTTCCCCCCCAGGAGGCAGTGCTGGAGCAGGCCAGTGTGGGGGCCAAGTCTTGGGCACATTCTTCCAGTTAATATTTCAGCCTGCAGTTGCCAAGGGATCGGGGCTGGCGTTTCCCCCCTTCCTCCCCCTTCCACCTCCCAAAGCGCCAATGGGGAGCGGATAGCCAGGTTATTGCCTCTCCCTCCCTTTGCAAGCAGATGTATGGGAGCCAGAGGAGGAGATTGATGGGGTTTATAGAGTCTCCCTCCTGACCACCCACCATGGCTCCAGCTCCCTTGGGCCTGTCCACACCACAGTCACAGCAATGGCTCCACTGGTGTCCACCACACAGAAAATAATCATCCTGGCTACTTCTGCTGGGTAGCCTGGGTCACATTTTCTACTTTAGAGGACTTTGTGTGGGTCCCAGGCACATCAGCTGAGATGGGTGAGAGCATGCAGTTCCTCTCCAGTCACATCCATGCAGTGATGGGAACTCAGTGAAGCTTGAATATGAGTGACATCAAGTCTCTTAACTGCTCCTGGCTTTCACAGGTGGCACAGAGAAGATTCCAGTTCTCCCAAAGCCTTCAGCAAGTCAATGCACTGCAAAGAGTGACCATACAGAAAGGGCTGCAGAGCAACTCTGGACAGAATAGTGTTTGGACATGGAGGCCCTCCAAAGAGCTGCAGCTGTCCCTCCTGGAGGCAATAAGGTCCTTGGCAGGTCCTAGGAGGGACAAGGGTGGGAATAAAAGTCATGGAGGCAGGCCAGGCCCAAGGTGGCCACATGCTGGGACAGGGAGAAGACAGTAAAGCATAAGGAGGGGCCCACGGACCACATTACTGGACATGCACTGCAGCAGCCATTTTAAAGAGGGGAGAGACTGGATTTGGTAGAAATGCCTGGGGAGAAGCCTCAAAAAGAACCCCAGCTCACAAAAGTGCCAGGGATGGCATTCAATGTGAGAGGCATCATTGCCACCAGCAGCACACTCAGCCAGGGGCACCATCTCAGCAGATGCTTTCAGGAAGGACCATCTTGGGGACAAGGCCAGCTGCCATTGGATCCTACAATTTCCAAATTAAACCAACCACTCCCTGCCACTTGCAAAAAGAAGAAACAAATCAAGCAAACTAGACGTGTTGGTAACATTTGGGCCATTTCCTGTATGTTTAACACATTTTCTATTAAGCCCACGACAAATGGCAAGGGCTCCAGGCGCAGCCATAAAGGCTCCCTCCTGCCGCAAGCCGAAGGGGCTGCAGGCAGGGAGGGGAAGGTGAGCCGGCTGAACAGGCAGATGGGAGGTGAACACGTAATTCACAGCAGATCCACGATTTGATTAATTTCCCTGCTTTTCCTGCTGGAGAATTCCGGGTTTTATTGGCCGTTAAAAGGAACTGTACTGCCTGATTTCGGAGCGGAGCTGTGCCAGAGGGGGAACACAACATGGGGGCCGGCTGCAGGGACCTGTCGTGGTGTGAATCAGGTGCGCAGGGTTAACGCGGGTGTTTCGGGGACAGGGATTCTCTTCTGGAGGACAGTTCCCCCCTAATATGTTTTCTAAAGACGTCCTGGGGCCCTGGCTTGGTGGGGAGGGAGTTGGCTGGCTTGGGACAAAGCCTCTCCATGAGGTGGTGGGACCCTTACCCAGCCAGTTTGTCCCTCCCCTCCTTCAGTTGCTTTCCCTCATCCCTCCTCCTCACACCAAGCTGCTGGGATCAGCCCCTGCAGGAAAAAAAAATACTCAATTTGTCATGTCATGTCCAGCTGTTAACCTCCCGTTGCCGAGCCATAGGAAAGACTTGCTTTCTTCTATTTATTTATTTGCCACCCGGACAATGGACGGCCCCAGGCCTGCTGAGCTCTTCATAATAATGCCACCAACGACCCCCCCCTCCCCGTGCCTCCCCCAGCCAGCAGCACCAGCTGAGGAGCTGCAGGTGTCAGCAGGCACTAACCAGGGCAGGGATCCCAGCTCCTCTGAAGGCCCTGGACACCACCAGGAAGGCAACTGTCAAGGGCTGTGGCCAAGGCTGGGAGGACCCCTTTACTGGGAGGACGCCCAGACTGGGCTCATGTGAAAAGTCCCGCACAAAGAGGGAGTGGAGAGAAAAGCCAAACGATAACCATCGCTCCGGAAAGTTTATCCTGCCACTTTGGGGATGCTTGGACAAGGAAGAACAGATCTGTCCAGCCAGCCAGTCAGTTCCTGGGGGGGACCAAGGCCTGGCATAGCCACTGTGGCCCTGGAGACACTTAGCAACTGAGTGGAGGGGATGGCAGCTTGGAGGCTGGCTTTGCCCCCTGCCAGGGTTCTCCTACTCCTAATTTGGCAGAGTTGAGGCCAGAAAAATTGCTCCAGTGGCCAGGCTGTGTCCCAGAGGGGAAAGGCACCAGCCCCTCTTCACCCTCCAACTGAGGCCATGGTGAAGGAGCATCCTGTGTGAGGCTGGGCGCCAAAGGTCCTGATTGGGAAGTTGTAGGACTGTTCCCCTGGTCAGCAGAGCTTAGGGTATGGAGCCCCCACCCAGGGACACTTGCAAAGCCTGGGACAAGCTCCAGATCTGCCCACCACCTCTGGTCACAGATACGGTGCAAAAGGTCTGCCATTCCCACAGGAACTGTGGTGCCTCCCACCCACCACTCTGGTCATGGGTGGGAGGAGAGGACCAGCAACCTCTCAGGGACCCAGTGCCATGCACTGCGGCACTGCCCACTTCTGGCCTCAACAGTGGCAGCTGCCAGGGCTATGAACACACTGCCGTGACCGGTTGGGTGTGCATTTGCTGGTCTGACAATAAAACAGCGCTCGGGTTACTGGGAAGGTATCGGCGCCGAGCAGCCGAGGAGCAAGCGCACGCGGGCTGTAACTCCTTCCTGTCTGCCCGGTTGTCTGTCCGGCCTTCCTCCCCCCATCAATGTCACTTTATTTGCTGCTGGGGTGGCGATAGGATCACTATTAAAAGCACAAGTAGTAGGCATTAAAATGCATTTCGGTTAGTCCGGGATAATAAAGGCGTGCGAGGGGAAGGGGGGAGGTGAAAAGAAGGAAGTTTTAACTCGCTAATAAAAATCAAATGTAGGCAGTTTGCAGGAGCGAGCGGCTCAGTGCTTTGCCTTGCTCTTGTTAAGGGCCTGCTGCCATAAATAACTTCCCTGAGCGAAAGCAAAGGAGAGCCAGGGAGCGAGGACGCAACAACACAAAATTTTTCATTTTTCTCCATAAATCATTTCAGCGTGTGATAATATTTGTTTTTTCTAATGAGTCTCCTGTGATCCATTCCGGGAGCTAACATCAGGGCCTGTCAGGGCATGATGTGTGGGGCACTTCAGCGCTTTACAAAAACTGCCTCCTCTACAGATCCTCCCCTGCCCTTCGTTTATGCTCAGGACAAATGTGGCCAATTTTTTTTTGCGCTGGGATTTCAGGCTCTCTCTCCTTTTGCACAAAGTTCTTCAGCATTAGACCCTGAAAAGACACCACCCAGAAGAGCAAACCATCCCTCTAGTTTTCTCTTTCTCTTTGTCCCCCAGAACAGCAAACATCTGGGATGGTCAGCTCCCAGGATAAGAAAAAACACTATGTGAATGGGAAGGAACCAAAGTGAATGTTGGCAGTGATCCCCAAAAAGGCAGCTCCCTGGAGATAGCTTAACACCTTATGTCTGCCACACTTTCCCTGGCCCATGGGCAGCCCAGCACAGAGTCTGGTACAAATCCAGGTCTCTTTGCCCCCACCCTTGGCTCAACATCTGACTCTACCACACTTTCATGAAGTCCTAGGCACCTGCAGAAGCACTATGGTGACTGCAGGAGGTTCCATTTCCACAAAGCACACACGCCTCCTCATACATTTTCTTTCAGTCATAGCCCAAGAGCTTCACAGTCAGGGTTTCCTAGAGGAAATTCTCTGGGCAAAAACTTGCTTGTTCTGAGATGGAGCTCAACACGCTTGTGGAGGTGACTGCATGCCACAAGGGTCCAAAAAGTGGGGATGAGGTTTCACTGAGACTCCTTCCATTCCTTCACTCCTGCCAGGTCCTAAATACTCATTGCTTCAACCCCCAAGTAAGTGAGACACCAGATCTCAGACCTGTAGAGAGCAGTTTGGGTCAGGGGTGGGAATGAGAGTGTATGCATTCACACCCAGGTGACCAGACTGGCATCAGCCCTGGTTACGACAACCAGAAATTATAACTGAGTGCAGGGCACCCAGGCTAGTGGGTTCAGCTCCTATGGGCAGGAGTACAGTCCCACGGCACCATGTTCAATGTCCCAGCACAGCACCCATGGATCATGAAGACTGAATTCAGTCTGTGCCTCAGTGACATGTCATGCTGGTAGTGAACACAGAGGATGCTGCTGGTGCCTTACAGTCTAATTTAAATGGAAGGCACTTATATTCAGGGAGGTCTATCCACCACCAGCTATGTGGTTGGAGACCACCTCAGTGAGAAATAAAGGGAAAAAAAGAGAAAGTGGTACACCAAGCATGGTGTACAGAAAACAGGAGAGAGGAGCCCAGGAGCATACTTCAGCTGAGATCTATTGCCCAGTAGCTTGGAAATCACCAAAGACTATAAAGATGCTCTGCTCTGAGCATCACACATCAAGAGCAGTTAACACACCGTAATCCTGTGCTCAAGAAAGCAGGATATCCCTGCAGGGCTGGAAACTGAGGCCAACCCTTGCTCCTCCACAGCATGATCCAGGTGAAAAAGAGCTCATTCTGGCTCATTCTGATCCTTCTTCTTGCTCCTGCAATCATCACCATGACTGCCAGAGCCAAGGCTGCTCTTAGCATCACCATCATCAGGGTTGTTATTATTATTATTAACATCATTGTTATGGTGTTTCCAGAGGAGGCTCTTAACTCTGGTCGCCGGGATAAAGGCAAGCTGGTGGCATCTTCAGGGAGTCATAATGGTACAGGGCCCGGCTCAGTGTGTGTTTACTCTCTGCCAATGTATGTGAGAGAGAAAAAGAGAGAGAGGTAGTGAGATAAACACTGTCATGGGCCGCTTCCATCATCTACTCACAAGAGCATAATAAAGCCCTTGTAATATACTAGAACTTGTGTGGTCCCGGGGTCTAATTTGCATACTAATTACTCAGTGCAAATGGGAACGAGGGGTAGGGGGAGGGCGCGCGGGTGAGGGGGACTGGACTATTTGCTCTGCCGTTTCATATCATGCTAACAAGCTAATCCGGCGTGCAGTTAGCTCCTGATATATAACTGCTCATTAGTATTATAATAAAGTACATGAAACAACCATAAAACGTTATATACTGCACAAGTGTTGTTTTCTTGCCAATTATCTGCGGGCGGATTTATCACCGCAGTTGTTGCAAATTCCCCTTGGTGAGGTTTGGGTCGAATAAAGAAAGGTGTTGGTGTGAGGGGGGAGTGGGGGGGCTGCTTGCAAGGGGGAAAACATGTGTTTTCTTAAGTAGCACTTACCGATGCGCCATTTCATATGAGAGAGAGGGAGAATGTTGCATCCTTAGGAGGCTGAGACAGGAAGGGAGCCCAGGGCTCCACGTTCAAATCAAGCAAACTTCTGTCTGTTAGGGAAATGGGACCAGAGCCCTAAGGACGGACTTCAACCCAGCAGAAACCAACTGAGTACAGGGCAATATCTTTTTCCTACTGCCTTCTTCTAGGGTAGAAGGACCAAGACCAGAGAAAAGCAGTTTCATTTGACGTGGAAAGGCTTGCCTGTCACACTTGCCAGCAATGAGGCAAATTCCTCAGAGGAGCCAAATCCAGCCCAGAGTCCCTGCCCAAATCCTGCTGCATCTTCTCTTTCCCATCACTGCACCAACAGTCTGCAAGAATGGACAAACCACAGCTCCCAGCACCTCTCCAGACTGTGCACTGCTGCCTGCCCTGTGGCTGATGTTTCTGCCCTTCCAGCCCATACCACTGCCCCAAAACTGCTTCATGGCACAGGGCTGCTGACGAGCCCTGCATGGCACTGAAAGTCATGGGAATCTTGTGGTTCACTGCTTTACCTTGTTGATCAGAGGACAGCATCCCCTGCCCTCCCACAGGCACAAGAGCAGTTACACAACCTGACAGGCTTCAGCGGAGCGCTGATTTGCAGCCCTTGGTCTGTGGCCCCCGGGGGTCCATGGATTACTTCTCAGCTACCCAGGAATGCTGAACAAGAAAAGCGAACTGAGGATCAAATAGTCCTCTGCATGTGGGCTCCACACCTTCGCTGGAAACCCCCGGGGCACCACAAAATGAGAAGAGGCTGAAAGCTGCTGGGAGGATGTGAATGGCAGAGCACCCGCAGCGCAATGGGGCTGCACGGGGCTGCCAGGAGAACCTGCTGCACTCACCAGAAGAGACAGGGCACCGAGAGCTAATCCTTGTTTCAGCCCGGGAGGGATGGGTGACATGGCTGCAGCTATCACAGGACACATGCAGGGGGCATGGGCTTAGGGTCCTTCACTTACGTTCTCTTAGAAAATCTCTGACAAGACCATGGACCCTTCCTGCCCCAGACAAGACAAGCTCCCTGCCCTTGAGTGCTGCATGTCCTCCTACCTTAACAGGTGCTGGCAGAGTTTGCTGAACATGATGGGCACTTCACCCACGCCTATGCATGACCCATCCCCACGCTCAGCTCTTTTCAGAGATGCTCTGTGCTCCCCGAACCTAACGCTTTGCATCTTCCCAGCACACAAGCATTGCAGATGAGTGTTCAACAGGTACTTTTAAAGCTTCTACGAAACTCAGCATCCCACTATGACCTCACAGCGAAATACCTCTGTAAGAGGAACCCCCCAGCTACCCCTCCTGCTGGCACTGCCTCCCAAACAAACTGTTGTGACCATGCTTGCACAGCCCCTGTGCTGACACGCTCTGATCCAGATGTGCGCTGCCTGGTGTACACAAGGTTATGTTTCCAAACACTCATGCAAGGCAATAGGAAGACAGACGTTCTCTTCTGTGGAAACCCAGTGGCATAAATCCCACCCATTTTCCCTCTTACAAACAGGGGTTACAAATGCAGACCCCCATGGGTATTTCACACAGAGCCATTCTCCCTCTCTTTCACACACGCACACACACAAGCCCCCTTGCTGTGAAGCATTTGCTTATTTATGGCTTGTTTTTGTCAAGCGAAGGCAGGACTGACAGCTCTCAGTGGTGGGGCTCTGTCTGTCTAACTCTGTAATAAGACACATGATATCCATTCTGCTGCCAGCGGGGAGTGAATCACGCCAACCCTGTCACCCCGCTTCGCCTTGGCGAACTCCGCAGCTTGTTAGCATCACAATATTGGGAGCAAAATGTGACCCAGCGCTCCATGCCCCCTCCTCCCTCGCTCTGAAAAGAGAGGGGGGAACACACACGCTCGCATCTCGACTCCAGGGAAAGGCACAAATCCCCCACAGGGCTTTAAAAGGACTTAAAACCATTTTAATAAACTGATCGTAGAGGAAACACCTCCCCTTGGGAGAGGGTCACGGAGCAAATGCCAACACTGTCTCTGTCCTGCTCTGCTTGCCCCGGAGCTGCTCTGGGGCACCAAGGAAGGGGTTTCCCCCATACTCTCTCCTGCGGATGGCAAACGGAATGAGCATCCCGGCCGATCAGGGTGAAGGAGGGCTGCTGGGACCCATTTCCAACCCCAGCATCCCAGGCTGGGCCAGGAGGAGTCACCACAGAAGCACTGAAAGACCCCAATCTCCCTCCCCAAGCCCCTCCAGTCACGGGGAGGGGAACTCCTACTTACAGCTTGTTCCCAGGAGATAAATAGACCTCAGTAAAAAGATTGCTACATCCTTTCAATAAAGATTTTTTCCTCTTTCCCAGACAGCTTGTGAAATGTTTTAAAAGCTTCTCACATTTCCAGTGAAACCCACAGAGAAGAATTTTGCTTGTTATCAGCCCTAGAAGACCCTGATAGACGGATGATATTTTTTCCCCCTCCTTTCTCTCTCTTACACTCTCTTTTTTTACAAGCTGAAAAGAGAGTCACAGTGTGTTTTATAACCGGCTCTCTGCATTTCAAAAGCTCCACGAGAGCTCTCTGCGAACCCTGATAAGCCCAGGGCTCTTAGTGTCTTAAATACCTTTGACAAGCTATACATTACAACGCTAATAATTTGCCAAATTTGCGCCCATAATATGATATCTGTAAAACGTCAAGGGTGGTAATGCGATTAGCGGCCTCAAATGAAATATCGAACATTCAGCGTTTAGGCCCTGAATAGGGGAGAAAGGAAAGGAAATCAATTTCAAAAGCAGGAGGGAAAGAAGCGATAAGCGTGTAATAAAAAGGGAGAGGGGAGCATGGACAGGCTGGGAGAAAGAGCATCTTGTTTTTCATTCTTCCTTTTTTAAGGCATTCAAGTCTTAAAACGGAAAAAAAAAAAAAAAAGAGGGGAAAGAAAGTACAAACAAACATCTCTGAATTAAGCTGGTTACAACTCTACAAAATAACATTTGGCCACCCTAACAACCCCAGGGTTTGGTGGATGGTGAAGGTGGGGGAAGGACTTGCTATTTGCTGTCTGATCCCCCTTATCCAACTCCCCGCCCCGAACAGTTCGGGTCCATAAAACACAGGATGTGAAATTACAAGTAGTCTGAGGGTGGGCTGCCCCCTCCTCTCTCCCCCACTCAAGGTGGTGGAATCATAATGTACTAATTATCTGAAACCACTCCGAGTAGAAAAGAAACTGTCACATACCAGGCTGTAGACTAAATAACAAACATCCCACACCTGCGGCTTTATGAGCGCTTGCTGCGCAAGGCAGCCAGGGGGAGGGAATTCCCTGCTCCCCACTGGCACGGTGGACAGGCTCCTGCCAGGATGGGATACCGGATGCTGCAACCTGGGCCTGAGCAGGGGCTGAGCCCTGCAAGTGGCCTAAATGCATGCATGAATCTAATTGATAGTTCTGTTCTGGCTTTGCATTTGGTTCGGCATGAAAACAAACCTTCTGCCAGGGTCTGGGTGGGAAGCGGGAGGACCCACCAAAGGAAGGTGACCCACACCAAGGGCAGGAGGCATGGAAGAAGGAGATAGTCAACAGTGCACGTTGGTTGTTCTAGAAACAGATCTGGACACTGTCAAGACAGCAAAGGTGGGAACAGACCACTGGAGACTCTCAAACCAGTGCAACCAAGGAGAAACTCCGTGGAAGCAGCCCAGAAGGCATCAGGCAATGACCCTGCCTCCCTATCCTTCACCGCAGCTGGAGCCTGAAGAACACTGTGTCTGCACACAAAATAACTTGTGGGTACTCAACCATGGCACTCTGGGGTTGAAAGAGACTGGAGCAGTGCAACAGGGTCAGCCCACTGCAGCCCCACACATCTGGTGAGGTCAGCAGCATCCTCAGACGCTGCAGGAGATCTGGGATGCACACTTTGTGTAGTGACAGTTCTGTTATCCTTGGCTCCTCTTGGGCTTCGGCTTCTGTGCCAAGGCTGACCAGAGGAAGGCAGAGTCCCAGCTCCCATGTGTACATACCACCAGAAACTACATTGAGGTCCACCAAACCCTCCCATGAAGGAATAATGATGGTACTTGGACAGTAGAAAAGCCACAGGAGAGCACCATGGCTACTGGACAACAAGTCAGAAGTAGGCAACTTCCAGTCGAGGGAGCTTTGCCTTAGGTTTTGCCATGCAGCCAGGGGATTTCAGCTGAAGTCTATCAGTGACTGGCACAAGGGCTGGAGAGGAATAACCCCAAACTGTCAACTGCAGAGCGCTTAGACTTGCTGGAGTACTGAGCTCTGCTCACCACTGCAGGCAAGGTGCTGGATTAAACAGATCGCTAATTTGCTTCCCAGCAGGACAAGTCCCCCAGAAATTCACGTTTCTGAGGAGAGCTGAAAACGGCCATAGGGACAGGCCTGGCCAGCTGCTGGTCTGACAGGATGGCCTGGATTTCTACAGGCTATGTGAAGGGTGCAAGGTCCAAAGCAGGGACTTTTCTGAATGGAAATCTGTGGAAGTCTAGCAGAGACAAGGAGGACAAGTGCCATCACTGCCTCTCAGCTGCACAGTAAGAAGAGCTGTGTGAGCATAGGGCCATGCTTGGGCATGCTTGGTCCCATATGACTTCCAGCAGGCAAGCGTGGTGCTGGTGTCTTGGGCCTTGGCCAGCCCTCCTATAGGCAGTGACACATGGATAGTATCCTCACTGAAAATTCAGATCCCAGTCAGTGGAACAGCCAAGATTGTTGCTCCAGGTCAGGGTGCTGCCCTCCTTCCTCCCAGTACAAGCAGCAGATCTGTGCTCAGACTTACACTCCTGGGTCTGCATCCACCTCCAAGCTTAGCCAGCACCTCTGAACCCTCTGCATATAGGGAGAATTAACACCAGTCCAGCACTAGTGATGGGTACAGCAGAGCCAGAACAAACACCTGGATGGCCACCAGCAGCACACCTTACTGCAACCTGCAAATCCCCCAGACCCTTCCTGAAGGCACTGGGGTCTCCAGGTGGCCCTGCCTGGGGCAGTTGGGAGAGCGGAAGGTGCTGGTCCCCTGTGGAATGAGAAAACACACCGGTGTGGGGGCAGAGCACGTGCCCCTTGGCCAAGCATGGAATGGTCATTACAGGACCACTTCTTGCGGCATCACGAGTCATTAAAGCCAAGAGTGCTTGGGGAATCATCAGCACCAGCCAAACGACTTCCCCAGATGTGGCTTGTTCTCAGGATGTGGGAGCCCCCATGGACACCCACCTCCGATCTCAGCTCCTCCAGACAAAACATTCCCAGCGCTGGAGTCTCCACCCAGCACCCCACTTGCAGGAGCTTTCTAGGCCATTTAGCAGGAGGCAGTGTTTTGTTTAGAACAGATGTTGCCTTCCCCCTGCCCCCAAGGTCCCCAGCAGCTCTGCAGCCTTTGAGCTGGGAAGGCAAACGACTTTTGCACACTTGCTTAAGGTCAGTCAGGTGCATGCGCACAGGCACACACATTCTCACATAGACGAGCTCGGCAGTGGGGTGGGTGGAGAGGTACCCCAAGACTAAAGTAAAGCAAGCACTGGGAAAAGTTACGGCTATGCTCAGCCTTTAGTGTTAAAAGGCCTTCTCTTCCCCACAACCAGCCAGCAGCACAGATGCTGGGACTTTGCACTGCCATCTCTCAACTAGAGTTAAGCAAATTCTCTGTCCTTTCTGGGAGAAGTGGCGAGCTGAGATGGTTGCAGGAGCTGGGCCAAGGCAAGACCTTCTCCAGGCTGACCACAGCAGTGGATGATCTGTGTGGGCCTGGTGGATCAGCACAGAGCTTCTGTGTCACGACTGTCACCTGACTACAGTGAAGAACAGACAACTGTTCACAGCTTAAACAACAGATGCATTTATTTATTCCCAAAACATCACACCAACGTGGGCCACCTGAGGCCTGCAAATCCACCAAGTGCCCAGTGAGCTCAGGTTACTCTGCAGGACCATGGAACACCACTTCCAACCCAGCTACACAGGGAATGGTGCTTGCTGAGATTAGCTTTTTCTCTGCTCAATCTGGTCCAAATGACTATTGATCCCTTAACACTGAGGTGTAACAACAGCCCTCAGGCATTTTCACTGAGAGATCCCACTTTAAGCTCCTTGTCTCTTTCAAACTGCACTGCTGCAAAACTACTGGTTTGATTTTGGTCAGAATGGGAGCAAGACATCTGTACAAGCGCCCTTTGGCCATTCCCATGGGATAAATGTACCTGCTGTGCATCCAGGCTGCCCCCTTGGGGTCAGTCCTTGAAGAATATTGTCCAACTTCTAATGGGCGATGGACATGACAAGGCTTGAGATGATTTACTACATACACTTAGAGTTCCTAAAGACAGGACAGTGAAAGAATTGGAACCTTTTCAACAAACAAACCAACGTGCAGACCTGAATTCCAGTTGAAGATCTTTTGTTCACAAGACCAGCAGCCCTTTGTGCTAAATCCAGCTTAAAGACAGAGGCATTTGTTACTCAATGCCCGCTAGAAACATCTCAATATCTTCTAGAATATATTTGTGATCGAAATTGCAGTGATGCACTTTGTCACTGAGCTTGCATAACCACGTGTGGTGCATTCACTTCTTGAGGGTGTCTGCAGGGTCTTGTACAAGTTTGAGTCCCCATCCCAAGCAGTGAATATGAAATTGCACAGACATACACAAATGCTTGTGGTCTACATTTCCAAGTTTCTGTTTGCAGTCACAGCTCTGGTCCCGTGGTCGCTTTCTGGCTAAGTGTGCAATCCTGCGGTATAGAGCATTTCATTAGCACACACTATTCCTTTGCTATTCCAAGGGAAAACAAGTTGACTGAGATGTGTTGAGCAAGAAAATGTGCATGGGAAGTTGAAACAGCAGGAAAGACCTGAGTGATGTTTGGGGACATCAAGCTGGAGTACAGTAGAGGACATCAAGCTGGACTTCAAGCTGCAAAGGGATCAGAGCCTGGAGCAGCATTTTACTTTGGCTGGCACTGACATGCCCATGTTGGAGAAAGGACATTGTCCCCAAGTACCACTGTGCTGGAGAGAGGAAGAGATCACCTTTAGTAGCAAGAGATCCTGGGAGATGATCAAGGAGCTGCCTAGGACTGGGGAAACTGTGGCTGCATTCAGGGAAGGAGGTTCAAAGCATCTGAGGATGGGTGAGATATTGTGGACCTCTGCTCTCTGCACAGAGTAAACATTAAAGGAAGCACAATGAGCTGAGGGCTAAGAGGACAGCAGAGCAGCCTCCAGACACAGGGCTGCCCTTCCCTGGATGTACATTGTTTTTTACTGTACATCCTATTCACATCCATCCTTCTCGCTGCATGTATATCCTTTTCACTGTGCTCTGCTTGCACGGGCTCTTACAAGACAGTGAGGCTTTTAGGGGCTCTTCCACCCCCTACAAGAGGAGGTGGAGAAAGATAGAAGGGATCTCACTCCATGGTGTGCACAGCAGCAAGAAAGACACTCCTTCCCATAGCCCCTCTTTTCTGCGCTGGCTTCTGTGCCCCACTGTGCTCCTCGCTTTCCTGTGCCACCAGCCTTGGCATGGCCGAGCCTCAGAGCAATCTCAGTGGGGTCCCCATGTTCCACTTCTCCTGAAGGAGACTTCAGCTGTGCCGGCTTTCAGCATCTGACCCAGAGCTTTAAAAACCTGGGAGCCGTGCAGAGGGCTCTCTTGTTCAGGGACCCGCATTCTGACTTTGATTAAGTGATGGACATGAAAACACACAGACACACAAACACAGTGCAAGGCAATGTCCCCAGAGGAATGGGAAAAAAGAGAGATAAAAACCAAACAGCCGTTTTCACCCCCCAAACCGTATAATTTTGTGTAAATTTTTACTTTAAACATCTCTTTTTTTCCTGAGCTGTGATATAGGCCCTGTCAAAACCAGGGCCAATTACTGCCATTAGGTTCCCATTATGTCACTGCTTCTCCCCCCATTATGAAGGTCTTCGGCACACAGAGCTATAATCTTCACTCACTCTCGCTCCATCACTCCCAGAAGGAACAAAATTGTTTAAAAAAAATAAAGCCTTTATTTTGCCCCTGTCAACTCTGAAAAGGAAGGAAGGGAAAAAGAGAAAGAAACTGGTAAAGTTTTTAACTGTGAGGTTGCCAAAAGGATTGAGAGAAAGTGTTCAGCACAGCCAAGGCGTATGAATCGGGGGCTGGGAGGAGTACTCTGCAGGATCACCCACAAGTCAGTCTCCTTAACCCTCCCAGGGGAGATATTTTCTTCCCTTCACTTCTGCCAAAGCAGACCTGTGGTGAGCCTGACACTGCCACTGGGAATGGAGAACACAGAGAATGACTGTTGGGAGCAGCACACAAGACAAAATTCGTGTTCCACATCACACTCCCCATGGAGAGTTACAGCAATTTGCTGCTAAAGCAGCCACCCCGTCTGCTTCCAAATACTGACCAGCCTCTTCACCCAAAGTGCTGGCATTGAGCCTGAAACTGACCTGAGAACATCCTCAGAGGTACATGGACCTGACATCTGCTGCCATCAAGGCAGAGCCTGCAGGATCATGCCCAGGAAGGATGATTAGCTGAGGAGAGCTGAGGTGACCATGCCCCGAGGCCTCAGGGATAGGAGTGCACAAGACCATGCACACATCTGAGAGGGCAACTCAGCAAGGGTGTCAGACAGCTCACGAAGGATGATGAGGGCCAGGCACTTTAGAGGGCTGCTCACCTGTCAAAGTAAGAGCAGTCCTGGTCCTGGAGCTCAGGAGAATGTATCATCCCAAACACATTCACACTTGGCCACAACTGGACAAGACCACATGTCGGGATATCAGAAGAGGGCTACTACGCAAGTTCTCAAAACTCTGCTGGTGCTCTCAAGTTCAGCTCCTCCCTGGGATGCTGAGAGAGGGAGAGCAGTGTCTGCAGTTACCTGCAGTGGGTGATTCCAGGGTGAGCAGTAAGAGGCTCTGCCCCATCACACCCATTGTCACATCTCCAAACACCCTGTGTGTTCCTTCATGCTGTTCACTGCTTTGTCTTGATCCTACTAGCCTGCATTTTGTGTGCGGTTCATGTGAAAACCAAGGAATGAATCTACTCTAGTTTGCTATGAGAGCTGGATATGGTCAGCTCCTATAAAATGAACTAGACTCTGAAATGCAATACCCAATCCATCTCCCTCAGTGCCAGTTAATTCAGTCCTAGGGCTCCATTTTGGTCAAGGCTGGAGGCAGAAGCAGCATGGGAATCTGACGTGGTATCAAATAACAGCAGAAACTCAGACCAAAGCATCCAGAGAGAGCCTGTACTCAAACCGCATGGAGCTCACAGCCCCACCATGTGAGGAATGAGCACATGTCCTTTCCAACCAGCTGCACTTTACTCACATGCAGTTCCCCAGACACTGACAACAAATCTCCCAAACCTTTCTCTGTTCCCCCTTGTATCCCTGCTGCTGTATCCACTGAAAAGGCAACAGCTCCCCTCCCAAACCAGAGTCATTCCTCTCCTCTCATGGTTCCCGCACCCCTCTCTGGAGACCCCCTACAGATGACAGCATCTGGCAACTCTGGAGCCACAGAGAAGGGGCACAATTTGCCCCTAAACAAAGAAACATCATCTTTGCTAAAGCGATTTCCACCCTCAGTGAGACCTCACAGAGCCATCCTCCCTTTGAATGCAAAGGTCTCGCCCATTCCTCTGCAGAGAGAGGGAGGAAAAGAAAGGGGAAAGCAAAAGAAAAGGCGTGGGGGGGTCGGAGAGGGACACAGTGACAGACACTTTGGCTTTCCTGAGCTAAAGGCTGAGCCAATGCAATGAAAGCGCTCAACAGCGACCCACTGAGCTGTCACTTATGCGAGTCTGTGTGCGAGACACAGAAGAAGGGCTGCGCCCGCCAATTGCCCCGCTTTCCACCAGCCCCCTTTTGTTTTTGTTTAAATCAAATCAAGGGCCGCTTTAAGATGTGCAGCAAAGCAATTTGCTGAGTATTCTTCCCCCCTGTCATGCCAGCAGCAGCCCCTGGTAACTGGGAAGCTGCCCACTTGGAGGGGGAGACCCCCAGGCTGCCTTGCCAGAGAGGGCGCAGGGCGAAGGCAGGGCAACTGGGCACCGGGACACTGCTGCCAGCGGCCGCGTTCTCTACTTGTCTGCCAGCCTAGGAAGTGACAAGCTCAAGCTGCAATGGGGGACTTGGGGGGACCCACATGCCTCAGTAACCTCCCCGTAACCTCCCCTCCTGGCTGTAGAAGTCAGTGGATTGAGGACACTGGCTTGGGGGGGGGACGACATATTTTTTGCTTTGTCTGGACCTATCCAGCTGCATGATGCAGGCCTGAGGCAGAGGTACACAGACTGCAGGGCTATGGCTCTGCTGTCACCTAGAATCCCCTTGTTCCAGCTTCCACTGAGTGGAACAGAGCAGCCTGGGTCCAGGAACTGCCTGAATTTGTTCTGCTGGGAAGCAAAGGTCCTCCCTCCCTGTCCTTTGGCCAACAAAGCTGTGGATGGAATCCTGGAGTGTTCAATAGCCAAGGACACCAACTGGGCCCAGGCTCTGCACCCCAACCCTCTGCCACCTCCATGCCCCCAGTGTGAGCACTGGGAGGGGAAACAGGCATGGGGCCATCCTCATGGGTCTTTCCCTAAAAACACTGCTGGGGAAAAGTTGCTATTGCTGCTGCACTACCAGTGCAGGAGAAGAGAACTTGCTGAGGAAGAAGGCTGAGGAGGAGGAGGGTGTAGAGCTGGGAGGGCTCAGGAAATTCGCTGCATGCGTGAGGGCGGAGGTAAGAGATGAGCTGGAGGAGCGAGATGCTGAAAGACTCTGCCTCTATGTGTGCAAAGCACACAGATTACAAGAATTCAAGTTCCCAGGCCCAGAAGAAATGAAAATGAGGGAATTAGGGAGTGACAGGGCTGGATATCCTCCTCAACTCTACTGAAAACAGGAAGCAGCCTGGATTTCCAGCTCATGGACCAGAGTCAGCCATGATGCTGGTTATCTGGTTACTCTGGCAAGTCCCTTGGCTGCCTTGTGCTTCACTTTTTCAAAATAAAGTACTAACTAGGTTCATCTCCCTAGTGAAGTACTGAGAGTCCTATAGATTTAAAGAGAGTTGTAAGAACAAAACAGCATGAGCATTATCACAGTTGCTACACCAGAGGACTGGAGGTCAAAACACTGGTAATGTTTCTCAAAGAGGCCAAAAGACGGCCATGGGGATTACAGATGAGCAAAACCCCATTTCAGTGTTCAGCAACTTGCTGGAAACAGTTCCCAAATTAAGGACTGTGTTCAGATGCTCATGATTTAACACACCCCTCACAGGAAGCCTCCTCCAAAGGCAAATACTCTCAGCTCAATGACTGGCAGGCAAGTTTTTTTGCTTTCTAAATGCACATAAGACAGCCAGAGTCATCAACAGGAAAAAAAGCAGACTTCTCCCCCAAAAAAGGCATGGTAACCACAAGCTGGGTGACCCACACATGCACCAGTAGCGGGGATGCCAATTCTGCTGCAAACAGAAACGTTCACGTGAACTATAGCCACCATCCAAGGCTGAGAATAACCTTTTTCCTAAAGAGAATGAAATTATCTTTTCTGTAGAGGAGAAGTAGAAATGGTCACAAAGGACATACGAAACAGGGAGCAGGAATAGTTTTAATGAAATAACGCCTACTACGCTTTTCCTCTGGTAAAGGAAGAAGGGAAATAAATAAAAAATATTAATGGCAAAATCCCCTTACAATTGATAAAAAGGCAATAGTTATAGAAAACACACAGTTAGCCCCTGTGAATCCTTGCCGCAAGCTGAGGCTACAAAGAGAGAAAAAAACCCCACTTAAACAGGATAATGGAAACATCCTGGGTTATAGCAACAAGAGTAAACAAAAACTGTCACTGTCATTTTTTAAAGGAGTACACACACTTTCAACCAAGTAAGAAAAAGTTCCCCTGTGGTCAATTTATGCCAAAATTACATGCCCTGCTGAACCATCCTCTACCACAGCCAGTGTGTCCTGCACCAGACAGGATGCTGGGTTTCATGGACACTGTCCTGATTTCAGGTGTGTGTTTTCACATGTGCCCTGCCCCCACTGATATCCTCTCCATACCAACAGCTTTCAAGGGGTTAAAATAAAACTTCTCCCCAAGAAGAAGAAGAAGAAGAAGAAGAAGAAGAAGAAGAAGAAGAAGAAGAAGAAGAAGAAGAAGAAGAAGAAGAAAAGAGCCAGAGAGACAAAGTTAATTGAAACTGCTGTTTAATTTTTCAGCTCCACTGGATTACACTGTGGCACAGATGGTTCATCAAGACAGTCTCTGTCTGTATCACTGTCCGTCCCAGCCTCTCCCCCCCATCATGCAGAAGGGAGGGGGAGGAAAAAAACACAGCAGGCAGTGGCACAAAAAAAAAAAAAAAAAGGCAACTTAACACAAAAGAGCATTCTGTGCAGCTCTTTTCAAGGCGCTGGGACAATGCTCCCAACTTGATCCTTTCATAAAGAAAACGTTTCGGGGTCAGAAAACAGGACACATTAAGCCCAGAGAAGCACATTGGCCATTTTACCGCTGACTTTCGTGGCTAGCTAGAAGGCTGCACCAGAGTTGGGTTATTTTAGTTGTTTTTAAAGGCGGCAGCCCTGTAGGAACAATCGCATTTGGGGTTTGGGGTGGCCTCGGCTCCCATCCGCCCGCAGCACCCCGTGCTCCAGCACAGCTCACCCATCCCTCTCTGCTGAGAAAAGTCTAACGGAGATGAAAGGCACCCTCTTTAACTGGATTACCCTTACAAGCAACCAAACCAAAGAGACTAAGAAACAGCTAATTAAAGCTGTTCAGATACAAAGAGCAAATCCTTCCTCCTGCTCTTCCTTCTCTCGTTCAGCCCAATTCATTCATATTTCCCCTTATGCCTTATTAATTCCTCTATCGCTGCTCTAGGGAACAGGGGGTGAGGGAAAGAAGGCAGGTGGGGAGTGTGAGAAAGGGGACCAAACCTATCCATAGGTCAGATTTTCAGCATTGATTTGGCTTTTGCCACAGCTACAACCCATTGATTCTTAAGCTTAAATTGATGATTAGCACTTTCTGATTGGAATAATTCCTGGATCCTTGCAAAGAAAAAAAACTCAACAGCTTTTTCTTTGTGCAGTAATTTGCTCTGCTAATCATATTTTCCAGAGGCCCAGCAAAGGTAAAAGTCCTTCAATTTAAATTTTGGCTAAGCATCATATCTCTAGCTAAGGCAGGAAGAGAGGGCAAAGCAAAAAGTTGAATTTTTGCCCACATGAACTTCTCAGCAGGTAGCTATTGCCCTTGGGGTAAGAGCCAAATCTTAACTCCAGAGCAAAACTCATACTGAAGCTTTTTCAAAGACGACATCTGCCTGGGGGATATTTTTTGGTTTAAATTCTCCATACCAGGTATATAAGGCATAAAAGTCCAATCTCAAATGAGAGAGATTCTGAACTTCTCAGAAAACTCCTGGTCAGGCATTCAGAAGAAGGCTGTGGACTCCTTTACAATTGAATCCCGTTTCTCTATTTCCTCCTAGTAAAGCAAGTATTTCACTGTCCCCAACACTGCTAGGAAAGCATGAAAAAAGGACTGTTCAACTGCTCTGTACCAGGCCAGCTCCCTTCACTCCATCCCATCCTGCCAGCACATACTGCATAACCAAGAATCTGCTGACTTTCCAACCAGAGGAAGTTTCTCCATCATGAAGGAGACTCAGGCTCTCCAGAGGAGTCCACAAGGCCATGTCATTAAGCAATGATTTTTCTACAACCAGAGATTAGATGAGAAACTGCATTCTTCGCTTCCACCTGCCCCTGACAGATCTCTGTTCCTCTGGTACAGCACTTTCTGGACGGTTATTAAACAGAGACTCAGAATCAGGCAAATTTGGGCCTGTGATGCCATTTCACAGCTAGGATAACTGAGGTCAAGGAAAACTGAGCAGCTTTGTCAAGGTCACAGGAGCAGCCCAGAGCCGACTTGCAGTGCCACATGGGAACCAGGCTGGCACTTGGCTTCCCCCCTCCACCAAAAATAAATCGTAGGAGAAAGCAATTCTGATGGTTTCAGGCCAGGGAGGAGCGTACAGGTGGGAAAAGAGCTGCATCATCCCCGGGATGGCTGATGCACCAACCACGGCTGCCCTGCTCCAGAATGCTCCCAGTCAGCAGTGCAAACCACAGCTGCCTTCCATGGTTAAGAGTAGGGAAACTAGAAAAATCACCTTAGAAAAATCACAAATGAAACCAGAACACCATGTGCAATTACTTCTAACAGCTCCTGTACAGCAG
Organism: Orthonyx spaldingii; assembly: GCA_013397795.1. Classification (NCBI taxonomy): domain Eukaryota; kingdom Metazoa; phylum Chordata; class Aves; order Passeriformes; family Orthonychidae; genus Orthonyx; species Orthonyx spaldingii. The sequence goes on along the minus strand of VZTJ01002332.1, from coordinate 294,984 downwards.
GATGACACAAACACACTCCAGGCTCCAGTACCTTGGGAGCTGTGTTTTAAAAGTTCACCTGTCTCCATGACCTGTTCCCTCCTGTCTCCTCCTTAGCATCTTTTGTGTGTGGGCAGCTGCCATGCAGGTGTGGGTACCCAGGAGCATCCTTAGCTGCTGTGTGCATGGGTATCCTTACCACTGTGGAAAAGCCATCATTACTCTTGTGTTGAGACATCTGCTTCAGGTTGAAGGACATGCCTGGCTTCGTATAAGAAGGTACTTTCCACTTTTATATTTTTTTCTTTGCTTTTGAAGAGGACCTGCCAGCTTCCCACCTCCCATCTCACCTGCCACAAACAGGGTGCCAAGAGGTGGAAGAGTCAGAGTGGCAGAGAGGGAGAGGAGGCTGGAGGGGGAGGGGGAGCAGAGATGACTGGAGGGAGGTCGAGAGAGGAACGAAGAAAGAGGAAAGAAAAGAAAAACCCAGCAGTGCACCATGTTGCATTGTTCACGCTCAGACCTTCAATTTGCTCTCTGCATTCTCCTGCAGCGGGGAGAATGTTACGCTGGCTTAAGAGACAAATCGGACACAAAATAAAGACCAAGCACTCAGCAGTAAAGCAATTATCGCAACATTTTATGCCGGGCCTGTTCCTTTTGAAGGCAGCCTGGTGCTGCCCGCATGTACCTTAACCCGTTCCTAATAACCATAAAGTCACCATTATTTACGGTACAAGACATTAAATAAATAATGAAAAAGCTGCCGGCGACGGAGCGAGGCAAGTGGGGGTTGCAGGGAATCTCCCGAGACCAGAGCTGGCACTGGCTTAACCTGCTCTGCAGAAGGCAGAGGAAAACAACTTCCTTGGACCTGGGGAAGGGAGGATACATTTTTATTTTGGGGTAGCACTTTAGGCGCTGGGACCAGAGTAAAGATTAGATTGTGGGGATTTTTTCAAAGAAGAGAGAAGCAAAATGCAGTTGTATGGACTCATGGGCAAGCCACAAACCAAAAAGGTTCCTACAAGAAGAAGGAGGGGTGGCAGGGCCGGATTCTGACTTTCACTTTGCCAGCATAAATCCTGGTGTAATGCTGTTGGAACCAGGCGCTCCTGAACACTTGCAGGATGTAGCTGAGACCAGACGTGCGTACTCTATGAGGAGACATCCAGTCCTATCTTGCTTAAATTGAGAGGTGAATAGATAAAAATAAAATATGGATGTAAATACAGGTCACGGGAGGACTTCCCACAGCTGTGGATCAGGTTAATGTACAAAGGGCATTTACCGTACTTGAGCTCCACCTCTCACTGTGCACCCACACAGCTTCACCAGGAGACATTTGCCCTTCAAGCTCTGCTGACTAGTTTCATAAACAAACATCTTGATGCCTCTGCTTTGAAGGTGTAGCTGCTTTCCCCCAAACAGGTTTTCTTTTTTTAACCTCTCCCTCTCTTGATAATCTTCCGTCTCTGAGCAATGCTGGGTCACACTCTGGCTGCTGTGCCACCCTGGTCAACCCCAGCAGCCTGGGCAGGTACAGGTACCTCCTTCACCCTCACTCATGCCTTGTGTCAGCACACCAGGGTACTTGCTCTGAAACAGTGCAGCAGCTCCTCCACTCTGTGGTCCTACAGGGCGACAGACACACAGATGGAAAGCAAGACACTGAATGCTGTCTTCCACAGAACCTCAGGTCAGAGGTTCTCATGGTGAGGGATATAAAGCACCTGCATCTGCTGGCAATATCTGCCCAATGTAGGAGTCAACAGCAGGCATGCCCTTGGGTTATGGTGCTGTTCCTGAAAGGGATGGTCAGTCTTCATTGTCCACCAACACTTTCTTCTAACTGATTTCTAAAACAGACCCTTACAGCTTGATGTGGAGATGGTGAACAGGGATACCTCCATACCAGCCACCCACTGAAGTTGCTGGGCTTACATCAGAGATGGAAAGCAGAAACAATTCAGCATTGTCCTTCTGTGCCAAGCATCACAGTGATTCTGTGAAACTGCTTTATAACTCTCAAGGCAATCAATGTGAATTTTCATAGTGTTTTAAAGACAAAGAAAACTCCACACCAGGTAGAAAGGGCATACAACAAGATTACTCTAAGAAATATGATTCATATTTTGCATTTCTACCTGGTAAGTACTGTTCAAGGGCAAAGCTTATGTATACTTGAAAATGCACAAACACAATGTGGAGCAATGGAGGACACCTGATCCTCACAGAGCCACTGCAATGCTGCTGGTGAGCTCTCCCAGGCACTTCTCTGCTGGGGTTTCATTTGGCTGCCCATATTTGTTAACAGACTAAACTTAAAAAAAAAGATTCAGGATTAAATGAGACTCATTTCAAAGCATTCCTTGTGTTGCGGAAATTCCTCCCAAATTATATTGAAATAAGGCTTGGGAAAAAGTGTTGTCCCTGGGGCAGGACAGAAGTTCTGGATCTTCTGACTTTTGAGGAACAGAAATGGGTTCTTTATATTTGTAGAATAGGAGACCTCCTTTTATAAGAGCTAAGATCTGCTCCTGGCAACCTCTCTTCACCTCTCGACTGCTTCTGATGGAAGTACAAGAGGAAGAAATTATTTCACTGCCAAGGACACACTGGTCTGGCAGCACACACACTTCTGGGACATAAAATGTTTCTTATCAAAATCCAAAGGCTGTTGAGCTTATTTTCTTTAAACCAGAAATATCCCATTCTTTCTATGACCTGAGAATCGGGATCCATGTCCTAGGATTAAGAATTTTCTTCAAAAATGGAAAATCATCATGGAGCTTCCACATTTTTTACTCCAAGTTTGTCCCACAAAGAACTGCAGCAACTAGAAGAAGAGGGCAGTGTTTGATTTTTCACATCAGAGGTGTGTACCTGAATGGTCCCTGAGGAGAGCTGAGATCTGCTCTTGGAAGTGCGGGTTTGTGTTTTTCTTAAGTCTACCCAAAACAAAGGAAAACAAGCTCTTCTGCAGCTGAATGGGAGAGTCAACTGCACCACACACAAAAGAGGAAGGGCCATCTGCACTATCTGATTCAACCAGGGAAGCTGGTACAGGTGCCTCTCTACCATTGGGCAGATGGGGGGCAAGAGCAGCATCAGCACTTGCAAGGAACGCATTACTGGAGAAGATGACAGGCTGGCATGAGTGATGCTTCTCTCCCCCAGGGCTGGCCATGCAGAGAGAGTAATCCCCTGCTGCCTCTGGGCTGTGGAGGGGATGAGCAGGGTGCAGAGGCAGATGAACCAGCTCGTGGAGGTTGCAGCGTGCTGCTCTCACTCTGTCACCGTGCTGTGAGATTGGAAATTGCACGGTACCCAACTGAGGGGTGCCTCAGCATCCAGCTGAACAAGCCTTTCCAAAGCCTGTGCTGTGGTGACAACTGTGGCACTGCACAGGAAAGAGGACCCGAGGTATCTCGGGAGACACCAGGCACCCCATGCCCCCTTTCACCCCAAGGTTATAAAGCAGAGTGCGGGGCAGGCAGGCACAGAGGCAGAAGCAGCTGCTCCCTGTAAGATCTGCTCCATTACACCTCTCAGAAACGGGGAGAAGGGATGGGAAGGGAAGGAGGGAGGAGGCGTATTTCTAGGCATCGGTGGGTCCATTCTTCACCAGCTTACGCAAGTCAAAGCTACCACCGATGGGGGGGGGACGAGCCGGGCGGGGATGGCCAATGCTCCGCGAGGACAAGCCATTCAGGCGGCCTTGTGTGTCACACCCAACTCTTCGGGTGGACATGCCTGTCTCAGAGCTACTGAGAAAGCCACCACAGCGGTGTCTCACAGTCCCCGTGCGACACCCTCTCCCTGTGCCTGCCAAATCCGCAGGCTCTGGGATGACACTTTTTTTTGGATGCCTAGCCCCAAAGCCAAACTGATGTCATTAAAGAGGCTGCCCCCCCTCCCCCTCGCCTCCCCAGCGCCCGGCCACCAGGCTCAGCTGAAATGTAAACCTCCCCTCCTCTCCCCGCAACAAAAGCGAAAGGCTTTCAAAGCCCAACCTGATTGAAATTCAAAAACTTTTTCAGCCCCTCTCCCTCCTCCCCACCTTGAAAAGAGAGTGTATAAAACTGGGAGACAAAAGCCTCCCCCAGCCCACCCTCGGCATTGTCTGGCCGGGGCGGGTTCGGGCCAGCGACAAGGGGCACCCAACCCGGCGGGGGCCCCGTTCCCGCTGCCCGCGCCCCGCTCGTCCTCGGCCGGGGGGTCCCGAGCGTCACAACACACCCGCACGCACCCAAAATAACCCGCTCCCCGCCTTTGTGCGGCACACAAAGGAGAGCCCGGCGCTGATGGAGCCGGGTGGGTGATTTACTCACCTGCCTCTCCGGCCCCCCGTGGGTTTCTATGGGGCGGGGGGGAGGGGAGGGCTGGCCTTTGGTTTTACACATACACACATACGGCTTTTGTTGCTGTCCCCCCCTTCTCCTGAGCCGGCATCTTCTGGGTGATCCTTAACCTCGCGGCTCGCCCGTGTCCCTCCCCTCCATACCAGCGCTGGGTGTCCCATTCAGTGCTCATGGTCCAGGCATTGAGTTCTGCAGCTCCCTTACCTTTGGGACAGACATTTCAGGGTTCTCCTTTTGAGGTGAGCTCCCCTCTATGCATCTTCAGCTAAACAGCTGCCCTCTGTTTCCCTCTCAAACACCTAGTTCCATATTCCCGTTGCAGAGAAGACACGTCTCCTCTGTAAGCCCCACTCATGCACAGTTATGTAGGAAGCCAACTCCACTAGCTCATCCATCCCTTGCAGCCAGCATCTCTCAAAGGCTTTAGAAAGGCACCAGCACTCCTATGGCCTGTTGGGCTGACCCACCTGGGCAGTCCTCATCCATGTTGCCAATGGGACAACTGAGATAGACAGGCTTTAGTGCTCCACAGGGGTGCTCAGGTGTATCGGATGCAATTGGGTACCTGCACACAGTAGAAGAGCAAAACTGCACTGACTAAGCCATGGGTTTCAGACATTACCCACCTCCCACAGTGGTGCTTCCACCAACACTATTTCACAGGATTAGAGAGTCTTGGCATTTCTACTCTCAAGACTCTCCGAAGCTCTCAGAGGCAGAAGGTTCCAGTGATAAATGTTGTCCCTTTCCATTATGGAATAAAAAAAGAAACCAAGTAACTGTGGGGACAAAGATTTCTTCCCCATTCAACAGCAGACTCTGACAGGGCATGTCCTGATGCGGGGAAACAGTACAGCCTAACACACACTGATAGCAGCCCATCGATTTGGTCTTTCCTCCTACATGCTCCTCAGCACTTCTGCTGCTGTTCCATTAAGACGCCTCAAGCCTTTCCATTTTTCCTTCAATACTGCTCCTGCTGCCTGTCTTCCCTCCCTAGACTGTAAGATCTCTGGAAGCAGCTCTCCTCTCTGCTCCATGCTCTCCTGCACAGGAGCCCTAATCCATAGCAGCAAGTCCTATGGGTACCCTCATCATGACCTGGCTGCACACAGTCCCAAGCTGTCATCTCTAAGTGACACTAAGTGGTCCTGTGCTCAGAGGTGACATATTTCTGCATAATGTGACCTTAAAGTGCAAGTAGCATCCCTTGGCAGTTATGTCCTAGTTCAGATGCTGCTATTGCGTAATATTCCATTTTAAAAAATCTTGATAATGGCTGATGTGATGCATGAACAGGGAAGAGGGAGTGCAGACATCAGGTTCTTTACTACTACTCACAGCACCAGCCTGGACAGTTGATGCTTTTCTAAGGATCTCATTTTCCCCCTCAGTAAAAGAGAGGTAGTGGTTCCAGCTCACTCCTTTAAGCTGCTCTGAGATCTTACAAGTGAGAAGAAATAGGTGTACAAACTGCCAAGTAATAGCTCTGACTGCAGAGCTGGATAACAGACCGGGCTCCTGACTCAGCTGCCTGCCTGTGCAGCTCCGTGGCTATCCAAGACAGACTACTAAATTATGCAAAACCTTTGAGTGAGCCTGGCTTAATTAAGTTTTAATTTTAGTAAATTATCAGTGTGGGAGTGGTCGAATCTGTGAACCATTACTCCTGCTTGTTCGGGATTTTATTTGGAAATAAGACACTTCATTACATCTCTGTAAACAAGATCTACTCAGAAAGGAGAGCTGGTGCAGAGGATCAATACACAAGTGGGAAGAGGAGGTGAGGGGAAAAGCAAGCCAGTCTGGGAAAGTGTGGTTAACACAGGGATTTGGAAAAAACTGTTCAAGAGCTGCCTATGCTGCATTCGACTTCTCCCCAACACTCCAACATCAGCCTTCAGTCTCATCCTGAGACTTGCAGCACTACTGCCATCCATGGCAATGCTGCAGACTCTTGTACAGGGTCCTGGGATGTTTTGCCTTGAGAGGCCTTCTCATCTTTGTATCCCCTGTCCTTGGATCAAGGAGATGTGAACAGGCTCTTCCAAAGTGCACAGCACTGATCTCCCTACAGCTCAAATGGGCTTGTAAAGCCCAGCAGGTGCACAGTGCCAGCCATGACTGCCATGAGCTGATACTGCCCCAAACCCAGAAATCACTGCTTCCATTACACTACTACCACCAGACAGGGGCAAGACCTGGAAGTACTTGTGCCTCCTTTGGCTGGCATGGGAGGAGCTGTGAGCAGCAATGGGACATCAACACAGCTTACACCCTGGAATCTGCTCTTCTTTGCCCAGGACACCAGCTCTACCATCGTAAGTCCCTAATTGGTTTAACAGCATGATCACCCATGGTACTGCAATGCCCACTGCTAACACCCACCACCTGCCACATGGAAGCACAGGACTGGGGTACAGCACAGAGGCAAAAAACCCAGGCAAGCAATGACTTACCCTTCCAAAAACCTGGTTTTTAGAATGCAAACCAGATATGCATTTTTACAAACAGGACTCATTCCCAAGGGAACAAACCTAAAAAAGGACTAACTTGCTGTGTCTGGTACTTCAATTAAGTTATTTCTAAGATATTGCATCTAATTTTTAAATTGAATGTAGTTCAATATCTTGTTAGTCAAATGTTATGGCGTTTATAACTTAAATATCCACCCAGAGAAATTATGATACTTTTACAAATCTCCTTCAATAGCTTAAGTTAAAAATAAACCAGCCAATCTATCAATCAGCCTTATTCATTCATCTCAGCTATTGTGGGAAGAAAAGAACAACATACGCAAGAGAGAAGCAAATGGTCTGAGAAGAGGCAGCTGAACGTATTGATCAGAGTAAAAAAAAAAAAAAAAAGTTAGAAAAACCCAGACACACATCATTTGGTTTAATGCAACCCATACAAACAGCTCCAAAAGGCCACAGCTGCCTGCCTTGAGCTCTGCTCGAGCTGGTGGGTGCCTCTCTCCCAAATGACAGCCCCTCCAGAGCAGGCAAGACCTCTCACTGCTCCTACTACTTTAAAACTACTCTGTCTTCCCCATAATAATAATAAAAAAAATTTAAGACAGAAGTCAACTTTGTATCCTTAGGACACCAAAATAATAAATAAATAAGCAGGAATGCTTGCAACCCACCAAGTCTGACAGCTTAAAGTGTGCACAAAGATAAAAGCACTGGCGAGAGAGTGAAAGCCATCCTTTGAACTCCCACGCCCCGGTACTCTCAGAGGCGACGGATTTATGCTTCTGCTCCGGCATGCCAGTTCAGAGAGATCCTTTCTATCCATCTCACCCTGATGGGCTCTCAGAGTCACTTGTGGCCTTCTCCCCCACTTTTGGCTTCTATTGTTTAAACTTTCACTGTTTTCCGGCAGAGGAAAAGGGAGAGAGAATCACTTCACGCTTCTTGGGTTATTTAAAAAGAAAGGGAAGGAAAAAGCAAAAATATTTTTTCTCTCCTGAAAGGAAAATTTTAATAATTATTTATTTTTTTTTAATAACCCGCCTGGGAAGACCCCAGCCTCTGGGCTGGAGAGTGAGCTCGCTATCCCTCAGCCTGTTGCATTCAGGCAAGGTGAAGAGGCACAACTCGTGTTAGGCCGCTGGGAACAAATCTCCCCTTTTGTTCCCTGCCAAAGGCTTCGCTAATTGCCGTTGGCCCGACCCTGCCTTATCGGCGATCGCTCCCAGAAGGGGAGGGCACAGGCAGGTTCAAAGGAAGGAAGAAAGAAGAAAAGAAAGAAGAGAAAGCGAGAGAAAACATTCCTTTTCTTTCCTCCAGCAGCCAGTTCGAGGCTGAAAACCAGAGGGAAAGAAAGAAGAGGGAGCATGAAAGAGAACAAAAAATAAATAAATGACCCAGGCATGCTCGGAAGACCCTCTTTCTCTCCTATCAGCTTTTACAGGGGGCAATACATTTTATTCATTGCCAGGTCTGACTTATCGCAGCCTTGTTTTTAATGAGGTATAATAAGGGGAACATTTTGTAACAACACGGTTCCTCTATTTTATCCGACAAACAGCTGTGTCATGGCCGTCGCTGGGAGAATGAATCATATCTCCCTGCCTGCATATGCTAACTCCCATGTAATTACCCTCGCATCTTAAATAAAGCAGGCCCTAAACCTGTCGCTCAGATTACAAGCAAACGGTGCAGACCTCGTAACTGGGGCCTCTATCATTACAATTAATTTATCACAGGAGCGGCTGAGATTAGAGACTAGAATTAAAACTCGAGCAAGGAGGGTGCCCAGGGCTGACAGGGAGAGGGAGAGGAGCTTTATTGCACAGGCAAGGCAGGCTAATTCCTTAACTGGAGCAATCCTGGATGTTTTTTTCTTCCTTTAAGTTATTCGCTCAGCTATTTTCCTGAGGCTACAGCAGGACATTTTTCTCCCTGAAATGTCAGGAAGCGGACAGCAAAGGGAACTTTGCCCTGTGTAAGCCCACTTGATAAACACAAATGTATAAATGCCCTGTTCTGGGTGAATGTACATGTGTCCAGATACGTCCATGCCTGTGATTTTTCGGGAGACACATATGTTTTATTTGTATACAGATAAATATGCCAATGTATATATCCATAACATGCACAGAGACCCAGCTGTGCAGGAGCATCTCTTCACTGCTACACAGAACTGTTTGAGACATGAAGTTTTGCCTTCTCAAGACTTCTCTGCTTTAAATACAACTTGTCCAGTAGAACAGCCCATTTCTCTTTGAAGCTGCCCCCAGCACCAAGGCTGCACTACTTTGGCATGGCACAAGCACATCTTCCGCTGCTGGGCTACCCTTGCTCCCTGGCCCACACTCACAGCTATGGGCTGTAACCCCCATGCCAGGCTCCCAGCAATGCTCCTTCGGCTTCCTTAGAAGAAGGCCAGGGCAGCCAAAGGTGCTGAAGAGAATTCAGATACAGACCTTGCCTATAGAGAGTAGCAATACCAGTGCTTTGTTTGGAAGACACACATTTTACCAAGACCATTATACAAGTACCTCTTGGATACTACTGCTCTCCTGTGAAATCCCTGCACTTGCACAGGTAGTTCTCCCTCTCCAGGATGGTCCTTTCAATCACTTTCAATCACTTGGGGTGCTGTGGCACCCAGCACAGCTGATTTTTGATTTACAGATCATCTGAAAACAGATGATTTACAGAGCTGCAGGGCTCCTCCAGCCAAGAGCTTCCCATACCCACAGCCTTCCTTGCAGCTCATCAGTCCATGCCATCCCTGCTCAGTGCCTCCCTTCCCAGCAGGACAGCTGACCTAGGGCCAAAACCTGAGCATTTAGACATATTTACTAATACAGAGGGACGGGGAGGGGAGGGGAAAAGCCTTTAAAATCAGTCCCTTTAAGGTCTTTTTGCATTAGAACAGCAATTTTTGCGTGGTATGAAGACACCTTGCTGCCCTCCTGGCAGCATCTGACCTTTGGTATGAAAACCACTCCTCCTCAGCCATGGTCTACCTCTGGTTACTTACAATATCCAGCAAAATAAGCGAGCAAAGCTGATGAGCAATTTTACATCCATGCCAGCCCCGTGCACTTCTGCACAAAGCAGCTCTTAGTGTCCTGCTTTTTTTCCAGCACCGCTCCCTTCAGTAGATCCTGCACTCTGGAATGTTAATTCTACCTGCAGATGAGCATTTGCAAGCAGAAGAGAACCATTTCATCACAAGACATCAACTCTGCAGCTGGATATATGGAGGAACAGACTCTACAGACAGCAAAAGTGTCCTCATATCAGAGGGAGTAAGATGATTCTCGAACAGCTGCATCCAAAATAGATCTAACTGTAGGACTGGGCTCTAATTCCGTAAAAAAATAAGGAAAGATACTTAGATACTTTGATTAAAATCATATGTATTTTTGAAAAAATAATCTCTCTTTTTTTT
>VZTJ01002332.1:273398-284703 GCA_013397795.1 Orthonyx spaldingii | reverse complement strand
TTTTTTTTTTTTTTTAGAAACTTCTGTGATTGTTGCACTGGGAAGAATAATGAAAATCTATTTTATTTTCTACTACCCAGAATTTGGGCTCCTTTATCAGTTTGCATATTGAAAACAGCTTTCCTGTCCTCACTTTTGCTTCCAGTTGCTCTGCAGTGCCTTATCTTTTAGCCTTTTGTGCATACTGCAAGGCCTGAGCTCCAAGATGAATGGATGAAAGGAAAGGAGGAAGGTTGGCTTTTAAAGAATTGGTGTACATTTTTATTTCAAATAACTGTTTGGTTTTGTTTTTTATTTCCTTTAGAAGTTTTGTAAACATTGTTTCTTGCCAAAAACTTAACATGAGACCAAATTTACAGAAAAAGCTAAACCACTTAATTCAAAGAGTGCTGGTCTGTCAGCAGCGCACTCCAGCCAGCAGGAAGGTTATAGTTTTATGGGCACCAGAGATGTCACTTGTGGGTAGAAGAAGTGACCTGTGGTCCTTCCAGCCCAGTGTGGTGTCTTCAGCAAAGGCCAAACCAGATGCTTCTGTGAGAGATCAAACGAAGTAAGACAAAAGGAAGACACCACTGTAAACGGTAACAGGGCAGCCTCAATTCAAGGAAAGCTTCCTCCTCAAAAGCTGGCCACTGGCATATGCTCTGTGGTAATGGCAGAAGGCATTTAACAGCATCTTATAGGATTAAGCCCTAAAACTCTGCTCTCCAGTATCAATGGGACTGGAAAGCTGGGATCTTTTCTATTAATATTATTATTATTTAAAAGCAAAGCTTTTTGCTTCTCTTTTCTACCTGCTGGTGCTTGTTTTCATGATATGATTTCTAAAGAGGTACTTTCTAGACAGAGCTTTGGGCCTGAAATCCTCTGCTTCTTACCAAGTGAGTCAGCACCACCATTTCAATGCAGGTATCAAATCGGTATCTAAATAATATATCAAAACACATCCTGCCCATCCCGGCAGTTATTTTCTATTTCCTGAACCTCCATCGTGGGATGGAGCCTGGCAGCACAGGCAGATGGGTGCATGGCACTGCTCGCTCCCTTTGCTGCAGTGCCGGCTCAGCTGCTCTGGGCAGGACCAGGGGATGCAGCCCGGGAGGTAGGAGCGGACGTGCCGCTTTATTTTCTGCTCACAATTGGCAGCTTCCTCCACCCACCCAAACAGACCCCGCAATGTTTTTTAAAATGCAGTCAGCAGCTGGAAACTAAGGCAACTTCTGTCTCCTATTGAAAGTCTCCCAGCAAAGCTGCAAGCCTTCCCTGGACCACCCTGGGTCATGTAAATTCAGCAGATTATCCATCCCTAACTCTCCTCATCTATCACCCGCCTCTGTTATCGATCTGCTCCTCTGAGTAAGCGGGGCCTGGGCTGTCCGTTGCTGAGTCCTGCAAATCTGGCCAGACGCACGTGTGACTGCCCGGGAGAGCGAGGAGGACAGGTTCAATAATGCCGGGTTACTGCCACCACACAGCCTGAGCCGAGCTGATCTATGGGCTCGGCAAAGGCACGATTCAAAAGCAGGACAAGACTTGGCCATAGTGCCACAGGACTCAATTTAATCCCATGACGCTTGGCTTTAAAGGCAATACTGCCAGCCGCCAGCTGCCAGCCAGGGCTGGGAAGTCACTTCCACCGCCCAGTGGAACAGATTAAATGCCTCCTTTCCATCCATAAGATACCAACAGCACCTCAGCTAACCGTCTGCTTCTCCATTTTGCAGATGAAGGCTGGGAAATGCGTATCTCCATGTGCCCTATTTGAGCTCTTTGCCAGAATCTCATAAAATCCCAAGACTTGGGACCGTAAAACTCCCCCATTTCAAACCCAGCTGACTTACAGCTGAGCTTAATTCCCCTCTCAGTTTCACCCAGTGGTCCAGCTGCAAAGTTCAGCAGAACACAAGGTCAAACCTCTAAATATTACACACACACCACCTGCACCAAAGGTGAAGAATAAGTCCCTGTGCTTTAATTTATAAATAAAATGAAAGATGAACCAAGTGTAGTCACACGAGTGGTGTGTTCCTTCCCCTGTAAACATCTTGCTATAACTGCATGTTGACGGCTGCCAGAGTGAACTCACCCCAGTGGGGTGCTAATTCTGGGAGCTGGAGATAACCATTGAAATGGGAATACCTCCAACAATTTCACTGCTGATTTTTCAGCAAATATATATATCTATGATACTTATTCATAATCTCAAACTACTTTCCACATGTCCCAAAGAGGTGACAAAAACCTTACGTGTCTATCCAGCTGCCAAAACCTCCCACTTCCCCCTGCTTCTACAATGCAGCTGAGTATTGTTAATATGAAAATCTTTGGCCTATTGATCACTAAAAATATGAGAGCAACAAAAATGCATTGAATTTAACATAAAAATAAACAACTCATGGCTGCTGTATTGACTGTATTATTCATATTAGGATTTAATTCATTCGCCTTTCCCGCAGCAGCTGCAGATTTCCACCACCTGTGTCAGAACACTTCAGAAGTCCAGACCTGGGAGCCCTCACTTGCTGAAAGAAATTGGGTCTCCACTTCAGTGCTACCAGGGCAAAGGCATTATAGGTGGAGAACATCACCCTGCATGTTGCAAAAGCTCAAAGCAACGTGTTGGTGCCTCCCTTTGGATGCTAACCAATGTTATGGGACATGACTAAGGCTACCTTACTTTCAAAGTCTGAAAGAAGGAGGAAGCTAACCCATCCTTTGGAAGAATATTCCGGAAAAGTTGTGGATGCCCCATCCCTGGAAGTGTTCAAAGCCAGTTGTGACAGGGTGTTATGCAATCTGGTCTAGTGGAAGGTGTCCCTGCCCATGGAGGGTTGGAACTAGATGAGCTTTAAGGTGCCCTCCAACCCAAACTTTTCTATAATCCTATGTTTGAACAGCCTCACAGCCCTCAGGCTGGTTAACCCAAACCTAACCTTACACTGACAGTTCAACTGGGAACATATAACATGCTCGAGATACTCATATCCCAGCCTGGATTTCCCCAGGCTCCACACCACGACTATGCAGCACACACCTGATGATGCAGATCATCTTCCGTCCTGCTAGTTCAAAAGCTCTTCACACATAAGGGGTCCCAAAACTCACATGGATGGGGTGAACACAGAAAACTCTGTACCATCTCCAGTCCTTCTCAAGGCACTGGAACAGCAGGGCTCTGGGGAAGAAAGGCCTGACTTTAAATGGAAAGATGGGGTTGGGACCCCACCTCATGTCACACTAAGCACCACTAAAACCAAAACAAACCAGGCAGCCCCATAAGTCGTAAGAATTAAAGGCACGATTCCGCCTTTCTAACGATGCTTTTACAGAAACCATTCCACTGTAAAACTTTATGATTTGAATCTTTATAGCTGCCAGCAGAGCACATGTTCACTGCCTTAAATTATAACTTAATCTCAACAGAATTTGTGCTTTCCAGCTCTCTGTGGGTAGAGTGAAAGATGAGAGGAAGAACTTCATGCCTGCTGCCCACCTGCCTCCTTAGACCATGACCTCCGGAGGTACCCTGTGCTGGGGTACAGCCCCCAAAGCAAGTCCCATCTGGAGATACTCTACAGCACAGGTATTTAAGCAGCACCTTGCAGTGCAGGGATAGAGATGCCCACGGGACATTGTTATGGTGTTGTTTATCACCATGATTGCTGAAGCACTAAAATGGAGGAATGTGGATATCAATAAACACAGTAAAGAGGCCAGAGAAGATATGGCAGCAGTATCGCAGACATGCTTTGTGGGGCCAGTGCATCCTTCTCGGCAGGATCACACACACTAACCCTAGTGGAAAGCACCCGGGGCAGTGAGGAACCCTCCACTTATTCCAAGGGTAGAAAAAGACCAAATCTGCAACACTTGCTGTAACAGAATTGGTTTATAGCAGTCCCCCAAAGGACACCTCCTTCCAGCAGATGACTGGGCAGGGTCTGTCTACTAACACTGCTCTGCTCTCTGCAGCAGAGGTAGTGCTGGCAAGATCCTGCTTAGGCTACAGTAAAACAGAGTATCCTACTGTGGTTTCTGATCTGCTTTCCCTGCACAAACACCTTGCTCAAGAAGATCACGCTGGTTACGACTGGATTCTTTAAAACCTTGCTGCGCATATCCAGAAGCAGAAGTTGCACTGGCAGCAACACACAGCAGTGTGCAAGTGTGAGTTGCAAACATATAATGCAATTCTGGAAGAAGCCCATGCCTTGTGAGCGTGTTTGCGCATAGCAAGATGGCAGCAGAGGAAAAAATGCTGGAAGAAAACTGCCAGCTACCCCTAGTGAAGAGTGCTCCAGTTTGGTGGGGAATTGGCAACATGTTTTTTCAGTTCATTCTCAACTTCACCAACAAGGAAGAAAAGACCAGTCAATCAATACAACACTAAAATTTTTAACACAGGTAACCTTTAAACACTAAACAATGTCCTACAAAACTGAAACAAACTGCATGAAATCCCAGTTAGGTGTCTAAATCACCCTGGGTCAGCCAGACTAAGAAAACAGAGATGACAGAGATAACAGACTGAAGCATCCTGCCATACTGAGCCCTGAAGTTTTCTCTGCTGAGACACTGGTACCTATGAACGAGTGGTCCTCCTCGGGCAGCCACACACAGGATCTTGGAGTTTGTGAGTTCTTTGGACAGGTGACCCAACTAGATGGTTCAGGTCACTGCACTCCTGCAGTTCCTAGATTTCAAAGATGTAAGTGCCATCTTTCTAGCTGTGCTCCCTGCTTCCAATTCCTGTACAGTTTGTTCACACCTTTCCTCTTTGCATCTCCTTTCCTTTTCTTGTGAGAGGGGACACTGCTTTCTCCCTGCTTCCAGTTGACCATGTGCTGATAAACCTACACGGAACCATTTTCACTGCCAGCTGCTGATCCTGCACTTTAACCTGCTGTGCCTCTTGTTTACCTCCCCAGTTCACCAGGTTACCTCAGAATTGAGCTCCCACAGAAACTGGAGTGCATTTCTGAGAGAACATCTCATGCTCCACACCTTGTGTCTGCACAACAGTGGGAACCTGATACCTGGACAGTCACAAAATCATGCGGAAGTAGAAGGGTGAACATGAGGTTATCTCTTTCTTTCTGTCCAAAAGCAGAAGCAGATAAATTTAACACATTCCTGGAATAATTCTACTTCATTTGCTCCTGAAACTTGTCAGTACTCCCCACTGCCTGGGGAGTCTACTGCACTGCTCTGTCACCTTCATGCTAGAAAATAACATCCCTGACAGAAGGGATTCAGTTACAGCTCTGAAATTCTGGCCTTATCTGCAGTTGGCACATCTTCCTTACTCGTCAACCTGCAGTGCCCACTTGCCACACAATTCTCAAATGAGGGTGGATTTCTTTTCCACTGTCCTAAGGAGAGACCAGCCTGACCACCCTCACCACCTTTGTTTTAGGCAGGCTACAGCTGAAATGGGCATCAAGAAGAAGAAGAAGAAGTAAGAAAGTGAATAGCCCTCCATTTTCTGCAAGACTACCAAGAATTTATGAATAAACCCAGCGAGCCTTTTTATTTCTTTTTTCCCTTACTCTAATCTTCTCTTTTTTTTTTCTAGGGAAAGGGGACGTAGATCTCCTGTAGGCAGGATAAGAGGCTGCTCTTTGGGAGCTGAAGTTTGTCAGTTCAAACTGGACATCTAGTACCGGGCAGACCTCACCTTTCACAGAGCCATGTGTGACTGAGAGCTTCCCTTTGATGCTTTCTCCTCTGGATCTTTTAGGCTGCAGTCCAGTAACTTTCCTTCTTTAAAGGAAGGCTGAGGAGATTTTGTTTCCTGACTTTTGAAGAGCTTTTCCTCTTCTTTCTTTGATCTGTGTAGTGAATTTGATCTCCCAGAAGAGCAGGATGAGTGTGTCTCCTGGCAGCCCGGTTCCGGAGAGTCAGGATTTGATTCATCGATTAGTTTGTTTTTATTTGGCTTTTGTGTTTGGCAAGCTGAATACAGGGCTGCAAATAAGGTTCTTTCCTTAGGTCTAAGAGAAGGAAGGCGCTTCCCTGAACCTGGCTGAGTCTGTACTTTTCAGGCTGTGGGCTGGATGCCAGCACATCTCTGGACATACTTCCACTGTCTGCTCAAGAATGCAAGGAAAGAAGCTCCTCTCTCCCCTCCTGCTCCATCATGAGACTAGACATCTAAACACAGTATGCTGATATTAGAGTCCTCTCCTGCAGGGAGCACTTCGATTTCCATCTTGTTTTGTGGCAGGCTCTGGGACAGGCTTCTGCTGACCTTTCGTGCTCCCTGCTGGCCTGGCAGCCAGTGGAGGGATGAAGAGGGGTAAAGGAGGGGACCTCGCCCTTCTGAGGACTGAGAGGAGATTGTAACACCTCAAAACCATCCTAGTGAAGTATGAGCTGAAGCTCTTTGAAGGTCTTTATCTCAGTGACAGCCCTTCTGGGACTCCAGAATCAGTCTCAGTGCTTCTTCCAAACAGCCATGCATGGTGAATCCCACAGCAAATCTCTCCCACACCTCCTGGCAGCTTTCCATCCCAAGAGGAGACAAAGGTCCTGATGTGCCCAGACCAGTTCCTGACTGGAAGTTTAAAAGACCTGTCCTAGTTGGGAACCAAGTATTTGGGGAAAAATAACCATTCAGAACAGATGCTCTGAGGTAAGGTGACCAAGGAGAACAGAGCTGGGGTGTCAGAGTCCACCTCTAAGGAGCCCACTGGCAGAGCACACTCAGGCACATGGGCAAGACAGTTCCTGCCCACATCTCCAAGCACTTGAGCCAGCTTGGGGCAATTCCTGCTCAGGGGCTGTCAGGTGTCCAGCTTCCAGCCTAGCTCACAGCTTGAACCTGTCATTGGGAATCATCTCATGGCTGCACTAAGATTAGGAACAAAATGAATGTTTTTGTGGGTATTATTGAAGTTTTCAGGCCTCCTGACTGATTGGTGCCAGAGCTGGGATAAGGACAGGAGCCCCTCACTCCCAGTCCCAAGATAGACAGCAATGCTGTATATTCAATAAATAACTGGGGTATTTACTCAAATGAATGAGTCTCAGGCTGCTCCAAGGAGTTAATTTAGTGCTAACTGACTGGATGAAAATGAAAAGGTCTCATTTTACATTAAGAATGATCACCTGACAGTTTTACTGAATATATTATGACAGGATTTATATGGCTATATAATTTTAGGGTATATTTGGAAGATTATTATCCTGATTTAAATAAACATGATCTCAAGAAAATCAACATGGAGTCAGAAACTTTTCACACAAGAAAGGCAAGAAACTGGCTCAGAAATGAACCTCAGTTATTTTACCTTGTGCCTTCTACCAGATGCTGCTTTGTAAACAGTGAGATCGCACAGTTCATAGAAAGTGGCAAAAATCCCCCAAAAGTCCTCAGTTCTGCTAACTTACACATAACTAATGAGTATGACACAAACTTCTTACTCCAAATGCCTTATCTTTGCACCAGGAAGGGAACAGCAAGGGAATCTGGCAGATTGTGTGGGCTGGAGGGAGGAGGGGGTGGATGGGGGCAGGAAGAAGAGGCTTGGGTGTCAAAAGTGCCCTTTAAAAAAAGTGTTGTTTAAAGGGTCTTCTGCAAGGAAAAACAAAAAAAGAGAGGAATCACAAGCAAATATATTGTTGACTTTGGGAAGGGCATCGCTTTCATGTGTCTTATTTTCCAGGAGATGTTCCCATTCTCCGAAGAGAAAAGGGGCACAAAGGAGACTTTCGGGAACTTTTGTCTCTTGTGCTCAGGGGCAGCTGGCAGGCTGCAGGCTTCTGGCTCTCACAAGAGCAGCCCTGAAATGAGGCTAAAATATGCCCCATTGCACATAACCTATGGGATGGAGAAAAGGCTGCAGCACATGCCTACGGCATTCCCAGGTCTGCAATATACCAGCACTGCAGCTGGCGTCGGTGCAAAACCCTTCAGCCAAACCCATGCAGGTATGGCAGAGCTCCTTTCCATGTGCTCACCTCCCTTCCAGCTTCCACAGGCTGTGGAGGCTTGCATGAAGGGACCTTAGTGCAAATAAGTGCCGAGGACACAAGCAGCTGCCTCTTTCAGTCTCCCCAGGTCCTGAATCCCTTCTCGTCCTGTGTCTCTAAGTGTAATTGTATACAAGAAAACCCCTCTCCAGGCTTGTTCTGTTTTACAGACTGCCTGAAGGGATTATCTTTCCTGTCATTTTGAAGCTTGTATAAGCATGCGACTTACACCACTCAAGCTAAATCACACTCAAGACATTCTGTCTAAATTGTTTTCAGGACCAAGTAATTTATTTAGAGATGTTATTTATTTAGGAAAAAATTAATTTGAAACCAGAAATTTAAAATAAATGTAAGATAGGTAATAAGGACATTGCAGTCAAGTACCAATATCCTCTGGAGCAGGGAAGTGCCAAATAACAATGATCTTAAATACTGAAAACTGCACTCTCTGGTCTCAAACCACACAAAGAAAAGGCTACTTATTTGGTCAGGCAAAGACTTCCTGGAAGGTAACACTCACTTAGACACTACAGTGATGATAGGCAGCACAGACATATCCAAGACAGGTAGATCGATTATTCCTGTAGCAGTAACCTTGGGGAAATATTTGTCTGTCATAACCCCAAAGCAGATCAACTAACATTTAGGGACTAATCTGATGCCCAGTCCAGTCAGTGCAAATTTTTCCATTTATTTACTTCCATGGCTGCTGGATCAGACCTTTTGGGACTGCAAAATATCATACAAGCTTCCCTTTCCACTGGAAGAGCTATAAATGTGCAAGGAGCTGAAGTCCGGAACAGCCAGGTGGAATTTGGCTGTGGGCTTATTAAGTAACAGAAACATCTCCCGAAGCTGAAGGGTGTCAGTGCCCAAAGAGGGGTCAGGGGCACACGCAGGCTCCTTCATGCACTTGCTCCATGCACAGTGAGTTTATAAATCCCATGGGAATGCATCTAGGAGCAAGTCAGGTATAAGGGCACATCTCCACCTCCATGCTGGGAAACCACTGGCAGTCCCAGGGGTCACTTGGAGCGTCACCACTCCACACCTATGGGTAGAGATGCCTTTCAAAAAGCAACCAGATGAGACCAAAGTCTGTGTGCATTTTCTCCAGTATAGTCTGAAGCCCAGAGCTGATGTTCTAGGGTTTATTCTTCATTTTAAGTGGTTGTTAAAATAAAAAAAGAAAGGCTCATCACGGAGGGGCCTGTGTGCTTTAAAGTGCTTCAGCAGGCTCTCAGAGTCCACTTATTTCTGAGTGAAGATGGATACCTCAAGAGGTTCTCCTCACCAGTAAATAATTCATAAAAGACAAACAAGCCCAGGTCTGTTTGAATTAGAACAAAATATTTCTTTAGAAAAGTGAAGTGATTAAGCACAGGAGGAGCTGGAGATGACAGCTGGTGTCTGCAGCTCCGGATGAGTCACCTTCACTCGCCAAGGCCCCTCTCTCCGGGAAGTGCTGCTGCTTTTTTTTTTAACCCTTTGAGATTCCCAGGAATGATTTGTCACCGGGGTTATTAGCATTTCTCCCCTGATATCGACAGCTTGTCTTTCCTTCTTCTAACCGGTGAGTGATTTCTTCACACGCTCGCCAAATATAGCCAAATCACCATGGTAAACGTATCGACAGAATCATATTAACAGCTGCTGAGCATTTACAGGGCTGTAAGTTATACAAAAAAAGAAGGAAGGAAAACACACATGGAAATAAACCAACTCTGATCATCAGTGACAAGCATTTATTTAGGAATCACTCGATGGAAATATTTTTTATGTTTTAATTGCTAATTGTAGGCTACTACAGAAGGGTGGATTTGGCCAAAATTATTCTTTAAACTGGAGCATTAAGACAGAAGTGAGCATACCCTACCTGGATGTTTCTTAGGGAATCAGGAGAAGAAGGATTTATTTTTAAAATGCTGTCCTTGTTTAAATCAAGCCTGAAGTTTGCCAGTCAAAGTTGCATCTCTCCTGACTTACCAAGCAAGGATCTCTCAAGTGTAAAGTCTAGGTAAGAGTGGAAAACATATCTATATAAAGGCCTTTCCAAAATCACTTGCTGAGGATGCTTTGGTCCTCCTCTCCCCTACTGGGCATCCCAAAGGGGCCACCAGGTAGTGGGCAGCAGCCAGCAGCATCTGTGCTTCTCCACTGTGCAGCAGAACATCACCCCACTGCCTGCTCTAAGTCAGACTGGACCTGGAGGGAGAAAAAAGCTGATTTTCTGCTCATCTTTCTTTGCATGTTCAGGACACACTCAACATGCCCTACCTGCACCCTCATTTGGGGGTATGGTTTTATTAGGGACACACACAACCGCTCTGTGCAGGATTCACAATACTTAGAGCCACCCAAGTTCCAGGATTGTTTCTGACCAGGTGTTTTCAACCCTTCAGGATTCTCATGAACTCCCTCTCAAGAAATTTAGATGTGGAATAAAAAGGCTCCTCTAGCCAGGCCCTCAAACAGCCCGGCTATGACCACAAGGGAGAGAGAAAGAGAAGATGAAGCATTTCTGCTGCATGGGGACATCCATAGTTGGTACCTCAGGCATTTCATCAAGATTCCTGCAAGAATTTATATCTAATATCTGCTACTTCAGGATTTCTGAGGGCTGGGGTTAGAAAGTTGAATTTCATGGGAGGTGTACTCAACTGAGTGGCTTCCTCCTGTTGAAGACAGAAGTGGGATAGGGAGAGGCCTGGGCACTATTGACATGCAAACACATTTGCTGAGATCCCAAATCTGGCTGTGCTGACTCACCTGGCTCACTCTTTCACAGTATCCCCTAAACTTGTTAGAAATCCAAGGGAGACAGCCTTGCAATTAGCTGCTTCCCATAATCTCCTTGTGCCAACTCAGAGAAGGGCACCATGGAGGCTCAGGAATGGTTTGCTGGCTAGCAAAGCAAGGACAGCCAGATGGGGAAGGAATGTCCATCATCTGAGTCACAGAGACAAGAAGTCATCCCCAAGAAAAGTGCTTGTTCTAATCCCACTCACTTTCTTCTGGCATTTTTCAAGTTAAATTGGGGGTATGAACCAAAGTAACTTCTCCTGCCTCTTCTGCTCACACCTCTTGCCTGCTCTAGAAAAAACACAGACCAGACTACAAACTGAAGGCCCACAAAATGTTAGTGCAAAACCTTTCTTTAAAAATTAGACATAAAAGGTGTTCTAGTTTTCAATTTCTTCCCTTCAACCACCTTCCCCATTCAGCTCCTTACCCTCACACACACCCTTTCCTTCCCCAAACTCCTTTGTTCAACAGAAAAAAAAAAAAAAAAAAAAAAAAAAAAAAAAAAAAAAAAAAAAAAAACCCC
>VZTJ01002332.1:252551-273382 GCA_013397795.1 Orthonyx spaldingii | reverse complement strand
AAAAAAAAAGAAAAGTACAAAAAGAAAAGAAAAGCACCCACAGGAAAATGCTATCTCACTCTGTCTGTCTTTAATTTCCCTCCCAGACATGCTTCTCTGCAACCCTCTTTTAAAGCAGGCCAGCCACCAGACAGTGGAGCTGCAGAAGGATCACAAGCCAGGCATTGGAAAGGTTGGACCCAGCCTCATAGGGACCTGGACTGCTCGGGAATGGGATGGAGGAATAGGGCAGCATCACCACTTTCAATCCCTCCAGCTTGACCCTTGCACCATGAAGCTGTTCTTTTGGGCCCCCCATTCCCAGACAGCAGCTTTCTGGATGAAGGAAAGAATTGCACCGTCCTGCTTTTATTCAGTCCTCTTTTTAAGAGTTGTCAGGCCCTGTGGGCTCTTTAAGACCTCTGTCCCAGCACTTCAGCAAGTTTCTCTTTCACTGTTAAGTCAGTGAGTGGCCTGGAGGTGCAAAGCTACACAAGCTGCCTCTGGAGAGCCTCGTCCCCTCTGCCCTGCTGCAGTGGGTACAGCAGGCTATAAGCTCCCTGTCAGCTCAACCATGCCTCTCACGGATGCTTTGCAGTGTTCAGGGACAGGTTGTCTTAGAGCTTGGAGTTCCTGCACCCACTGGGAGCGAACTGGTGGGATTTCAAGGACTTGCAACTGGTCAGAGCCAGATCTGCCTGTGCACTGGGGAAGCGCCCTGGCATCATCCATCTGTATCATCTCCAGCATCTCCCAGCTTCCAGAGAAGGAAATACCAGTTTGTCTAAATCCAAAACATCATGGATTTGTATTCAGGCAGATGAACCTACCCCGATGAGGATGAGGGGATAAGAAACCATTTAAAAGGAGAGACCCCAAGGGGAAAACTGAGTCACACTGGGCCATGACATAAATATCTCCAGTTGCTGGATTCAGGCTGCCAACAAAAGACTCTTCCTCACCAAGGAGCCCTTCCTCCTCCCAGCAGAGCAGGGAGCAGGTGCCTGGCACCCCAAGAGCCATGACTTATCTGTGAGGTGTGATGGTGCTACTGGGAGCAGGAAAATTAAAAGCAACTTCTATTGCCAGAAGAAATCTCCATCAACTTCCACAAGAAGCAAACAAACTCTGAAGAGTGAGTGAGGCTCTAGCTCTGCCCCCTGCAGAGCTGGGACCACAGGAGTTAGGCACAGGACTTCTCCAACTCTCCATACATCACTCAGGGAAATGCAGTACCTGGCCGTGTGAGCTGAGAATACAGGAAGCGGAAGTTTGCTGAAAATACAGACTCTAGAAGCTGTTTCGGGCAGGCAGTGCCAAGTCTCATTCTTCATGTAAGAGAGCTCCCTCTAGGTCAAACACTCGGGTATTTCAGAGCCATCGCTCGTTTGGGAGCTCATGCTCGGCCCTGATGCCTTTCTCTGAAGAAGTGCCCGTCAGTCAGAAATCCCACAGGCACCCGAGAAAATCTGGGGTTTGCTTTCCCCTCGCAACCCGGCCTTCCTGCTGCGGGCACTGGCCACCCGTGCTCTGTGTGTGACGTGCACACGTGTGTGACACGTGCCCCACGTGTGCCCGGAGCCACTGGTCCTTGGAACTTCACCCATCAGAGCGGCTCTGATCCCTGGATGTATTTAAAAGACACTGAGATGTGGCACTTGGGGACATACTTTGGTGGCAGATGTGGCACTGCTGAGTAAATTGTTGGACTCGATGATCTTACAGGTCTTTTCCAACCTAAGTGATTTTGTGACTTCACGATTCCAATATGTTCAGCTGGAGCTACACCAGGGAAGGAGCCAACCTGTAATTTCTTCAGCCCCAAACCCAATCTTTACCCTGCTTTGAAACACTGATGAATTATTCCACAAGCTGATGAGCAGCGGGAGTTCAGAAGAGACTTTCAGATTCACAGAGCTAGAAAAATCAGATGGAAAAGACTTAACGCCAGAAAATGCAGGACTATTCCCCACAGTGGGATCCCACGAGCTTTGCACAAACTAGTTTTAAGCCTTGAAGTCTTTAACACAACTTCCTGTTTTATTTTTCTTTTACCTAGACTGGTATTTACTAATAAATATGCATCTGGCTGTATACAGAACAGCAGGTAGCTCCCATTTACAGCTGTATATAACTGACTGCAGCATTCAACACCCTCACTCTGCTATGCAGTATAATACTCACAATAAAACACACACTGTATTTGCAACTGTGTTCATGCTACTATTCTGGTACGTGACACACATTAAGAAACATATTCAGAACATAGAAAAGAATTTACCATTTACATAAAAAAGATGCACTGGGATTTTCAATAAGTTCCACCATAATACAGTATCGTTTTTATATCTTGTCTGCTCCCTTGGTCTTGCTGATTTAATACATCTTCTCACTTTATAACCATAAACCTATAGGTTGCATATAGATTTTCTTGAGCATAATATATGGTGTCAGTGTGTATTTATAAAACTTTACCATAGAAATGTAACAATTGTCAGAATGACTTAATCCAAGGGCCATCCAGGCCAATATCCTGTCTGCAACACTTTTTCCCATTAATATGGATTAGGCAGACAATACAGTTTACTACAACCTCGTTTTATAATCATGTTAGTGATAATACTACTGCCTTGTGTGTAAATGGTTATAGAGCACAGAGTGCAGAGAAAGAGCATCATCCCTACAGGGCAGGGAGGGAAACTGAGGAAAAGGAGATGGAGATTTTTCATACATATAAAGAGATATTATATTTACATATATATAAAACTTGATGGATATTATATATAACAAGGAGCTGTCTGGAGCCCTAGACAGCAGCACCACCCACTCCATCACTTGCATCCCACCATGTGTCCCTGACTGGCACTAAAAGAAGGGCCACTAGCCTGGGGGATGTTGCCCTGGGAAGAGTTAATGGTGGAGGTCTCAAATCCGAGCGCTGCAGGTGTCTGCTTTTAATTCTTTGCTGCTCTTCTCCCAAACAGCCCAAGGATTTCCACCCTCCCTCTTTCTCCTTTACAAATGGGTGTTTAACATAAGAAGAGAGGCAAGAGGAGCCAAGGCAGCCGGGAGATCTCCTACAGCCCTTTCTAGGCAACCTGAGCAGGCGGGAAAAGGCAGCTGGCTGGAGCCCAGTGAGAGAGCAGGGACCATGGGATGAGTCTTCTCACATCTGGTTAAGTACTGCTAAACCCTCCGACGAGCTGCCTAATTATTACAACACTTCTGCCGAAAAATTAATGTGCTTGGCCGTCTGCACTGGGGCAGAAAGGGTAGGAAAGCAGCTGTCAGGATGCAGGCAGTGATGGGAGCACCAAGGAAAGAGGTTTGCAGCACAAGAGCACAAGAGAAGGGCAGGGAAGCTCTGCCTGCAGGGACCCTGCTGGGAAAACAGCCTCCTCCCTGCTTTTTTTGCTGCACAGCCCCCAGGACAGGACAGTGCCAACAGAGTTGTTAATCTAGCAAGAACAGCCCTTGCAAAGACCTCAACAGTGATGCCCTGCCTACCAAAATCAACAGAATGACCTGCCAGCAGCCCAAAACATAGATAATCATCCCAAGGACCCAACAGCAAGGCCAGGAACAAGACCCAGGACATTGAGGTCCCTTCTGCCTGGCCTCTGCTCACTTTTCCTTCTTGCTGAGCCCTTACTTCAGTAACTTCCAGAAAATCCAAGTGTGGCATTTTATTTCTGTAGGTCTCTGTAAGTGCTGTAGGTACAGTACCACCGAGGCAGCATCATTCATAGGCGCATCTCTCTGCCATAACCAGTTAAAAAAGGCTGCAGAGAAGACACCAGGGTCCTGCTTCCCCAGCTCAGCTGTCTGTCTGTCAGGTTAGTGGGCAAGCCTCTTTCTGCTACAACCGTGGTGGGATTAATCTCTTTCCCTAGACAAAAAGGTGGGCTTATTTCCCAAGAGGTGTCCAAGTACACCCAGAGAGCTCAGCGAAAGCAGCAGCCTGCTGGGTGCCTTTTACCCACAGACATTTGATGAAATTAATGACACAAAAGTAAGTATAAAGGCTAAGACAAATAGAACTGGCAACAACTTGAACCTTTGGCCTGTCCTTTGAAAGTCTCTGGCAAGTCTCAAATCTTCTTGATCTGCTCACTAAAAGGATGACTGTCCCACAATTATTTTCCAAGCATTTGTTGGCAAGTAGTAGGAGGAAAAAGGCATTTCACTGAAGCTGTTAGTACAAAAGCTCAGCTCCAGCCAGGGCCCTGGACTCCACTTCAAATTATAATATTTTAAGTACCTGAAAATAAATATTTTGTCAGCTGCTGAGAATTAAGAAGTAGCTTCGACCTTTCAGAGAGGGGAGCCCTGCAGAGAGCGGCGAGGCTCAGAGAGTTAGTTGCAAAACAAGCTCTGCCCGAGCCATTCAACCTGTCTAGCATGCACACAGCCTCCCCTCCCATACACCCAGCTCCCTGCAAGCTGCCCAGAGCCTCTGGGGTATGACAGGCTGTTCTGCACTCAGCAGCTCCTTCCCAGCCAGGAAACATGCTGACAAAAGGACTGGAGCAGCATTTTACTATAGACTGGGTGCCAAAAGTAAACTGAGCATCCTCGAGATGGCAACAGCAGAGTCACCAGTCCACTCCCCTGTTGCTCACTGGTGCTGTTGTGTCGTATTGTACCACTCACACACCTAGGAATTTTGTCCACAAGGATTAAAAATATTCACTTTTGTTTTGTAAAATCTGACTGTGACCAAGCACCTGGGTAGATGTACCCATCACCCTGTCACCCCACCACCTCTCAGACCTCTGAGCCACAGTAAACACTGTTTGTATTCCAGCAACGGCAAAAGGAACCCGCACAAAGCAGGAGATCTCTGTTTTTCCAGCAGAGCTCAAGGAGTTAAATCCCTCTCCCTTCCCCCCCCATCTTTCTGCTTTGGCCTTTAGATCAGCCCTGGTTGCCAATGAGGACTCATCGAAACACCACCAGGCTGGGCCTGTCAGGAAGGAAACCAGCGCGTCCAGAGTTTTGTTGTTCTAAAGACTTTTTTTTTAATTTTATTTTACTGCTCAGGAAGGAAGCCAGAGCTTGCGCTTCACTCCAAGAATGTTGATTACTCATCCTTCCCTGCATTATTTCTTTTATCTCTCACTTTTATCTACCTTACTCCAAAATTTTCCCCCCAATTCTTTCTCTACCATTCCTAGCCTCTGCTTTCAGCTGTTCATCCAAGTTTTGTTAAAAAAAATATTTGGCAACTGTTTCCTCAGAAAAAAAAATCCCATTTGTCATGTTTGTTAAACAAGCCTCCATCCCTCCCCCTATGCAGCCTTCTCAATCCAGGCACCACAGTTATAGCCACTGCTCTAGGATCCGGGCACTCCAAAACATGAGCACAACCACCCTCAGCTGGAGAATATCATAATCCCTGCTTTAGAGACAGACGATGAGAAATTACTCTGCTTGTCCAAGGTCAATAGAGTCCACAGCACAATCACAACCTATGCTCAGGGCTTTGCCCAGGCAGCCCTTCCCTCTTCCTGCTCTGCATGGCTGTGAGGATTAGGCATGCTCAGCTCTGCCAATAAATGTGTCCTTCATCTTCAATACCTCCCCACCACTCAAGCTAGAAACGAGCAACACAAGCAAAAGAATCGGTATGTGACGAGTTGATGACACATTTCCTTAGATGCAGAAAAATGTGGGTCCTGGATCACCCAAATGTCAGTGAGACACCTGAGTACATAGCAGAGAGACTATCAGCAAGTGGTGTCTAACTGCCTTCTCCTCCCAGGTCCTGCAAAATCCATCACGCCACCCGGGGGTTTTCTTTTCTTCTTTGCCCAGGTGCAGCTAACAACCCAGACACAACTGGCAACATCTGGGAGAACACACACACAGATGTTTCTCATTGACATCATAACCTTCCCCAGCACATGCCCACGCCCCAGGGTAGGTGCCCAGGTGGGAGATACACATTGGGTCCTCACAGTGTTCCTGAAGAGATGACCAAAGGTGAAACCTTTTTTTTTTTTTAGTTTAGTTTAAGGTTCTTTCTTCCCTGAGATGTGCCATAAACCTGGGGGCTGATCTGGACCATGCCATACACAGCTTCCCCAGGCTCCTACACCCACAACGTCTCTGTTACATGCAAGTGAGGCCAATGCAAGTTCTCTCTTCCCAGCTCTGTCTTGCTCTAATACAATCCTCCCCTGTTTCCACAGTTAACGCATTGTTTTCATTTTAAGAGGGGAAAATAATGAGATGGTGGGAACATTACTCCTGGCTAATGGAGACAGAGATCTGCAGACTTCCATGGCTTACTTTTTCCAGTATATCCTAGCCCTGATCCAAATATCATCATACTTATTTCAGTCCTGGACCAAATGTGGGACTGGACACAACACATTGGTCAAATTAAGACAGAAATAACTTGTAGCATTTTTCTACTTCCCACTCTCTCAAACACCTCTTGCTGACATTAAATTTCTGGTCTGCAGACACCCTGCTTCCCGCACTACTGAATGTCCCAGCACCTTCAACACAGCTTCTCTGAACACGTTAGCCCCAGATCTCAAGTGAAGGCAGGCTGCCCATCACCTCCCCTCTTCTGTAATCAGAACAGCTCTTTGAGAGCAACACTTTTGTGCATGAACCCAAATATGCAGAAAGGAACGAGCAGCACAGACAGCAGCAACCAGTCCCCGGGAGCAGAGCTGGCAGGAGCAACGCCAGCTGTCCTGTAGAGGCTGTATGCTGAGCAAAGTGCAAATCTGAGGGCAGAGAAGCAGGGTTGTAAGAGTTTGGCTGCACATTCTCCCCTTCTCTGGTCTAAGGGGCACCTCCTGATGTATGAATCCACTCAGGCTGGCAACTTTTTGATTGTAACCATTAAGTTCCTCTGCCCCTTCTCAGCACAGGGTTATCCAGGTCACTGATTGCTCCTTCATCTCCCCAGAGGAAAAAAAAAAAAAAGCCAGTGGTCAAGCTGCCTCCTCAGGGAGGCTGAAGACAAGTGCTCAGGAGGTAAAAGCTGTCACCCTGGCTAAGGACTTTGCTAGAGGCGTATCTCCCACCTATAGTGCTGGAAATGTGAAGTGAGGCTGGTTTGCAATCAGAAGAATAAACAAGGGAAGAAAGTGAGCTTCTGCAGCCCCCTTGATGGTGCTGCAGAGTTTAGATCCCTCTGAGCTGCTCTGATATCCGACTCCCAGGATTTCCACCCATCCACAGCCATCGCGAGATGGACCTTACGAGATTCCCCACACCGCAAACAGTGCCAAGGTTCCCTCCAGCCTGCATGGGCAAAGGTTGGGCTGGGTGTGGGGCAGCTCTGCTGTGCACGGCCAGGCCACTCTGATAAGGCTTCACTCACCCAGCCAGAGGTGCAGCACTCAGGGTGCCATACACTCTCCTCCTCTCTCACTCACAAACACCCTCCCATCCTCCTGAACAACATGGGGGCTCGTGAGCGGCCTCTGGTAGGGAATTTCGTGGAGCATGCCCCCAAACAGGACTGACTCCTAAAGAAATCTTCAATATTGAAAGCCAGGTTGGAGAACAAGGCAAAGCTGTGATCTGGTACCAGGTCTCTTCCCATCCCTGCACAACTGCCAAAGCAGGCTCTCTGCAATGAGGGATGGTTATCCTATGCCTCCTGATAGCGAGGGATGCTACAGGACAGACAATTTCACATTCTAAATGGCTTTGCAAGTTGTTTCCTAAAGCGCAGGGAAACAATATAAAAATCAGATTAAAAGGTTGAGTCCTTTTTAATTAAAAATACCTTAATTTAAATCAAAGTACCAAAAATCCCAGTAGAAAGAAATGGGCCCTTCAGGCCAGTGTCCTTTTACTTGTTGCTCTGTTTACAAAACCAATTGCTTTTGGGAAGGCTGTCACAAGGAATCTTCACCCCAGCTGCTTGTCCCAGTGCCTTCTGATTTAGTTTTCATACAAGTGCCAGGAAGCATTCACCTGCCTCCCAAAGAACATGCCCGTGCTCGGGGAAGCAGCCATGCCAGCCCAACAGCTGCAGCTGGATGAGTCCTGCCAGCCTCACCCTGTCCAGGACTGTGGCACTGCACATCCAGAAAGCCCAGGTAACACTGAAGGATTCACCTGTGAAAAGCTCATGTGCAAAAGCTCTTGAGTTCTTCTAAATTGAATACTTAAAGTGGTTTTTCTGGTGAGAGACAGTTCTTAAGAATCAGTGCTGCTGGGAGCTACCAAGGACACAGTTTCCAGCTCTTCCTTTTAGGGGTATCCAGAGACAGTTGGTGCCTTCCTTTTCCCACTTCAGAGTAGCCCAGGATTCACAAGAAAAAGGACAAAACACATTCTTGCTCTGCAGTTCAGTGAGAAAGCTGTTCTCAGCCTGAAGTTAGCAAAAAAGGAAGATACTGATTAGCAACTATGTCCTGAGTGAGGAAAAATACGAGGGCAGTGTCCCACACCTGAACTCCACAAGCAGTTTTGCTGTCACCAGGACTCCCTCTCATGTTATCTGCATTTAAGACAATAAATCTCTTCTTGCCTTGCTCCTCCCCAACATTGTTTTCCCCCCCTCTTCTGTTGCTCAGAGCACTGCTGCAATTCAAGACACCAGCAAATGGTCAAAGGAGAGAAGAAAGTGATGGCTAAGAACTCCCAGCTTATCACAACCACCTTCATGTTTTTAAAAGACAGAACAAAGAAGAAATGGACAGACACAGATAATACCAAACCCAGCAGTAGTTCTTCAGCCAGAGCTTTCATTTGCTTTAGGGCAGGGTCCCAGAGAAGAGCTGCCAATCTGGCCAGCAAATACCCAATACCTGACCAACAATAGGAAAATAATTCAGTTGTAAAAAAACCTGAATTCAGGGTGATGAATTTGTCCCAAATGTCCATAACCCATGAGTTTCTACACTCAGGCCAACAAAGCCAAGCAGGCAAACAGCAATGTTGCATGAAAGGGAAAAAAGACACATACACAGCTTACATGTGTAGATCTACAAAGATGTACGTGCCCTTTTTCAGAGGATGCTGTATAGGAATTCAATCCTATATTAAATTTTCCAAATAGAAATCCATTATTTCTAAAGAATTTCAATTGCTCTGCATAGCTGAAAAATGTCCTCAAAAGTCCCCAAATCTGCTGTTCCGTCCTGAAGAAGAGAGGTGAGACATTCACAGGCTATCAAGCACATTGACATGATAGAAGACCACCAGTGACATGAACCACGGGATAAAAATCACCACAATTTGCTATCAATGGCTGCTTTTCTTGGAATATAGTATTAAAAGGAAACAACTTTGTTCCCACTATGAATTTGCATTAGAAATACATAATAAAAATAAGGCTTAATATTATACAAATGGGTACAGTTCTCTGTAGTGCTCCTGATGCAGATTAAGGTTAGACAGATTTTAGATGACAGTTATTTACCTCAGTCTAGCACCATGTATGCACAAAAAGAATTTATTTTATAGCTGCAGATATTAGCCAGAAAAAAGAGAAGAGAGGAAATCTTACAGTCTCACGTAAAATATAATTATGTCTGTTTTCTACTCCTTGGAAGGCAAACAAAGAGAGAAAAAAAAATGAATCTGCTGCTAGCATTTAATGGGACTTGTCTAAATGATATCAAACAAATAACAGCCAGCAGTGATTCACAAACACCTTCACTTCTTTTTTTTTCACTGGGGAATTCCAGAAACATTAAGACCTTGTTGCCTTGAACACTTTCACTCCTATAGAGCAGGATTAGGCCCATGCCTGAGTATGTCTCTTTCTTTCAAGACCTTCAAAATATCAAGGCAAGAAAAATAAATCACAGAGGCACTAATGCTTATTCGCACTCTCCTGAAATGTTCGCCTTCCCCCTGCTTCTCCCAATTCCTTACGCAATCACCACCAATCAACCAGGAAACTGTTGCTAACTCTTGAATTCTGCAAGTTAGCAAGTAAAATAATAAAACAATGTTTTAACTGTCAGAGATCCTGGCTCGCAAAGTGCACTTTGGTCATTTCCTTTAATAACTGTAGTTTAGTAGTAATGATTTATAATAGTTCATAATATTCTACTAACTGTACTATATTAATAATACTAATACTTTGCCCTTGCCTAGCGCCTTCTGTCAGAAGATATCAAAGCGGCACACTCCGCTGTGAGGGAGGTATCACTGCTCCCCCGTTAGGGATCGGGAAACCGTGACTCCAAGCCATGCCCGAGGTCAGGATTCCCGATCCCCAGCACAGCACGGCAGCCGCCAAGTCTGCCTGCACTTCTCCTGCCGCAATCCTCTGACAGCAGTCGAGTCTGATCGATGGGGCTGAAGATTTAACGTGATTCATTCCTTCTCGAAAAGCAAGGTTTGGCCAGTGGTTTGGGGGCCGTGGTTTTGATGGGAAATACCGAGCAAGGTGGGGAGGTTCTCTCTGCAATTGTACAGTAGGTACCCTCCGGCCAGCAGCCAGGCATACAGGGCAAAAGAGGAGCGATAAATATTTACTGCCTCCATGCTCATCTCTCCACAGGAGATGGATAAATATAACATTTCGGGGTTGGTCAGCACCCTGAGGACAGCGGTTGCAAGCCCCGACACCAGCTCCCGGGGAGTCCAAAAAGGAAGAGAGAAAGCACGAGGCATCTCTGGCATGGCAGAGATGACATGAAGGCTGGCCGGATGGCAGCGGCTGCACGGGGAAACATTTTGGAGGAGAAAACAGCCCCAGCCCTCCCCCTCAAACGATCAATTAAAAGCCATCCTTCTGCCGAGAGCGGGCGAGGACAGCAAATGAGGGCTGCGAGGAGCAGCGCCCGGCCGGGCTCTGCATGACAATTGATGGGAAGGGGAGGCCGGGGGAGGCAGCCCTATCCCTCCTCTCACCATGGTGATTAGGTATTCCGAGTGCGCCAGATAGCCCCAAATAACAGAAAGAGAAATATAAACTGGAGACCGGCAGATCCAAGGGAGGCCAGATGGCCCCGCAGCCGGCAGGGGCTGCTCCCAACCAGCCCTTCCCCACTTTTAACTGTTCAAACATTTCTTTATCCCGACAAGACAATTAAGCCAAACAGCATGGAAAAGAGTCTCGGCAACAGTTTGCAGAGGGAGAGGGAAGGCTGTTGCCAGAAAAGCAGGAAAAGGAGGTGATTGCTGCGTGCTCCAAGACCTCCCTCCACGCAGCACACTTTACTCCATGAGGATGGAGTGTATTTGGTGGAGCAACAGGGATGGATGCATAGCTGTCATCCCTGCCACTGCCCATTTGCCTGCCTAGCCCTTCCAAAATTCCACTGTTGCTACTTCACGACAGAAAGAAACATTCCACTCGATTTATTTCATTATATCATAAGCAGAGTTAAGCTTGCAATTTCCCATGGTCATGGCTGATTATCATTAGCAACAAAGCATCACTTCATGTTAGACCCCAAATTTTACCAGCCTTGGAAGTGGTGCATCCCAGTGGGAAGAGTTGTGAGCAACGGAGGTGTGGACATGTGCAGTTCCCCTCCAATCCATTGTTCCACCACAAAAAAAACCCCAAACCTTCTTCCCCTCAGCACATGTACACAGACACACAGAGCTCTCTGCATAGGTCATCACAAATCCCAACACACACGTCTGAGCGGGTGGGTGACTGCACAGACAGCCCTTGATCTCATTTCCAAAGCACCACGTTATTCAGGAATTCATGCTGTGGTCATCATAGCCCTGATGTCCATCACCTGAAGTACAATTTATCTTTGATCAATAACAAACCAGTTGTTTCAAAAGGAAAACTAACTCTGTGCTGGAGATGTTCTTTAAAACCCTTAAGTGGAACAAAGAGCTCACGAATATATCACACAACTTCTCCCACAGAAAAGAAAACCAGTTGCAGCACAAACTATGTCCAAGGTGAAACATGATTATCAAAAATAATAATAATCAAAATAATGTTAGTAGAATCACTCCTACTACACTCAGCAGATGAAAGGGATGAACAAGGATCGCAGCCTGCTCCCAACTCAAAGGTTCATCCCCTGGGCACAGCAGAAGGTGGGCAAGAGCCACCAGCAGAAGGGAAACAGACTTGGAGAGCCAGGCTCTGACCAGAGAAAGGAAAGGGAATCAGTGGCCAGGATGTAGAGGATCACCTTCACAGGTTGGTCTGTGCTCCACAAGAAGTCTCAGACAACACGTGATGAAGACTAAGCAGCAGACAGTAATGGCAAATCATCTTCTGTGGTTGCAGGGAGGCTGGGGGCATGGCAAGTCCCACAGGGATGGCAGAGGTCTCTGCTCTGACCAGG
The DNA here is from genome assembly GCA_013397795.1 of Orthonyx spaldingii. Taxonomy (NCBI): domain Eukaryota; kingdom Metazoa; phylum Chordata; class Aves; order Passeriformes; family Orthonychidae; genus Orthonyx; species Orthonyx spaldingii. The sequence goes on along the minus strand of VZTJ01002332.1, from coordinate 261,149 downwards.
TCCAGCTCTTTGCCAGGAGGTCCCGGCTTTGGCACTGACCTCTGCCTGTCACTTTGTGGGAAAGCAATGCCACAGGAACTGGGTACAGAAGGACACTGAGACAGATTTTATTAGAAGCAAAAAACCACGAATCTTTCTTTTTTCCCCCTGATTTTAAAATAGGGCTATAGATCTCTTTTGCAGAAAGGAACATGCCATTTATTTCCACTCCTCCTAGGAATCTCAATTATTGTACGCTTATTAAAGGAACTCATAAAATATGTCTTCCAGTGCCTTTAACACATGCTTTACAAGAAGCTCCTAAACTCTAACAAATGACATTATTTTTCTCAGTAAGCACCTAAGGGAATGGGCCCATCCAGTACATGGTATGTCTGCAATATCTCTGGAAAGGCTCCACTTTTCCACATGCTCTCTGTACACTCCATTGCTCTGGATGTCCTGAATACTCACATTTTACATCAAGAGACAACTTACCTAAATGCAGACATCTCAGCACAACTTGCTGATTAAGGAAGAGTGCAGTCCCACCCAAAAGCACCCCAAAAATGCTTGTCCCTTTGTGGGATGCAGGGTATGAGTCCAAGTAACAGCCTGGTTAAAAGTAAGGAAAGGTTCACGGAAAAAGCTGAGCAACCTCTACTGCACAAACACTTCTCTTAGGGGGGCAGGTGCTAATCTGGAATACGCCAACACACACCCCAAATAATTTTACTGAATTCTGTGAATTTCCTCCACTGGTGAAAACAGGCTGAGACTTTCCTCCCATGATGCAGAGGATTAAATAAGCACCTTCCAAACACTCCTTGATGTGAAAATATCTCACTTTGATCCTTGTGTTCTTGCAAAGTCTTCCAAGCAAAAACCTATTTTTCAAGGAAATTAAAACTCAGTGATTATCCCCAGAGGAAAAAAAAAAAAAAAAGAAGAAAAAAAAAAGAAAAGAAAAGAAAAGGGGGGAAGTTTGTCTAGAAAATCACCATTTAAACTGTGAGGTAAAACAAATATTTTAATGATCTATTCAAAAAAAGCTCCTTTGCAGTGAAACAGAAAACTCCGCAGGGCAATCATAGTAATTCAGCTTCCATGTAACACAAACCCTTTCAGCAATCTGAAAAATACACCGAAACAGTTGAGCTCTGCAAACCTGAAAAGCATCCATTAGACATGGGAAGGTGTTGCTGATCTAAGAAAATTTTACAATTCTTCCTTGCAGTTGTAGAAAGGTTTAATTACATTTTTACTTTGAAGCTACAGCCATCTACCTGCTCCATAAGGAGTACAAGTAGGCAGCTTTTACAAAGGGTTATGTATAACAGTTACACAAGGAATCCACAAAACTTCTCAGAGACAACAAACCCCCCAAGTACACATTTCTACAGAAATTCCAAAACTATATGTGCAAATGATAATGCAAAAGAGGATCACCATTCTATCTTCAAACTGTGATCTCTCGAATTCTTCACTGTGGAAGTTTCTCTTTTCTGATGGTCACCATCAAGGACCATTAGGATCCTCTAAAAGCTCCACCACTCTCTCTCAGCCTCCAGCAAACACACCCATACGTGTGTATGCACACACCAAATAAACTCGCCCTCTTAATGGTGCGAAGTTTCCATGGTGCAGTATCTATATGTGATACAGAGCCAACAGACATATTTAGTGTACATCGTCCTGGTAGTTACAGAAGAATTTTTATGTCAATGAAATATTGGGATGTTGCATTTGCTCAGCTCTACCGTGCAGAAATCATCTTAAAGAAATTTAACACGGTAAGAAAAACAATACAACAAAACACCTTTCACTTCTGCCCAAGTTTTCCAAGCTGCCTGCAAAGTTTGTATTCTGCTTCCTTTCCCTGACAAGTCCCCTGCCACAGCCCTGGCAGCAGCACTGGCAGTCGGTGTCAACCTGCCTGCGTCTGTGCAAAGCCCTGTCTGCTCCCAGAAGGAGCAGCCCCGCGTTCAGCACACGCTCTTGGCAAAGGCAAGGCACGGCGATGGATGTGGATGCGTCTGTCTGTCCACAGCTGTGCTCCATGTGGTCTAATTCGTTTAACAGATTTACTTCTTTAAATGGGGTATCTGACAGGATTTTGCCAGCAAGATCCATAGCAGCTGATGCGCTCTAAATTCATTTAGCCAGCGGACTCTCTCCTCCGCTGCTATCTCTCGGAGTACTCTTTTGAGCAAGCTTCATTTTCACAGCCAAGTTATACTGATAAGGGAAAGAGCATCAGCAAAGGTGTCTCTAAGCCTTGCCGTCTCACCTGCCTCCCCCATGGATAATTATATTACCAGCTTCCACACATCCTCATGCGCTCCCACCTACAGCCACTTCCCCTACGGACCCAAAAGGAGAGAGAGGAGATGCTGAACAATGAAAGGAGCTTACGGCACAGAAAGTAGCACGGTCGGGAGTGGATCAGAAGGAGAGGGGGGAGAGACACAAGAGATCACATTGGTACTGCAAGAAATACACGGCTCCTGCCTTCAGTGGGAATTGTCCTATCCTCACAAACGTCGACAATAAAAGACACACTTGCAGCATATTTCAAAACCAAAGAGCGATGGATTTAAAAGGCAGGTTGATTTTATGATGACTTTTATTGAAAAGGTACGCTGGGTTTAGGCAGATGTCTTTTAGCGCCAGTAAGTTAGCACAGTGCCTAATTCAAGGAGACAGCCTGAGGAAGCAGCGCCGACAGGGGAGAGAGAGCCACAATGTCTCTATTACTCTCCTCGGTATCATAAAGGGGAGAAGAAAAATCACATCTGAAAGGGAGAGGAAGCAACGGTGCAGCAGGTTTTTGTTTTTAAGAAAAGTAATAATAATAACAACAACAACAATAAAATTGTTTTCTATTAATAAAATTCAGCAGAACAAAGGAGCCCATGTGAAAAGCAAACCATTTGATTACATGTCTGGGTTTACAGGAAAACTCTAATCATAAGTTAGCACTCTTCCTTGGAGTACCACGCTCTGTTGCTCCCAGACCACTCCCCATCATGGGTCACCTCCCAGCTCTGCAAACCTAGAAGCCTGCCCTTCATGAAGTAGAGCTCTGCCCCTCTGTGTAGGCAACACCACAAGGGACAAGGAGACGGGGGAACAGGGAGTTCCAGTCATGGACAAGTGGAATGAGTTCCTTCAAACTGATCACTGGCCTGCAAAAGCGCACATCACCTTTCAATGAGCACCAAAATGGGGAAAAGACTCAGAGAAAGCACATGATGCAACAGCTTATTGAATTGTAAGAACGATTTGGATTTGTCTTAAAGAGGGAGCTCAGCAGCCAAAAATATTCTAGAGTTAACCAGAGGAAAAGGTACTTTTGTCCTAACCTGAGGCATGAATTCTGATGGTCGGTAATGCATTTGCTCTAAGAATGGTGTGCATGAAGAAAAGGTCAGAAAGGAACACCTGAAGAAGCAGGGGGCACAATCTTGCTGCAAGTTTTGCGAAAGCTCCTGGCTACACATTCCAGCTGCATCCCTGTTTAGACACATACATGTACCAGCACCTATAGCTTCCCACTGGTGCATGGACAGCTCTCTACATGGTCAACATTGCCTCTCCAGCTATGTGCTGGAAGGCGAGTTTCCTTCAGAGCACCTCACCTTAAAATCTGTCAATGTGCTTTTGGAAGAACAAGGCAATACTGCACGGCTGAGCTCAGCAGGCAGGAAAGGCTGCTTTGCCTCTGCCTCCAGCAAGTCTCACAGCACTGTGGGACAATCACCTGCTGAGTATCTCAACAAGGCACAATTAAATAACCACCAAGTCAACAGAGGTACTTACATCTGTCACTTCGGTCTTCAGGACTGGATGAGGTCTCACGGTCAGAAATGAGGCCAGAAACAGCGAAGATCTTCTTCCCTGTATCATCAACTTTGAGGGAGCCAGGGGAGCTGGAGGGGAGTTGGGTGCCAAACTCGTACTCCTTCCCATCAGTGTCCGAGAAGCGCAGATGGGGTGAGTCAGTGTCATGGCAGTTTTTCAGGCGCTTGGCCGGCGTGAAGGCTGACTGGTAGCTCTCCCGGTCTTCAGTAGATGCAAAGGGGCGGAAAGCCCCGACGCCGCTGTGGTTCAACATACTGATCGGGGTGCAGTCCAGGTTGGGGGGTGCAAACTGGGGGTGGAGGTGAAGCAAGGATGGAGGAAAGTCACGGTTTGCAAACGCTCCCGGCACCCCGCCTTGGCGGTGATACATGGAGGCAAAAGTATATGAGCCATTGGTAAAGGGAATGTGCACGTCCTTATCTGCCGACACGGGGACCCCAAAAGGCCTCGGCTGCTGGCAGGGAATGGAAGCATCACGGCTGGCTTCGGCAGTGGAGGCGAGAACCATCAGTGCTGGGGAGGCCAGCGGATTGGGGAGATAGGGTGAGTTCTCCATCTTGAACGCTGCCCGGTGTAAGTCCATCGGAGTCTCTTTTTTCAGCAGGATCACAGGCAGAACGATCTTCCCTGGAAGGAAAGCAAAGCGATGCCTAGGAATGGAGCGGGGAAAATTACTGGGGCATCATCACCCTTCGAACACTGCAAGGAAACAGAAAGGGAAAGAAAACAAAACCAATTAGGTTTCTGCGCTCATTTCTCTGGGATGCTGCAGCAGCAGGGTGGCCACATGTGTTACAAGCCACCGGCCGGAGATGCACCACTGTTCTCATTCAAGAAAATCAATAGACAACTTCACACACTAGTGAAGTCAACCCTGGCCCTCCAGGTTAAAGGGTATCATCCAGTGCAGATGGATGAAAGGCAAACCAAACATAATAACATGCAGATTTAATAATGCACTAATAAAAAATGTTCAGTCTAAAATTAACACAGTAACTCCAAATTATAACTGGAATTTTATATGGCAAGCGGCACGTATATATAACTGCAATAAACTTAAGAAAGCCCCCACATACACACACCCTGCTATTTGCTTGGGGGTGTAGAACCAACATAAAAATATCCATTGTACATAGTTACCCAAATCAGCCAGCACACATGGTCATACTGGACACGATGCTTGAGACATACATAACTGACATGTATTTTTCTCTCACTCTCACAGTACAGATGGGTGGATGTGGACTTGCGCACACACAGCCCTTGATACCATCATACAGATGTGTACACACCACTGGAATGCAGGAATGTGGCTGTGTCCAGGAGCATGTGTGTAACACACAAACACCCATGCGTGCACACGCGGTCGCTGCAAGCCAAAGGAGAAGAGACTTCCCCAGTAAAATGCCTGGCGTCTCTGACAATATTTAAAATCATAATGACTGCTTCTGCCATCTGATCTCTGCAAGCGTCTGCCTTTCGGGTCGGGGACAAGAGAGGATGGATCAGTAATTTTAGTTCCTAATGCACTCACTCTTAAGTAGATTTGTAAACTGCCCTGGATGTGCCATTAACATTTAGAGGAAAATGTTAACAAAATTTCTGCCTCGCATCTTGCTGAGCCTCCCAGGTTGGCTGCAGCCACCCACCCAGCCACAATCCCCTCCCAGGGTGAAAGAAGGGGAAATCCTTCTTTCTCTATCTCCCCCAGTTCGCAGTGGCTTTTTGTGTTGTTATTTTCTCCCCCAATCAATCTCATGCCTTTTCTTTTAAGCTTCCGCTGCCTGCCATTCAGGCCCCACAACCCAACTTAAAATACAAGGACTATAACTTTGAAACAATATACTAGCCACTGGAGCTCAAAGGGCCAGAAAAATCATATAATAATAAAAAGCTGTTACAAATTGTGCCTCTTAAATCCAGAGGGTCAAACATCTCAAATAAAACTTAGTGAAAGAGTGTCTCCCTAATGGAGTGCCTTTTGTACTCCATGAATGAGGGAGCCTAGGTTAACAAAGTGTATGAAATCCAGTCTGGGGCTTTAATGCAGTTCAGTGATAGCATTTCCTCTCTCCCATCCTGTACCCAGCCGCTCCACTGACTGTTATGAATTGTGAAGATGAGTGGACATCATCTCTCTGCTTCCTCATTTGGCACCCATCCTTACAGACATCATTGCTAAATTACCAGATTATGTATCTCGCATTAACGGATTTGCTCTCTTCCAAATTTTAAATAACTTTCTCGTTGAGTTCTTGCCACAGAGAGCGAGGGGGAGAGGAAGAGTGAGGGATGCCAAGGGCAGCCTGGTCTGCACTGCAGTCCTGGGTACACTTGCTCTGCTGCTTCACATGAGACTGATCAAAAACTGGAGGTTAGAAAACTCCAGCCACTGGCAAATTTAGAGTTGTTGGGGGGTTGTATAACCATGTAAATATAAATATATATACATACACACACACACACAATTATATATTCAAAGAGATGCATGCAAATAAGTCACTGTTCTCAGAAATAAATGATCATTAATATGGAAACAAAACTGAGCAATCACAGAAAAACACAGATTTCCAGGGGGGCAAAAAAAAGCAACCACTTCTGCCTGCTTTTCTATTTTTACTTGTACTTTCACACCATTACATTAAATGTATTTCATAAATTAGTAATCTGGCCACAACACTTGACACTCCTGTAGGATACCGTGAATCACTATGGCCGTTTATTCGTTTGCAAACTTCATTACACCGGGAATAAATCAACACATTACAATATCTCAGCCAGCCAAATTTAATTTTTTTTCAGCTCCCACTTCCTTTTTCGTTCTCTCTTGCTCCCTTCTCGTGCAGCACCTCCCCACCCCCCAGCAACACGGACAGATTAGGCTGCGGCAGACCAGTCATTATGAAAATCTATCGTTAATACACTCCCAATGTCAAAATGTCATAGGTTTAAATACAGAACCCAAAAATAAGAAAACTAACTGACCTTCTTAATTAAAAAAATATGGATTGCATGGTAATCAGCTCGAGGGAACATTTGGGTGCTGGGAAGGCAGTGGGCACAGGTGGAGTGAGGAGCTGCTACTTTTCTGCCTCTATGCTGATTTTTTTTAATTTAGCACCTCGTGCAAATCCAGATTAAAATAACTCCAGCTATTGATCTGAGCAGTGGAATTGACATTAATTTTAGTTCACTTCTCACTTTGCAAAGGGATCAATAGGAAGTAATAACAGCTGACATCCCCGCTGAAAGGAGGAGAAAAGACAGGCTAGAGACAGAAATCGAAAAGCAACCAAATAAATCAGCAGCTACTTTTCCACGGCGTCAGACAAACTCCAAACAGATTGCAAAAAGTCTTTGTTGAATTAACTAAACAAGGAGTAGAGGGAGGGGGGGTGGAGATCAATCTAGGAAGCTACATAAACTGTCTACCAAGTATGAAGGTTAGATGGACATACTGAAAACTAACTCTGATTTTTTAATGTTTTTTTTTCATGGCTACGTATATGCATAGTTATTGGCTTTCAGAACTACCCTGTTTAAGGTGTACACAAATTACCTGTGTAATAGTGTATGTTCCTAATAACGAGGCTAAACATGCCACAACCAAGGCAAATTGTATCAAGAGCCTTTAGCTCTTAACCATAAAAAAAAAATCTCTCACCAAGGAACAAGTAGTAATCAGTTCTCTCTGGCTTCGTTTTGAAACCTCCGCTTACAAAGGTTGTAGCACTGTGCTGCATTAGTTAAGAGGAAAGTCTGATGGCAGAGCTGCATTTATCAGGCATCACAAACACCCACCAAGTGGAGAAAACAGCAGTGACCACTGGTTATAAGTGTAAAGCCCACTTGCTAATCAGCCTGCAAAGAAACGCGCTCATATGCAAGCACATGCACGCTCCATACACAGCCACCAGATCTGCAAATCTTTTACGAAATGTTACTCAGAGTTCCTATTACTAAATCACCTCTCTGCTATCGATTAAAATAAATAAAACACACCACTCTGGTTTCTACAACAGGTTGCATTTTTGTGGTCTCTCAACCATTTCCAAATGCCAGAGATTAAAGTAATGGGGCAAATTAACGTACTTCTCCCTCCAGAAAAAAAAATAAAAAGTTTTCTTGGGGGAAAAAAAAATTAATTAACAAGCTATAGGGGAGGAAAAAAGAATAAAACATTAAGAAATCCAGAAAAATTGATGATGCATGTAAATTAGGAAATACCCAGGAAAAAAAAATCACAGTATCCATTTACATTAAAAAGTTTTTTCCTCATAAATGTCAAGTAGGAATTTAGAAATATGCTCTGCGCAGAAAAGCCAAAGATTATAAAACAAAATAATGCCAGCTGTTTGGGGATTTAAGTGCTCAAATGGATTATATATTTGAACCAAACTGGATTTCCTTATAATAAATAAAACAAATGCAAGCTCGAAAGCCAACAAAGGAGAGCTCTCATCACTGGATTAAGATACAAAGGAAAAACAGTTAATTTTTTTTTTCCAACGCGTGAAATATGCCAACTGCAGCCGCACACCCGGACAGCTGCCGTGGAAACCGGTTTAAGGGGGAAAGGGGAAAAATTAGGAACGCGGTAAACGGAGGAGGCGGCGGCGGGGCCGGATGGAGTGGCCCCGGTCCCGGTCCCGGCCCTGGACTGCGCCCCGGTTCTGTTTGGCTGTAAACTTCTTCTTCAAAAAAATTTTTTTAAAATTAAAACATTTTTAATTTTTTTTAGGTTTTTTTTTTTTT
>VZTJ01002332.1:230474-250015 GCA_013397795.1 Orthonyx spaldingii | reverse complement strand
TCGCATGTAGCAGCGCGGGAGGCGGCGGGGGTGCGAGGGAAGGAGCAGTGCTGCCTCTCAGTGCCGGCTCTCATCAGTGAATGAGCCTCCACTCTCCGAGGGGCTCCCGCCGCACACACACACGCACACACACGCGCGCACACACACACTCGCACACACACACTCGCACACACACGGAGCCGGGCTGAGCACTGCATACATTAGGGCACTCGGGCAGTATGGGAAATGCAGTCCAGGACCGGCGCCCACCCGCCGGCTGCCCGCCAGCCGCGGCCCCCGGAGTTGCCCGAACGGGGCGTCGGGGGCTGCTGCTCTCCCAGGGGCGCCGCTTCTCCTCCCAGTCCCGTCGCGCCGGCCTCGCCCACCCGCCTGGCAGCCGTCATATTTTCCACCGTGCAGCTCCCTCCCAAATTGCAGCGGGACGCTGGGACCCCTGGGCGTCAGCTTCGCCGCTCCGGGGCAGCCCCGTACCCCTCCGGCCCTGAGGCAGTCGGCTCCCTTCGGGATGCCCATGGGGACACAGCCTTGCCTCACGCACCCTGCGGCACCTTCTGGCATGGGATGGGTACGATTTCCAGGGGTGGGCATCATCCCCAAACTTGCCTTGGACAGCCATAGCAGAGCCAGGGAGCAAATTAGGGACTTAACACTCACAGTGTTTCCCAACTGCGGCACGCACGCACGGCACTCACACTGCTATTTTAATGTTTCCTGGATGCATGTCGCAGCTCTGCACAAACCCTTCTGCACACATGCTCCACCTCGGCCACAGGCAACTTCCCTGCCAGCCCTAGGAGTGTCCCGAGCAAAAACTGCCAGTCATAGGAAATGGAAGAGCCAGTTTTAGATGGGGACCCAAAAGAAACACTTGTCTCATTGTTTCTTGTGAAACACCAAGCATTGATCCAAGAGATTTATTTATTTTGCTCAAGTGCAAAATGTTTTGGGTTTTTTCTTCAACTGCTAAATAATTTCAGATTGTTCTTAAAAATAGAGTACGGGCAGCATTTTATGTCTCTTCTCTAACTTTGCACTGGCATTCTCAAAATATGACTGTGCTATGTGACATACACTGAAAACGAAGTCCTCTCTGTCAGCATCATCAAACACTTGGGCTATATTCTGTGTATGAGAGCAAGAGGGATCACATGCTTATGTCATCCAACAACTTTTGTGTAAGCAGTGACTCATCACTAAAGTATATGGGCTGGCTTTACCTGTTACTCCAGGATCACTGAATGCACCAGCCCCTATAAAACTGTCCACAGGCACAGCATGAAGCGTGTCCTCGGGCCTCAGCTGGGTGCAGACCATGATGGTTTTCTTCTTGCTGGACTGAAACTCACCCATCCTTTCTGCAGCATTTCAGAGACAGGTCTTATGCAGAGTGCTTGCATGACTTTTGAATGATAAAATCTTTGGAAATGTTAGTAAACATAACAATAATAATAATAAACTTTCTTATTTTTGCACTTAAAATTCAAAATAAAACAATGTGCATTTCAAGCTTCTCAACTGAGGAAGAAGGCACCTGGGTGAAGGAGCTTCACTTTCTTGACATAACCATCAGTAGCCCTGCTCCCTGCTCTGACCTGCAGCTCAGCCACTCACAGGCTGATGATACTCACCAAAAAGAGCTTGCTTCCCTTCAAGGCATCTGCTCCCCTGTTGCTTTCCTGCACACTGTGTGCAAGAGCAAGGAGGATGGCAAGGCAGGCAGCAAGTGCTGCCTTCACCCACGGATCAGCCATGGCACAATGGGTTCAGATTCCAGAAATCCTTTTCTGCTTTGTGTAAGAACTGGCATTTGGATAGTGCAGGTCTAAAACTCTCACAAAATGGAGCAAACACTAATGTGCATGTATTTTGCTCATCAATAACACCCTGTAGTTACCCTCTGATTAACCAAAGTTATAATTTTTTTTTCATTGGTCATTTCAAACACCTCTTTGGAGACAGCTGCCCCACAGGCTGTGCACAGAGACATGTCTCAACACCTGAGTCCTGCTATTTTGTGTGGAGACCCTGAATTAGTTGGCACCACACACATTTCCAAGGCACTCATCCTGCAGCATGCTCCTCACCAAAAGCATCAACAGTTCAGGACTTCAGTAAATATTCCACAGGGTAGTGTAGATGAGCCACATTTTAAATAACATCAGAGTTTGACACACTTCAGGAAACCACATTAAAAACCATCCCTTATCTCCCAGGGATCCTGGGGAAAACATTCAGTCACAGCCCAGCTTGTGCTACAGCTTCACCATCAAAATTACAGAATTCCAGGAGAAAAAAGTGCTCTTATTATAAAGCTGTATTTTCAGTACTTACAACATGATGAAAAATGATCCCTCAGATTTAAACTTCTTTCTTTTGTTCTTAGCCAAAAAGCAATTTTTTTTTACTCTTTCAGTTTCTTAGTATGGAAAAAGGGATCTGAATCCTGTGCCAGTGTCCAATTTATGCTAGCTGAGAACCAAGCTCCGTGTTTTGAGGCTTGAAAAAAAAAGGCAGCTTTATTTAACTTTATGTTACTGCATCGTCACACACAAACTTAATACAGCTTGGATTCAGGGAACAAATCTGGCATTTAGCTAGCTTCTGTGAGCAATGTCTTCAGAGGAAAATAAGAAGATACACTCAAGTTATTTATATTTGTAATTACCATTAATCTGTATTACTAATGAGGATTTTGATCCTGAAAATGGATCCATAAACATGGACTCCCGCACCACTATGGAGCTGTGATATGCACAGAGGCCCATAGGAGAATTTTCCACTGAAATATATAAGCTACACTGATTATTTGGACCTTAAAATAACTTTGAACATCTGATTTAACTTTGTGTGTATTGCTCATCTGTAAGAGTAATAGGGGACACCTCCAGTTGTGGGGTTTTTTTCACTTAAAACAAAATCTGAGATTGTTACAGGCTATCACAGTGCTGTCCCTTGCCATTGCACATGCTGTTCTAAATACTGAAGTCTAAATTAATGTATACAATCCTGAACCTACAGGGTTGATTGGATGCACTTTATGCATACAGATTTCAACAGGGTTACTAATAACATATAAAGTCAAGCGTACGTGTAAATTCCACCACGAACAGTGCCTTGACTGGAAGTCTGCTGTATTCTTACAGTACCAACGTACATTCTTAAAACAAGAGACCCCCTCACTCATCATTATGTCCTCTAGCTGCTATTGTATAAAATAAGATAAATGTGATAAACTGTAGCAGGAACTGCAGAAAGCAAGGGGCAGACTGTGTCGCACGTGTACCTGCAGCGCACTGGGATCCTGTGACAGGGCTTTGCATTTGTTGGGAGTGCCCTGTTGTGTGCCCCACTCGGTCCCCCAAAAAGTGACATCCCAAGAAAGTGCTGAAATTCTCCAGTTATGGAAACACGTCCTGCAGTCACTGGCACCATCCCCACCTATATCTAGACCCGGACCATTCCTTGCATCCCTTCATCTGCAGTATGGGCGGAGGAGGGGAAGATGGCAAACGAATTTCTTAACTAACTAAAAATAAACTTTTCTTCGCAATTAGTCTGCGAGGCGGCAGTCGCTCCCAGCGGGGTGTGGGTGGCTGGCTGCCGTATGTAATGTCCATGCCCTCTGCTGGCTACAGCCAGCGCGTCTCAGCTGCGTGCCACCGCCACCCTGCCCTCGCCGCTGCCACAGCGGCCACTCCGGGGAGGAGGTGCTGGGCAGGGCTGCCAGTGCCAGAAGTCCCTGCTGTCCAAATGATTTTATCCCCCGGTTTTGTCAGAGCTGTAGCCCTGGTTTAAGCATCCCTAAGCTGGTGGCTACACTCCAGGAGGACAGGAGCTTGGAGGATCTGCAGTTAGCCATGTCTCGCTCTGATGCTATTAGCATGGACATCTGAGATGAAGGTTGACCTATGAGTTTGGGAGCATTATTCTGGTCTTAGCAGCTGATCTGGGCTTTACTCTAGTGGTTGGTGTAAGGATTGTCCCAGAGCTCAGGAGAGCTAATACAGGATCTCTTCGTTTTCTGAGCCATCTGTGGCTGCCCTCTGCCAGACCTCTCTCTCTCCAGAGGAAGAATTTGGCAAAGGCAGGGCTGAAATCATTCTATCTGCCAGAAATTTGAAATTTAGAGCTGGCGCACTCTCAGTGACTAGTCCTCCCAGAATGAGAAAACAGTCCTTTAAATTACTTGACTCATACAACTAGTAGTAAGAAAATTTTCTTCAGCCTGCAAAAATTTTCTATAGTTAACAGATAAACTCATTTTCCTCTTCTCCTTCTTCTTCTTCTCCTCCTCCTCCTCCTCCTTCTTCTTCTTCTTCTTCTTCTTCTTCTTCTTCTTCTTCATCATCATCATTGTCATTATCAGCATCACTATCATCACCATCACCTAGATCTCTTCCAAAGTCCGCTGACTAACACAAGAGAACCTCTTGGTTTTGCTTTTCATAACACGCTGCAAGATGCCACTATAATTTTAAACCTTGCTCATCACCGAAACTCTACAGCAGAGTGGAGACCATGCCTGGGATTTTGCAAACAAGTACTAGGTGTTCTTTATAAATCACTGTCCTGCAGTATCATTTCCTATACAACCTTTCCCTTGGAAAATTCCTTCTCCGAAAGGGAGGCTGTAGACTGGATGGCAGATGTCTGACGAGTAACTATATCAACTGTTTTAGGAACACTGCTCTTATGCGAACATCAATCACATTATCATTTCTACAGCTGAAACCTGACACAGATAAGATGTCCAGAGCCCTAAAAGAGGCACTTCTGGGACATGTTCTCCTGAGGAAAGTTCTCTCCAAAACTCTGGTAGCCATAGAGTGTGATTTAAACACATGCATGCACCGACACCCTTTCCTATCAACTGTTTGTAAAATTTTATTACAGAACTGGACACTTGTTTTCTGTACAAGCACCCACTCTTTATTCAGGGCTTTTTTTAATCCCTCTCTGAGCAATATCCTGTTGCTAGGAGTTCCACAGGCTAATGGTGTGGAAAAATATTTCCCTGTGAGAAGAGCTACACCTGTCCAAGCCCCCTTCTGTGCACCATCCATCACGCTGACAGCATAGGTAACTTGCCCAGGATCATGTCAAAGCGTGAAATAGCTATAAAGGCAATGCATATGTGTTTGTCATTTTTGTCATTAATGGGATCAAGTAAAACTAAGGCAGAGCCATTGAACTGTGCCACAGAAGCCAGGGGAAGCTGGAGCCATGTCTGAGAGCAGCTCAGAGTGGTGGCTCATGCTTTGGCCCATGGAAAGTGCACGGGGTAAGCAGCACTTTGATCTTCTTATTTATTCGTGTTTGCTGTGACTGTACCACAGGAAAAATGTTGGGTTCATTTTTGGGGCCCAAACAAGCTGCATAGCCTGGGGCAGGGGAGCATTACCTCCATAGCCCAGACCTATGGTTCCAGGCTCCTCCTCCTCCTTTCCTGGTTCAGCGGGGAAACCCAATTCAGCAGAGGATGGGAAAAAATACCCACCTCCCCTTTTAGCCAGGCAAGCAAACCTGAGCAGGACAGATCTAGTGAGCTTTTAAGGCAGCTCTCTGATGTGATTAGTTAGAGCTTAACATGAGATAAAATCAATTGGAAACTTGTGTGAGTTAGGGCTGCTCTCATCAGTCAGAGTTTGCAGCAGCCAAGTGCAGCATGATTGTTATTAATATCTGTTACAGATATATAAGCTGAAATGGGGCTTTACAGTAAAAAGGAAGACAAGTTGCTCTTTCCTAGGAACATACAGATTGTGCATGAAATTCAGGGCCATGCTGAGAACCCCACACATCTGTAGTGGTGGGAACTGCCTGTTCTTAGGAGAAAATACACTGGTATCGTACATGAACATGCATTTTCTCATGATACTGCATAACACACAAGGATGTTATTTAGGAGTTTAAAGTGCTGAGTATTATGATGTTTGTGGTCCATCCCATGAGCTGCATTAGATGTGAGGCAGCTCACACACCATGGGTGACTTCAGATAAGCTTTGTGCCTGCCTTGTTTCAAAGGAAAATGCTTTCTGCCAATGCAGTAAGTCATCCTGTATAAGGCTGGACCTCAGCATCAGCTGTAGTGCTCACTACTGTGACTGCTGTGATAATTCCCATGCTGTCACATGAATGGGATTGCACAATAAAGTCACACACCTTAGCCATGCTGATGGCCAAGCCTACATAATGGCCCAATGCATTGGTGCTAATGATCCAGTGTTTATGGTGGCCCACAGCATCGTTGTCATGCCAACGAGATTGTATTCCTCCCTAGAAAAAATAATAATAATAACCAAATAAATAAATACTTTCATTCTCTAGACTGATCTGTCTGTTTAATAGGAGTTGGAGATTAAATCCGAAGGGAGGAAAATCCAGGCTGAAATACAAACCAGTCTCTGTTCAGATGAGAGCAAAGCAACACATCTTTCTCCCTCTCCATCCCCTCTGTGCTGTGCAGAACACTCTGTGAAAAGCTTCTTCTCCAGCAAAGCAAACGCCTCCTGTGGCAAGGCAGGGGAGCAGGAATTTCGGCTTAACCTGTCCTTTCCTGGGGATTTGGGTCAGGCCCAGGACTTCCATGCTGAACCCCCCTATCCTGATCCCATAGCAGTGTGGCCCCAGCAGGGACATGGGACGAGGGAAGCCTATCCCTATGGCTGCCATGCTGCCCATGAGCACCCAACCTGCCTGGCCTGCCTTGCACTCTGCCCCAGCAGAGAGTTCAGCTCTGAAGCACCCATCAGGGTACTCACAGTAGGAAGGGTGCTGCTACAGACCCAACCGAGCGTCGCTCCTCAGGATCCTCCCTTCCCTTTCTGAGAGGCTAATGTGCTTCAGAGCTTCAGCTCTTCCTTACCTCAGTCACCAAACCTAGTTTCAGCTCCCATTTTCACTATCTCTTCTTAAAATTTTGGAATTTTTTTCTTTATTTCATACAGAAATAAACTCCTGCTGCTGAATTCCAGGACTTGGTGCTTGGCTGCCACTATTCCCCTCCCAGGAAATTACCCATCTTCCTCTGAGAAATACCTGCCTTCTTTCTACCAGTCTTTTTCACAAGTCACTTCTCACATGCATTTCCCATTCCGTTTTCTTGCTCCTCTCTTGTCCTTTAATCCAGCTCACATTACTCTAGCAGTAAATTATTTAAAGCAGGCAAATACATGCAACAAGCCAGCTTTCTGTCAGACACAAGCCTGCTCAGAAACTGATACACTCAAAATTTCTTTTTCTTGGCCCAGCCTTATCTTGAGCTAGCCTTTTCTGCCATCCACTTCAAATGCCTCATATCCCATCATACAGTCCCAGTGCTCCACATATCACGGCCCTTCAGATTCCTGCCTTCATTGTTGGAGGAATATCTCATTGCTTCTGCAGTTTTCATGTAGACCTCAACCCCTCCATAGGATCAATAAGGTAGATTTTATTGTAATTCAGAAAATGATTCTGATAATAAGAATAGCTTGGATTTTAAGAGCAAATAACAACAATAAAACTTGGAAGAGGCATAAGCCCTTACAGTACAGGTTGGACTAGTACCTGGGTTGAAGCGGAAACTGACACAGGGAATATCTTGTCCTGCCAGTGTAGTTTTCCCTTGCAAAGTTTCTTGCATGCCTGCTGTGCCTTCTGGCACCAGAGGCAGGACACAGATTAGGTGAGGTCTAGGTCTGGTCCATCTCCACACTCCTGCATTTTTGACCCTAGTCAAAATTCAAAAACGTGATGACAACACCCCAAATTGGGCATCTCACAGCTGAGAGTCTTCTGCACTCACTCACCATGTCAGTCACTTTCCTATGTTAGCAGTGAGACAGTGAGTTGTTAAGGCAAATGCACAAATTCCCAGGTGCCTGCAATGCATCATGTATATCCACTGAGGCTGCAGGCATTAATTTCTCCCTGTTGTATGTGAAGTATGTGAAAGGTCACTTCTCCCAGTCCTGTGTTCTAGGTTGGTTTGCAGGAGACTCCTTTCCATCCATCCATCCATCCATCCACCAGTTCATCAAGCTACCTACATACAGCACTATTCTCCCTCCCTTAAGGCTGTGACAGTGAGAGACAGTCGTAGGGTTTGACCAAGAGTTGTTAAACAGACCTGACAATTTGTGTGCTCTTGCAGGAAATCTTGAACTTCAGTAGCATCTGAGTCTTTCTCCCAGTGAAGTTCTTGAAGCTGTCAGGTTTGAATTGTCCTGGAGATGTTCAGTGTCTCTCTCTTATGTCTTCAGAGCATGTGGGTATTTGACCCTGTTGAGTAATGTCATCTCATTAGACAGAAACACACATTCATTGAGATAAGGATGAGCTGTCTCCCATAAGGTTTGGAATCAGATCTCAGTTGGTCTTTCTGTTACACATTCAATTGGCGTGATTCCCCCCTCCACTGAAATCCTTCAGGGATATATTTCAGTGGGCTAATTATAAATTCCTTCTGTCTTGCAAGAGCTGGATACAGCATGCCTGGTGGCATGAACCTCCCCTCCTTCGTTCGTGTTGTGCACCTCTCTTGCTGCAGGCAAAAGTAATTTCCCCAGCCTGGAAATGTGATTTAATTTGACCTTGTTCACACAGGTTCTGCATCTTTTACATTCCCACCCCCAATGATAAAACAGGATCAGAGGAAATTGCAATGATTCACAGTGATGCTCTGCCTCAGCCTCCAATTCTTCTTGTTCCTTCCTCTCCCCACCATCCCTGCTCTGCCTACCCATCACAGCTACAGGGTACTTCTGACTGTAGGTGGAGGATGTAAGGGGGATGTAAAGATGTGAAACCACACGCTTGTGTCATATCTCCTCTGCCAGGAGAGGGAAATTGCATGTCTTTCCTTATGAGACACTTCAGGAGTGAAAGGAAAAGAAACGGAGAGCGAGAGTGAAGAGGGAATATTAGCAGAAGCAAGGGGAATGCTCTAGCACTCTGTTTGTCAACTGTTTCTGTAGCAGAGCCTTACTTGCCTGCCTGGAACCACTCCTTCAGCCATCCACTGCCTGCTCCAAGGCTGCTGTCCTAAATGGCACAGTTCTACTGTCCAGTGGCCGCTGTCCCCAGTCTTCCCACTTACTCTTCCCTGAGATGGTAAGAATAAATTGTCTAACTTAAATACCTCTGTCCTGGACTCCTAGTGGTCCCAGTTAGAGGAGCATCTGTGGAAATCCTAGCTCTTCCCTTGTGCAGGTTCAGAAGGTCTTGTTCGTGGGACTCTCTCTCCCCTGTCCGGTATTTGATGCTCAGCAGTGAGACAGAATGGTGAGCTTCTCTAGAAGACAGTCTCTCTAGCTGTGCCAGAGGAGTATTAATAATACAGTTGCTACTCTGCAGAATCCCAAAGCATACAAGATGCTTGGAGAGGCACATTCTGGCTGTGCATTGACTGCCTCCACCAGCAAACCTGGGCATAGGGACAACAAGCCTTTTCACACCAGCTTACAGAAGCTGTAAGCCACAACAAGAAACACTGGCTATCCATAGCAATAAGCTACCAAGCAGTAGGGAAGCATGCTTACAGGATTTTTCCAGTAATAGGGATGGCATCAATTGTCAGCAAAGCAGACAATCTGGCTGCATGTGTCATTCAGACTTGTTAATGCTCTGTTTCTCACCTGCTGGCTTTCCCTTTTGTGTTGAACTATTACCAGAGCCTTAGGAAACCTGCTGGGTCCAGTGCCAAATTGTGTGTATCCTTTTCCTCCAATTGCAGAAGATTTCTGTCTCATTTTAGGTGTGGGGAACTGTTATTCTTACAGGAGGTTTCTGAAGGGGATGAGAAATGTTTGAGATCCCTTAAGAGATCAGGGCTATATTTAATATTGCAGTAGCTTTATCTAGAGAAGGTCATACTTGCTCTTTCTGTTTATGCCTCACGTCAGCAATTCACATCAAATGGAATATGGTATAAACAGGTAATTTCTAACCCTAGGTTGTAGTGGGGTATCTTGGGCCAGACAGGAAGGACCACAAATGGTTTCTAAACTGCTGGTAGCTGCAAGTGTTGAATGTTGAGCTTTTGGACTGAGAAGAGACTGAAAAGGGGCAGAATGGAGGAGAAGGAGACTGTTTCCTCTCATCAGCTTCAACTCTGTGAAGCTGGGAAGCAGCTGCCAGAGCTGGACACCACAGTGGATAAAAGAGAAAGCACTTGCATGTTTTGCACCCAATTGGTACAGACTGATAAATAGTAGGAGGATTTGGACCTGGAAAAGCTGAGCGAGTTTCTTCAGGGTGTAGACTTTAAGGTCCAAAGGTTCAATTCTGAGCATGTGGTGGGTTGTTTGCATGTTGATGGGCTGACCACTGAATCAGTCCAGGGGATGGAGCAGTTTTATTGCTCTCCATCAGCTCAACACTTTCTCTGTCAACCAAAGCAAGACACCTTGTTCCCTGGAGCCACCAAAATAGTGGCTTGTGCCTCTCTCATGAAGAAAAAGCTCCACATGGAGCAGCCCGATCTAAAAACCCACAGCCTGGCTTTAAGAAGTGGCAGTAGGAGCTCATTCCCAGTGAACTGGATGTTTGCAGGGCACAGTGAGATCCAAGCACTGCCCACTGCCGAGTAATGTTGTTGTGAGTAAGAGACTCATATAAGGCATCCATGGTTTCTATTCATTTTCTGCCACCCCCTCCCCCCAGGCAGCTTGTGTGAGGCTGAGCAAGTCGCTTGCTCTCTCCGGCTGCAACTAAAGTTATCTTCATTATTGCACATTTTGGCTCACTTTCATCCTCTTCTATCATGAGGAGTTTGCCTCCAACTCTGATCTTCAAGCAGGGATGAGCATGCTGATGCTCCTTCCATCCTCTCACTGCCTCGTGTCTATTTAAACTGTAATGTTTTAGGAGCAGGGACATTAACCCTCATCTGGATTAGCATTGCTCTAATGTAAATAATATTAGTTACATTATAGATGTTTCTGTAATTAGAGTTCCTGTTTCTATAGGCATTTAAACACCTCGTCTCCTCATTTGACAGTTATGTTATTTGATTTGTGTTCTCCTGATGTGGAGATCAGTACAGAAACCCTTTTATCTCTTCTGATGAGCGGGTTTAGACTATGATTGGATTTGATTTTTTTAGAACCGTGTGTAGGGAGGAGCCCACAGATACCAGGTATGATTTGTGTAAGGTGGGATACAGCCACAGAATTTAAATGGAGGTTAAATAACATGGCAAGAAGCAGGGCTTTAATCAGCAGGGTTTTTTTCAAGGAGCATGAGGTAAGGACAAACCTTTTCAAAAGCAGAGGGAAAAAAAGAGCTGGCATAGCTAGTAAAACCTTGGAAAAATTGGCCTCCCTGTCTCCATTTGCCTGCATTTTGAGTGGGACACCACAGTATTTGCTGGTACTCTGAGGGAAACCCACTCATGAAAAGGTTTACCAGAGATGATTTTATCAGAGGTGCTTGCCTTGGCAGATGGCTGCATGCTTTAAATTTAAACAGAGAGGCATAAATAGTAGAAAAGAAAAGAGGGTAATAAGAAAAATATTAAACTGCCCAGTGCAAATCCTTGGGGAACTTCTATTGCAATAACTGACCTCCCATATAGCACCATTTATTTCATACGCTGGCAGCTTTATAGGTGCTTGTACAGCTACAGACGAACACCAATTTGCCAGTGCAGTTTGTTTTGATAACTGTTGTTTTCAATAAATCTATATTAAAATCAAAGGGAAAATTAAATAGACTGAAGTCGGTGGCACTAGAGATAAGGTAGCACATTACTACGCTGGCGTCTTCAGCTGGAGGAGCTTTCCCTACTGTCCAGTGTGGGTCACAGGTGTGATGAATTTCAGTGGTCTCAGCTGTGCTTTCTGATGGTAGCCAATGTGAGTGAGAATTTTGGTGGGGAAAAGGAATTTTGATATTTCCATGTTCAGTTACTTTCAGGGCTGTAAGAAAGGAGGAGGTTGGGGGAGGATGCACCACTCACTTTCACAGGCTCTTTCTCTTGGGTTTCAAGGGACAATTGCAAGCACAGAGGTCAAGGTCTCCAGCCTTTGAACTGTGTGCTGTGTCTCCCAGGAGCCCTTAGGTGTTCCTGCTCCTACGTGACAATCCACACAGCTGGTACCTGTGGACTGAGAGCAGCAGGAGAAGCAGGATCTGTGATGGTCCTCTGGCAAGTGGGATATCTGTGTCTCTGTTTTTTCTGGACATGGCATGTCTTTCTCCTCTCTGCCCCTGGCAGACAAGGTACCTCCTGCCGCATTAGGGGAAGTCCTGGTGGAAGAGAGGGAGGAGAGAAGAGAGAATAGAAACTCCAGGGAGAGTGCTGAGAAGGAAGGAAAGAAGAAAGAAAGGAAGGAAGGAAGGAGTGAGCTAGGGGAAATGATGGGAGGAAGAGAGAGGCTGGAAAAGGAAAGAGGGTCTCCAAACACTCAAGAGGAAAGACAAAGAGGCAGAAAATAGAATAAACAGAAAGGGAGATAGTGGGGAAATTAAAGCCGTATAGGCAGAAGGTACGTGAGAGCAAGGGTCTGGCTCCCAGGCCAGGTAGCAACTCCCTACTCCCCTCCCTGGTGAATTCAGCTGTCCATTGGAGGAGTGTGTTTCTGGAGATAAAGGCGAGACTTGAGTTTGGTGAAAGGAGCTGCTTTGGTCAGGAGTTTAGAAACTACTTCAAAGACTTGGCCTGTGGACACTTGGAGGAGCAGGAGCTAGAGCTACCCAAGTAATTATTTAGTTTCAATAGGGCAATTTAGAGGAATGTTGGTCCAGGAAGTTTTCCATAGCACAAAGTATCATGACTGAGTCCAAACAAATAATGAACTAAGAGATTTCATGGTAGGTAAGTAATTTTTTTTCCCAACAGACTAATTTTCTACCAGAAACACTGATTGGACTAACTGGGAGCATTTACTAGGATGTATCAACATTATCCAAGCTTTTGCTGAGAAATTAACAAAAATATTCATATATGGGGTTTTCTCTTTTTTTTTTTTTTTTTCCCCTCATCTCCTTCTGACAGTATGGTTTTACTTCTATTATACATTTATACCCTGTTTGATCCAAGCACTTGGCCTAAAACACGGGATGTCCTGAGCTGGGGGAAAGCCAGGTGCTCTCTGCATAAAATATTTTTCCTTTATGAAGTTTTGTTTCCCTGCCCACAGCAAAAATCAAACAGCAGTGATGACAGGCTTGTGCCAGGCCCTTTGCCTGCCAGCCATCAGACCAAGAGCTAGTTCAGGTTTTTCAACAATCATGTTCCCTGGGGTTGTTCAGACTGTGCCAGACACTTCTCTCTCCTCTAGTCTATGTCCATCTTTTAAAGGCACATTTGAAAAATGTCAAAATCCATTGTTGCCCCAGCTTAGGGCAGGGATCCTTGTTGTTCCTGATATTCAGTTTCACAAAGACATTTAGCTGGTTTAATAGGAATCTTAAAAAAGGGTGGGGATTATGCCTGTTGATGTAATGTACAGTATGAGGAAAAGAAACAGTGTGGTGTAATGGATGGTTTGGGCTTCTAGAATGATGTAATAATAAAACAAAAGAAATGTCAAAGTGGTAAAGTGAAGAGAAATACACTATTTTTATTTGGGAATATGTCATTAAACCACAACAACAAAAAAAAGCAAGCACTAAACTTTTTGTCCCAACTTAGGTCAAAAATCATATTTTTTGAAACCTCAGAATTTCCCAAGGGACACAAATTCCTCCGTTATTATTTTTGGCCAGCTGTCTTCCATATGACTGCCCGTGAAAAGTATTTTATCTCAAGTTAAAATCCCACACATAAAAATGTCTCTCTACCTTCCAGCAGGTGTGCTTGTCCTATGGGAAGATTTGCTTTATCACAAATGTGTTCCTCCAGGAGAAATGGTTAATTTTAGATGTTTTTTCCATTTACACTTAGAGTTCAAGACACTTGAGCAGCAGCTCAGTATTGGGTGGCCTGTGCAGGCGTCAGAACCCTTCCTTTATACACTGCAACCCTATTAGCTAAAATACTGGCAAAGAGATTTTGGTGAAGTGTTTTTTTTTAACGTCCCATTAAAAATGTTTAAAATGTTTAAAAATGTCCCATTTCACTGCTGTTGATGCCCTCACTTTGAAATACAGCTTTCCCATGACGACATAGCTGTAAAACACATTCAACTTTTTCTTTTTTTTTTTCTTTTCTTTTTACTAGTTAGCAATGGAGTTTTGCTATAGCTATTAAAATATAAAGAATAAACTGCACCCAATTGCACAATATTTTTTAGCAGGGTTAAGCCTGAATTTCTTTGTGGATGGCATTGGAATATCAAGATTAAGTATACAGTGTGAGCACAAGGGTTTTATGACATACAATAATGTAGAAAAGCTTGTATTACTTTAACAAATTGACATCACTGTTTGCCCTTCTTTCTTTGTACTTCTTGGGTTTGATTTTTAGGAGCAAGAGTTGGAAAAGGCATGGTAGATGATTCAGTGCAGCTCCCTTGAACTGAAATCACGTTGGCACCAATGGGACATTTTACAGTGCTGTAAGTGGCTGGTTTCATGGTTCCCACCGCTCCTCTCGGAAGGTGATCCCACAGTTTAATGCATCATAGCCTCAGGAAATTTCTCCTGATGTTCAGCCTGTGTTTTCCTCTGGTCAAATATCTTGGGGAAATCCTTTGCTGAGGAGTCATTGTTTTGGTGCTGACGCCTTCCTGACACATGTAGGTAGTTTTTCTGCTCGTCTCACGTGCAAAGTCTGAGTGAGGGGCAAAAGCTGGATTCTCTGGGACCCACGCAAAAGGGAAGAGCACTGATATGCAGCCCGAGCAACACAGTTGTTTATGTTTGCTTTGCATTTCACTGCATCCTCTTGCACTCTTGATTAAGGTGGGATTTTCTGGAGACGGGACCAGCCAGTCTGACTAGCTCTGTGTGCTCAGTCAATATAAGGTCCAGCAGGGACCAGTCTGTCCAACCCAGAAAAGCACAGACTAGAGAAATAAAATGCTGCCATGCATTAAACCCCAGAGGTTCGCTCAAATCCAAGAAGATCTCCTATGGAGACATCCTAACCTGATGTGAAATGTCCAAGACTCCCTTGTCCTCTGTTAACATAGCCCAGTCAATAGCCACTTTCTGATGTCCTGCAATGTTTTTCTAATGCACTTAATTTCCTAGCCTGCCAAAGGCTGTCCCTCTCACCTCTGTTTTAACTGGAAAAGGATTTCCACCCCATGGCCCTGATTCTGGCTGAATTAATGGTTTTTGAACTGAATCAGCACATTTGAAGTTAAAACAGATCCCCACTGAGTCTGTACATTTTTATTACTGTGCAAGGAGTGCTTAGGAAAATAAAAGGAACGAGAAAGCCCTGAGAGTGGACCACCCTGTTGAGGGGGGAAATGTAGAAATCAAGCATGTTTATATGAGTGATATTTATAGGGTCAAGTGACATACATTGTATGAGGCCTTGGAGCCCAGCTGAGGAATACCACATGCCAGTCTGGGCACTCATGCTCAAGAAAATTTAATTGAAACTGAAGCAGGTGCAGAGGAGGTCTACTAAGATGGAGTGGGAAATGGAAAGATAAGATGGTAAGGAGATGCAAGAAAAAATTGTTTGTTTAGGCCACCAAAGCAAAGACAGCAAAAATGATTGGGATCTGAGAGCTGCCTATAAATACACCAGGAGAGGGAAAGAAACTAACAAGTTAAATCAAAGAATCATTTTCCAGAATAAATTAAACTAGCTATAAATACATTTTATCTGGGAATTAGAGGTTTTTTCATTTATCAAACAGAGAAGAGCTGAAGAAACCTTCAACTTGGGTTAGCATGGTCAAGTAAAGAGACATATCTGAAGATGGAGGTTGATAAATTGGGATGTTGGAGAGGAAATTAGATTACAAGATGGAGGAGAATGGCTCAGTATCCCTGGGACGTCTTTCCGGACCTATACCCCTACATGTGGATTGCTTTTATCATCTGAAATACTCTTTTGCCTTTTCTTTGCTAAGGACACCAGCACCTTTAAAATCTGTTGTCATTGTCACCCAAGAGCCCTGTGCTGCATCTGCAAAGCTCCACAGAGCTGCTGTTGCTCCCAAATTCATCAAGGGGGTCACTGTCAAACAGTGAGACACACTTACTCCCAAGGGGTTTGAATGAGCTGCTTTCTTTCAAAACACCCTTTAATTGACAGCTAGAAATAGCTTTCCATGATGACAGGCTGTCATTAATATCATTCACCAGAATGATACCCCAGTGATAGTCTATGTGTTTAGAGGAAAAGGGAGAGAGAAATCCTCTGCAAACAAATGTTTCAACAGAATACATGAACTGAGCTGTGGTTTCAAGAATGACAACATGAATATAAAAATGTACGTTGTGAATATTAGTATTCCCTTAAATATGTACTCACGTTGGTTAATGAGTCCCACCGGTGGCGTTAGTAACTGAAGGATTTGGGTTGGCACGTTATTAACTTGTTAAGCAGAAAACAGTGATACAAAACTACTTGTCATGTGTATTATAAGACATTTAAAAGTTTCACTCAACATAAGCAGCTGAATAGTACTAAAGGAGTTGCCTTCAAAATGAGCTGACATTTCTTTGTGCCACAATCATGTAAAATCCAATTGGTTTAAAAGGAGCTGTGCTCCATGGGCCCTTGGGAAGGAGGTACTGGGAGAAGGGCTGGGGAATGTCCCTCCTTCTCTGTGCTGACCCAGCAGCAGGCAGAGACCTGATAGTCAGCTGATCTAGGGTTAGGATGAGCTCAGCCCTTTCCTCACCCAGAGGATCCCTTTGCAGCTGCCATGTGGAGTCAGGGGGGTTTATTCTGTATTTTCTGCCTTACCCTGCCCCACTGGTTTGCTGCTTTCTAACCAAGCTCTGTCCATCCCTCAGGCCAGTAGTGGTTTAACTCTGTGCTGAATGAAGTGATGCTTTGTTAAGAGACTGTTGGGGTTTTAAAACAAATAAAACTTCAGGTAACTGTGGACCAAGTTGCTGCATCTGCTGGCAGCAGCAGAGGGATCCAGCCATGGGAGAGAAGGTCACAGCTGGAATCTTTGAGCTGATTTCCACCCAAGGTCTGAAGATAGTCCTTCATGTAAATCAGGACAGAGCAGACACTGCCCCAGCATGGACCCTATTTCCTGTGGGTTCCTTCTAGTCATCTCAAAATCTCTAAAGTAGGACAAGCAATTAAGACACCAGAACAAGTCCTGAAACACACTCACTTGCTCTGGGATAGAGCTGGTCCTGAGGCAATGGGGTCACGGCACTGCCATGGGCTGTGCTACCTGGAATAAATAAGGTAACCCTAATAAGCAACTATCAGCCATTTTGGCCACTCTTCCCCACCTTCATGACCCAGTTTCTCAGCATTCCTTGCCCAGGGCTCCATGGCAATTGTCTGCCTTTACTGACAGAGTCCCTTGGGAAGGGGAGCTGTTCCCAGTGAAGATGCTACAGGCGCCATGTGCATTGATGGGCACGCCACAGGATATCTATTGATCACCCTCATTTCTTTTTCCAGAAGCCTGGAATGAACCAGATTAATCTGTAAGTGACATTTTCAGTGGCCTGCAGTGTTCATTTGAGGCATGCACGCCCACATAAGACAGGCTCGGACATGAACAATACAGAAATGGTGACAATATTTCATAAAACATGGCTCTCTTCAAACTGGTTTAGGTGCTGATAGCTGTACCAGAGAAAATGTCCTCTTTGAAAGTGCAGTTCCTCAAGGGAATCTCATTGCTATCCTGCAGTCTTCGGTGGACAACTTGTACGGGCCTCACAAGGGTCATGGAGGCTGGCAGAAGCCAAGGTGTGGCCCCTGGTTACTGCAGATTGGGAAAAGGGGTTTCCCCCAAAAAATGGGCAGGAGGAAATCTGCCTGCTGTACTTTCTGGGAAACAGCACGAGGCCCGGCTGATGAAAAAAGGATATGCACACATCTATGAGCCATTCATTGTTTGTCTAGACCAAGGAATTGCTTTTTACTGCAAGATGCAGAGGTCAGCAGAGGAAAGGCCTCTTCTCTTTCATCCTCTTAGAAATACAGGCAGCCTGTGAGCCCTAAATTTCAAGCTTTGGGGTTGCAGTGTAATTTCAGCCAGTGTCCATCCCTGCTAAGGAAGCGCTAGGGACAGATTGTTCAAGGAACACCACACAGTGCAAAGGCCTTCACTTTCCTGGGCTCCTGGCAAACCATACATCAGTCACCAAAGACCTGACAAATCACAGCAATATAGCTAAGCTTAGAAGTAAAATTTCACATTATCCTTGCTTATGTGGGTGGGAGGCTGAGAGATGCCAAATCTAAGAGAGCTTAAAGGAACTCTTTCTATTATTAAATGGTTTGTTGTTGGTATTTTTATAGTTCTGACATGCTACTTTCATGGTCCAGGCCTCCCAAGTTCAAGGCCGCATACAAACAGAGGAAAGGATAAATCCAGCCTGAAGAGCCAGCAACTGAGTTAAAGGCAGGAGAACCACGCAGATTCAGTCAGACAGCCAGCCCACCTTGCATGGAGCATCAGTCAGTGATCTCTGCATTCTGGTGCCTATCTTTGTCCAATCTTTTAAGGCATGGAGGCAGAGAATGGCTTAAGGGAATATTTGAAGAGGACAGCAAGATGACAGGTAGGATTGCTCCTGCCTGCAGGCAAAGGATGGGTGAGCTGGCCTCCAGAATCCCTCACAGTCCTATTTGCACGAGTCAGTGCTCTGAGTTTGCTCGTCACATATGAGGAGTATCGGGGTGTATCAGCAGCAAAGGAGCTGCTGGCTGGAAGTGTGGATGTGTGAGTTACTGTGAGGAGCAAGGAAGGAAGCAACGCAGGGAACGGCCCCAGCTGGAACACTTGTCATTGCAGCTGAGAGTCCAAGAGTTATGGAGGTGTCAGTAGGCTAAAGATTAGGTATCATTGCAGGTAAGTTCAGAGAATTACAGAATTGTTACGGTTGGAAGGGACCTCTGGAGATCATCCAGCCCAATCCCCTTCCCAAGACAGGGTCACCAGAGCAGGTGACACAGGAACGGTTCCAGGTGGGGTTTGAAAGTCTCCAGCGAGGGAGAATACACGATCCCCTGGGCAGCCTGTTCCAGCATTCCTTGCCCTGCAGTCCGGTAGCAGTGCAGCACTGGCTGCAGTCCCCTGTGCAGCTGGCAGGGATGGGGGGCTCAGAACCCTTGCGGAGTGTGACAGCCAGTGAGATTTGACATGTCCTGGCTCAGGGTGCCAGCCATGCGAGTGGGGAGGAGGTGCCACAGCTCAGGGGTGTCTAGCATAGACCAGTCACGGTCCAGACACAGGTTTGGGATATGAGCGATGAGTGAACACGGGAGGATGGAGGCATCAGGGGTCAGGGGAGGTGTCCTGGGGACACGGTGGGATGGCCCTTGAGGACACAAGGTGGGCAAGCGGTGGCCGCAGGGCAGACGAGGAGTCGGGCCGGTGGGGAGAGGATGAGATTCCGCCGGGTACAGGGTGGGGATCGGCGCCCGGGGCCGCAGCGGGGCCGGCGCGGCGTCGAGGCGCGGCCACGCGGCGGGGCCGGCCGGCGGGAACTACGATGCCCAGCG
>VZTJ01002332.1:175551-230079 GCA_013397795.1 Orthonyx spaldingii | reverse complement strand
CGGCGCCTCGTCCGCTCGACACCCGGGTTGCCGGGCCCTCCGCGCCCCGGCGCGGCCGTGGGGGGAGGTCTGGAGGGTTCCGGTGGCAGCAGCCCCCCAGATCCCGGCTGGAGCGGGATCAGTTGCTTGCAGGGCTTGAGGAAGGGAAAACAACTCGTCTGCCCAGGGGGTGGGCACGGGCTGAGCTGGAGGCAGCAGCAGCACGGATTTTTTGTTTTGGGATGTGGAGGTTCATAGGTGGAGGTAATGAGGGAGTAGGAGGTTTGATTTTTTTTTCCCCCCTGTTTTTTTTACCCTGTGAGATTGAACGGATCACCTGTCTCAGATCTTGAGAGTGAAGTAAACTTGAGAAAGCTTAGGAGTACAGTCTGTTTACTTGTTTCCTGAGTGGTAGTAGGAATTTCTTCTTTTCTTTCCTTGCTGCTATGCTGTTACAGGTGTTTCTTCCAAACTGAGATGTATGAAGAGGTGTTGTCATTTACTGCTTATGTTCTGTCTTTTACAAGTCCTATGTCTGGTGGATTTACGTGGTCATTGCTGGCCTGTTTGCTGATAAGTGTGACATTTGTTTTGCTACTTCTTTACTTATCCAGTTTCCTTATTGAGCTTTTAGTTCCAGAGATGGTGGATTGACAGCTGCTCTTTAGTCTGAACACTTAATATTCTTTTAGCTGTGATGCAAGGGACCTGCAAGTTTTCTAATATGTTAATGCTTGCACTGTGCCTCGGGAAGGATGAGGTATGCAGGGCTCCAGGAAGGTACCTCTCCAAAGCACTTGTCCCATCAGATGCTGTTAACAGCTGTTTGAAGATTTTACTTTTTTTCTTTCTAATGGTAACTTGAATTTATTTTGTCCTGTAGTGTCTTTTTGCAACATTGTAGCATCTCAAATCACTTTATATTAGAGTTGGCATTTGAACTTTTATCCAAGAATGAATTATTCTTAAATTCAGTAGTAGGTTAGATCTCCAGTTGGTTAGTCCTCATTGTGTAGGCTTGGGAAATTTGATCTTAGATGGTGTTTTTTATTTCAGATTTTTTTTTTTTTGTTTCCATTTTGAAGCACTGATTTCTGCCCTTTGCAGCTGAATTTTTGTGTTAATTTATAGTGTGGACTAAATGCTTGTTTTGTTTCAAAGAGTGGCCCTGTGGCCCTTTAATGCGTCTTGATCATCTCAAACTTTGGATTGTGCTACATGAATATTGTGTTGGGGTGGTTTTTTTTTTTTTGTAAAGCTAGTGTGTCTAGACAGATTTGAGTGTTACCAAAATCCAAAAGAAGAAAGTGATTAAAGACTTGAAAAAAATGCCTCTGTGTCTGAATGCTAAATAAAGAAGACCTTGGATTGAATATACACTGATAGGACCTAAAGTTTCTGTTCTGCACTTGAGAGATACTTCAGTTTGCATTCTTTAGAAGGCCTGATTACAGCTGGTTTGGTGCTTGTCTTGTTTTGGTTCTGTTGACTTTGGTAGGCCTTGATTTTATTATTTATTTTTTTTACCCCCTTAAATTTTGGAAATAGAATTCTGGAAGATACTTAAATGTGTGAAGGATTTGCACTTTACCCTGTCCCTGTATCAGTCCTGTGGCCACCTGCAGTGAAGGGCCCCAAGGCTGCAGAGTGCAGGTGTGGTGACATCTAGGTAAATGGTGCAGGGCTGCCCGCTGTGCCTGGGCTTGCAGGAGAGCATGGAAGGCTGTAAGCAACTGTGCTTTTGTCACAAGTCTGTCCTTGCATCTGAGCAGGTATTTTTGCTAGAAATGATCCTACTGAGGCTCCTGGTGTTTCACTCTAGTAGTGATGAGCTAACATACCAGTATGGTGCCATGGCAAGCAGGGGAATGAGGGAAGAACTGGACAAGTTGTGGCTGTCAAAACATAACCTAGAGCAGAGCTGCTGGCTGTGCTAGGGACCATTTGGACCATTTCCCTTCCCTAAGAGAAGTGATCTCAGATGGCCAGAGGCCAGCTGAAAGGTTATGTTCTCTCTTACTATGTTGTGCAGGTAAAGATACTTCTTCCAACAACAACAATTTTTTTTTTTAATTTCAATTGTATTTGTTACAATCTTTTTTTTTTTCTATGGTTGAATATTAGGGTCAACATCTTCCCTGTTGGATTTTCTGGCCTGAGACTGGGTTGTGTGGAAATCATGCCCTGTTGTAGCTGCTACCCTGCTTGGAGCCTTTGCCAGTGTACCAGGACAGAGCTTTGCCAGAGTACTGGCTTTCTTTTAACACCTTTGGAGTTAATTTGTGAAGATCAAAAGTTACCAGTGTATTGAGCAATGCAAGTCTTGTCTCCCCAAATCCAGGCTGAGATTCATTTGGCACTCTCAGGTGTTAACCTTCATTTTTCACATAACGAAGGTGTGCAGCTGTATAAGTGGTTTGAACAACTGTGGCATTCATGTGTATGAAAATGAAGTAATTATGCGTGCCAGATTCCATTAAACAAAGGGTGGCCTACTAGGTCTCCTTTCCACTAAATTAGGCCAATATGCAATAGTAGCTTTTACTGACTAGATGTGTAGTAGCTACAAATCTCTAGCTCCTGGCACTGGGAGCTTTTCTGAGGATTGAGAGCACTGAAGTGCCATAAATTTCAGAACTTATCTCAAAGACCAGGGCTGGGAAGGTTTGAAAACTAAGGCATGTAATTTTTTGACAGCGAATGGATTGACCATTGGAGCAAGCTGTCTGAAGGTAGTGGGGAACCTCCATTCTTCATGCTGCGATTCAAGGCCAGAAACTTTTCTGAAAGATGTTCAAGCCTTTGGGCTCAGCTAAGGAAATGGAAACTCTAGGGCCAGCATGACATGAGGTAGAGACAGGATGGTCTGATGGGCTTTGTGAATTCAAGTTTAATGTGTCTATGCTGCTAGAGCCAAGATAACTTCTCCAGTCTCTGCAAAGTGCCATGTCATCCCAGGTGTCTCTGTCCTGGTCTGAGTACATGGTTTGGTGAGCAGCTGAGCTGACCAACAGTTCCCACTGGCTTATCTCACTCCTGCTTCAGCCAGTGTGGGCCCACCCTCTTCTTTGAGCTTTAGTATTCATCCAGCCTGGCCCTGAGCTAATTCGTCTCACTAAACCAGCCGGAAACTATCTTGTTTTAATTGTGTTTTATTCTGGCTGTGTTAGTCCTTTTATAGGTTCCTGTGGTTGAATCAGCTCACAGAAGGGCCAGACAAGCTCAGGAACTGGTGTAACGTAATCAGCAGGAGAGTAAGACTGAGAGGTAATGACAGGCCTGCCTCCTTTTGGCCTCCCAGAACTATTGGCTTGGTTAACCTCATTTTGTGTAGTTTCACGCTGGTGTGTTTTCTTATGGCTCCCAAGCAGAGGCAGGAGACTGGACTAGAGGATTTTTGGTCTGATCCTGTGCAACTGTTCTTTTCCTTAATAGCAAATCTGTTCTTCCTCTTTGGCTTTTGCTGTATATGTCCCTGTTATTGCTTCTTTGTTTTAATTTTTGTTCTTTCCTTTCTCTACGTTTCTTCTAAGTGACCAGTCCTTTGCTGTGTGGAACTTCTTCAGACTCCAGCTTAGACCCGTTTGCTCATCTGCAGTTACTCTTGGAGAAGGTTTAAAAATACACAGCAAAGCCTGTCTTAGGAGACCAGTCAAGGAGCTGACGAAAGTGGGTTGCCTAGCAGAGGTGGCCTAATAAAATTGGAGTGGAATTGTACTGTGCATCTTTGGGACGGCTTCTGGGTGGTCTGTTCAGACAAGTTCGTGTCCTGCTGGTGTGGAGTCTCATGTGGGTTTCACTGTGTTGTCAAGTGAACTGAGATGTGTTTGTTTCCCAGCCTTGTAGGGTGCCATAGCTCCAGCAAGTGCTTCCCTAAGTAATCAGCGCCTTCGGCCTGGCACATTGTGATCTCACAAGCCCTCGCGTCTGTGATGTCACAATGGAAGAGATTCTGGTGCTCTGACATGTGTGCTCGTGCCTTTGACAAATCAGCCAAGGAACCCAGCGGGAAGAATGAGCTCAAGAAATGGGAGAGACCTTCCTTAACCCAGCAGTGCCCTCCATCCTTTAGTCAGCCTTTTCCATGTTCACTTATCTCTTCCATAATGACCATACAGAGGGAAACCAGTGCCTGTATAGGGTAAATTATTTTTTTCAGTTGACCTGCCAAGATCCATGTTTCTCCTAGATGAGCAATTGCCTAACGTTCCTCCTGTAAACCTCATTCTTTTCTGTTGTTCCCCTCACTTGTATTGCTTCTAATTTTAGACTGTAAGTTCTTGAGAACAGGGACCTCCTCATCTGTAGTGGGAAGGGCCTGGGTGTGATTGTGGAGTGCTGTAAAAAGAAAATGGTGGATGCCAAGTTGTATCTGAGCTGAGTAATGATGGGGCAGCATATAGACATGCCATGACATTACAAATTTTCCAAAACACAGGTGTGGTTGTCTAGCAGTGCTGAAGACAAACCCAGCCAAAGATGAAGGGAGTGCAGCCATGAAGTGTACTGTTCTCATGTTCAAGTGATGATACTGTGAGGTTAACAAATTAAAGAAGCAAATTTACCTGTCTAAAATTGTGTTACTTTATTAAACGTTCTAAAAGCTTTGTCTTTTGTTATTTGTTTTACTTTATGTTGGGGGGTTTTTTTGGCAAGTTTGAATGGTGAGAGTGGATAAGCTGGTCTTGTTCATAAGTCTTGTTTTCCTGCCTCACAGGCTAGCCAGGTGCTGTCATTTTTGGACTGTAGTTCATCTAACGAAATATTTGGGTTTAGGTTAAGGTTGATTTTAAAAAACCCCTGAGTTATCTCTATTGTTCTTCAGTTATATCTTCACACAAGTGAAATATGGGTTCACATTTGACCTCTGAGTATGCATTTGAACAGCTACCAAAATTGAAGTCCTGCATTTTTTGTTATGCTGTGTTCCAGGTGTTGCTAAATGTGTGCAATTTTGTTCTACAGAAAGCATCTCTATTACCCTAACTTTTTTCCTCCATAATTTAATAAAACAGACAAACCTGACTTACATTTTTTATTGGTTTTGGTTGCTCTGGCCTTAAGTTCAGTCTTCTGTTGGAGGCCAGGAGTCATAGCTGCCCCTACCCAGGCTTTGCACAAATAATAAACTGAAGCATTTTACTCCCAGAGCTTGCTTGGTTTTATTTTTTAGTTTCAGTTTGTCTTGTAGTTTAGATTAGTGGGGGGGGTTCTTGTTTGTTTGTTTGTTTGTTTGTTTGTTTGTTTTGTAATATGGTGGAGGGCTGTCTTGCCATAACAAAGTAATTTAACATATAAGTGAAGGCTCTGATAAATTGTATTTTCGTGGGTCACCCCTCCAGTGTGAAGTTAGGTGTTGTTTTCCTGCCCCTTCCCTACTCAACTTCTCAAACTGGACAGTGAAGGGGAATATTTTGGTCTTAAAGACAAGCTGTAGTTTTAATTAGATGTAGTTGTAAAAAGTTCATATTTATGTTATGTGCCAGGAGCCATTAAGCTCAAGTTCGTATGCTAATTGGTCTTGCCATTGATGAATTTGAATCCTCTGGAGCTTGTGTGGTGCACATCTCTCTCTGTGGCTTTGGGGCTGCCCTGCAGGCAGGGGACAGCATTTGCAGTGCCCTGCTGGCTCTTGTTACCAGCATTCTTCACGTGGCAGGAGTTGTTCCTTGCTGCTTTGGTTGTCCCTAAGCAACTTTCCCAGTCGGAAGCCTGGCGTGTGCAGCAGCCGCCCTGCAGATTCTCCGCTTCACACTCAGTGGGGCCCCTGGCAAAGCTGGTGGCTACAGCTGGCACTTGCCTTTCTCTTGGCTTTCCTTACTTACTGGTGATCAAACTGTTGTGCTTTAGTACCATGTGCTCGGACTGCTAAAGAAGCAAGAGCTGTGGTCAGCCTGAACTTGTCTTGATACCTGCAGCTGATGCACAGAGAGCATTTTTTTTTAAATTTATTTTTTAAATATAAATGCTGATTTTAGCCAGTGCTGTCACATGGGGGACACGCTGTTATACAGCACAGAACACAAACTTTATCTTCCAGCTGAAACCCACCACATACGGCCATTTCCCATCTTACTGGGTGTAGCAAATGTAAAGTGCTGTCACATTTTCCTAGGTCTGTGTGCAATCTGTCAAAATAATTCCTGAGGTCCAACCTCAGTTCATGGTCCCATTACATTTCATACGTATCTGTGAGGAATTTGAGCTGTGTGATATGAAATATTAACCTAGTAGGGTTGACTGCCAGATGTGACAGCTTGCACTGTCTGAGATTATAATCTGATCCTGTGTGTATAAGAAATATATATGTGGTGTTTTATGTAGGTTTGGAAATGGAATCACTGAACATGTGGATTTATATGGCTAGAGCTGGGTTTTTAATTTTTGAAGCTGCATTGCTCACATCGTTTTCTGTTGGAAAAAAATACAGGATAATTACTAGTGCTTTGCATTGTCATAGCCATTATAAATGCTTTACATGACTTCTAATAAAGTATGTTTGCTCACCAGCTATCTTGTGCTCTGAGGCACTCTGACCTTGCCAAAGAAGATGATGTGAGGTCTTCCCAGGGCACGCAGAGCAGTGGCTGGGTAAACATACCGTTAAAACTTCATTTGGCTGAAGGTGCAGTGTTTGCAGTGGGGTTGCCCTTATTTGTACGCCGCCTGTGTAGGGAAATCCACAAGCAATACCCCACTCACGCACTGCTCCCTCTGCTACACAGGAGAGTGGGGAGGGAGGCTGTTTTTAGCATGGGGAGCCTAATCCTGTTGCTAGATGTGGACCGCTGCAGAAGTTGTTAGTGTAAATAGACACTGGATGTTGGCTGATGTTTCCCTTCACTGGTGTCACACAGTACTTGTGTGACACTGACCTGCCATGCCAGGGTCTGGCGTGGGGATGTGCCTGGACCCTGCCAAGGTGGCTGGTTTACCTTTGCCATGAACTCAGTGGCTCGGGAACCTCTGCACCACTGTGTGTAGTGCAGCCCAGGCCGAAGATTTGTGAGGTCCATGGTCTTGCCAGTTAAGATACTTTAGAGAAAAGATCCTGCTGTGGGTGGGTAAATAATAGATGTTTTATTGCCTGTATTTGATATAAGGGTTGAAGCCTGCCTGCCTCCCCCACTCCCACTGTGTATTTTACTTTATACAGTAGGCTAAGGACCAGGTTTTCCTGCAGCTAATTTACAAACTGCTTTATTCTGAGAGATTATATTTGTTGTGATGGGCCTTTAGATTCATAGTAGCTTGAAGATTTAGAGCTTGTATACCTTAAATAGCTCTTATCTGGCACATGTTAGAAGTAAATATAACTAACTTCTATTTGGCTGTAATGCATTTGTGAATGAAGCTGTAGATGGAAATGCAATAGGTAGAACTGAGCCCTTCTAAAATGAATGCCATGTTGGGCTCTTCTTTTTGATTTTGCAATTTGAGTTTTCAGTTTTCGAGGTACCTGCTGCCTGGCACACTGCTTTAATAAAACAAGCAGCTTCAAAACATGAAAGCCTTAAGGCAGGGGGGATGCATATATGCCATGGAATTGCCAGTGTGGGCACTGGCTTGATCTTAAACATCTCAACTCTTTGACTTTTGCCTTTCACTCTAAACCTTGGAAAGGGAAGGTTACCAAATGCATGTTTACTCGAAGCACACAACCTGCTTAGCTGCAATTATCTCCTAATCTGGTCCTTCCGAGTTTCTCTGGTCTCGCAGGTAAATACAGATTTAGCCATTATTCAAGGCATCTTATTTACCTCATTAAGTGTGTGTTTTGGCACGTGCATTATTTACCTGACGGACTAACGGATGGGAGAGAGCAAATGCTGTCTTTTGTGCAAACAGTGACTTTGTTCATGAGCAGTGAGTCCCCATTTTGCCATGGCCGTTTTGTCTCCATGTCTCATGGCGGGTGCTTCCATCCCTTCATGGCAGAGCAAAAAGCCAGTGCAGGTGTGGGGAGGCCGCATTCATAAAAAGACAGGTGGGTGGCATGTCATGGATGGAGTTCTTCCACGAGCAGTGGGACCAAGCATGGGGATAGATTTAAATATCTATGTAGCAAGATGCATGTGTATATATATACATACACAGTTAGAGGGGGTACTCCTATCCTTGTTCAAGAGGACTGAGTTGGTGCAATTTGCTTGTTTTGCTATCAGTCCCTGTACTCACCCATGTAACACCACGAGCTGGGCTTGAATTCTCATCCCTGTAGATCTGTTAACAGCCCTAAGGCTGACCCGTCTTGGATAGTGGCAATCCTGGCAACTTTTTCCTGCAAAGTTTTAGAAGAAAAAATAGCTGGAGGGGAAATCCAGGTTGTGTTACATGGATAATGGAATTTGTTAAATAGTGTTTGTTAAATAAAAGCATCAGGTGATGGCTGAGCGAGGTATTTCTTTGGGAGGGAGACTGTAACTTATAGAATCCTGCTTGCATTTTACAGTTCCTGCAGTCACTGGGTGTGGTTAGTTGAACTGATACCCTCCTCTGAGAAATACCTGAAGTAAGAAATGGAGTGTAGCACTAAAATCACATCTCTGAGAAACCTCATATATAGAGCAAATGAGAACTTTCCTCGAGAGGAGCCTTCCAGCCACCAGCCACCTGGATTTGTAATGGAGGTGTGGTGTTTGGTGCAACTGGCAGGTGTTTCAGGGTCAAGCTGTTTGGATAAGTGGTAGTGTTGGTATGTGTATTGCTGTGTTTAATTTTTACCATGTATCAGAAACTGCATTGTATATGAAAAGATGAAGGGGCTCAGAAATTTCAACAGGGCTTAGATTGGATATTCTGTGTTTTGGTTTGTGTTGTGTTCTGCTGTAACGAGGTTCAGCAGTGGGATGTGACCTGGTGCCTGGAGCCATGACTGTTGTGTAGCTCATGGTTCTTAATTTAGAGTCATTTGCAGAGGCTAATTTTCAGTTGCCTGTGATTCTGGACACCTTAAGCTCAGTCCAAATGTCATCTGTTGTGGTTAGAGCAGGTTACTGTGTTATTTCAGGTTTGTGATGCTGGAACCTCCACTGGGAAGCACAAAGGGAGTCCCTGTCAGAGGACAGTGAACAGATACCAATAGAAATGAGATGTATGTGTGCATGAGTAACATGAGTCTCTCTTCAGTTTCAGATGCCTCTGGATGTTCAATGATAGCACTTCTCCATACTGGAGCAGCAAAGTTTCCCCAAAACTTACTTTCAAGGGCAAGACAAGCTGTGTCCCACCTCCTCCCAGCTGGTGTTCTCAAACGGTTCAGCTCCATCATAAGCAGGAAACTGGCGTCCCACGGCTTTGGAGCTTCCATGGCAGCAATGTCATCCTTCCCTCCACAGAGATATCACTACTTCTTAGTGCTGGATTTTGAGGCTACATGTGATAAACCGCAGATTCATCCTCAGGTAAATGGCTAATCCTGTTAATTATCGCCTTGCAAGTTGCTGCTGCTCTTCTGAGAGGTAAAAGGAAAAGGCACAGTGCTAGCTCACTAATTTTTTCTGTTTTGTCCCACCTCCTTTTTGGTGCTGGTTCTCCAGGGCTCTTGCCAGTCACCTGCTGTCTCACGAGCAATGCCAGGACTGTTTGGTGGGGATGAATGAAGGAGTGTGATTTCCATCAAGGAAGTGACAATTCATGTGTTGTTGAAAACATCTTTAAGTCATGTATACTTGTCATTTGTCTGAACTGGGAAGGGTCTAAAAGTTTTTGGCTGGAAACTTGCAGTAATAGATGGCAGCTGTGTTTGATTCTACAAGGAAAAAGGCTGTTGGTAGTGAACAGCTTTAGGAAAAGAATATTTTGAATGATGGGAATATGTGCAACATAATGGTATTTCTAAGTAGAGAAGAAAAATAGTTTTTAGATGATTTCAGCAAAATCAGATATCTTGCCTGGGTTTTAGCTCTGGAGTGTAATGAGACAGGAAGAGTTTAGCTTCAGAAAGATCTTCCAGTGCTTTACCACTTGAGACATACAGAGATCCAGATGAAATACAGAGCTTTTCTGCAAACAGTTCTTCAATAGTAGTGTAGAGCAGATTAGTAAAAATATTCTCAGTTGTCAGCAGAATGGGCCTAGGTTTTCAATTGGAAAACTGTACTAAAAAGAAAAAGCCCTGATATTAGGTTGGTAGCGAACAAACAGAATTTCTGAGTCTAAAGTGTACTCACCCTCCTCTGCCAAGCAGTTGGTCTGCATGTGTTGCTGGTAATACCTGCACTGTCTCACAACAGCTTCCTTGTGCTTTGTTTTGACTATATGAAAGGTTTAAGCAGTTTTCAGTGTGGTATCTCATTACTGAAGTGAGTCAATGCAGTGTGTTCATTTCCCAGTGCCGCTGTGGTTTCCTTTGGCTTGTCCTAACAAAGGATTGCCACAAGTTGGGATCAAACCTGACTCCTCTCCTCCCCAGTAGTGCCTTGGTTGATGCTGCCTGCCCTTTGTGATTTCTTGAAAAATGGATAGCAAATTCCCTGTTCTTTTGCTGGCTCTTTGTGGGAGGCTGTTGTGGCTCTGCATCCCGTTCTGCTAGCAGGCTCTTAACCGCTCGCCAAGTGAGATGTCAGGCTATTTGCTGCATGCTCCGCCTCGGGTGCACAGACCTGTCAAAGCTGTAAATTGGATCTACCTTGTCCCTTTGGATATGGGTTTGGTCTGTGCACATTTTGATGCAAAACCATGATGCATGTGGAGCTAGTTTACAGCTGGCAGTAAAAACGAGCATGAGTGGAATATGATTACTACTGTTTTAAGGAGCTTTGTCCCCAAGTCCTTGCCAGGGAAAGTAATGGTCTGGGCCAATGCAGATCTGCTATATATTTTGTTGGTGAGATAGCACCTTTAAGGTGGAGATGTTCTTCTGTGTTGTTGTTCCAGTCTGCTGTATTCAGTGCCTGTCTGCATCATATAATGTGTGGAAAGGGCTGTCATTGCCTCCCATCCTCACCAACAAATTAGTTTGACAAATAAAGAAATTGCTACATGGGGCTCAATGTAGTTGGAAAGGCTGAAGGTGCCTGCCAAAATTGGGAAACTTCATAAAATGAGACTTTAGTTGATGCTCTTACCTACCTCTTGCCTCTTTGCTGACCAGCATGGCTTTTGTCCTTGTCACTGCTAGGCTGTATGTCATGGTAAGCAAACTGTGCCATGCATTTCAGCAATGTTTTCTGCAAAGTTTTAGTGACAGGATCTTTCTCTGCAGGATTGATAGACAGGTTTTAGAGGTTTGGTCTGAGGTCAGACCTGGGAGCTAGAAATGGTCACGTGCTGATCTTCACTGTGATACTGATAATTTTTCTGCTTTTGTTTTAATACCTGCAAAATAGAAGTCTAGATACAATGAAATTCAAATGCATTGGAGTTTGATGAGAAGGCTGCATATACAGAGCTAAGCTAAGCTAAGCTGTGGTCCACATTAGTTTAAGTGGATAGGCATAGCTGTAAATTTAGCCAGTTCAGCCTAAAGGTCTTGCAAGAGTTCACTTGCCACCATACAGCATATTTTGCATTTCTCACTAACTGCTTTTCAAAACATTCTGGCTTCTTACAAGAAACTACTGAAAGAGCTATCTTTTTATGTACACTTAGATGTGTGACTGCCACATCTGCTCCCCCTCCCGTTTTATTTACTCATGCTCCTCTGTAACTAGCAACCCTGCTGACTTTATCCCTGGGGAAGTCCTTCATGCTCATTCGTGAGCCCTGAAGACCCTTCATTTCCATTCCCTTTCACATTGCACAATCTCTCTCTGAGGTCTCGTGGTATGGCCTCCATAATGGGGATCAAGGAGGGTCAAGGACAGTGGTATTCCCCTGGGAAGCCATCTGCATTGTGGCTCCAGTGGCTGGGACTGCTGGCTGAGTGCCCTGTGGCTGCTGCCCTGTGCTTTACCACTCACTCCTGGGTCGGACATCAAGGGTCCTTCATGTTCCCTGCCCTACACCCACAAAGGAACAGGAGCATCCTTGCAGCCCTGACTTCTGACGGCTTTCAGCAGATACACACCCCTCCATCAAAGTGCTTGTTTATATACACATAGAAACCGTTTAGCTTTATTGGTTTTCTGGATGTATTCATGAATAATGGGGCCATCCCAGAGAGAAAAGAAGGTGGGGGGGGTTTAACTGCACAGTCTGTGTCATGTAGTGTTTTAGCCATCCAAAGGTCATTAGGGGTTGGCAGTAAGAGATGTTTATGGCTGGCCTCTCGCATCTCTTTAAAGCTTACCTTGTGCCTTTGGAATGTGATCCGAAGCCCAGTGGGGTCAGTTGGGAGCTGTCATTCTGCGGAGGTTGGTGGACCCTGAACCATGGTGGTGTGTTTCATTTTTCAGCTCTGAGTTTTTTCTTTTACTGTCTGGTAAGAGTTTTATAAGTACCTTCTGCTTTTATACACTGTCAGTCCATAGAGCTGGGTAGATACGGAGTTTTAGCTTCATGAGAGGATGCATTAATAAGTGGGAGTCTTGTTCTTTTGTCCCTTTGTCCTTGTAGACACCAATGTTTATGGTGGTCAGTGCTTTCAGTGACTGTGTTAAGCAGCTCCACAAACTCAGATCTGTGGCTGCCTGTAACCTTATTTTATTAATGCAGTAAGAAGGTGTGCCTCTTTCAGTCAGCAAGCCAAGTATCTTGTCTTCAACTTCAGCCGAGTGGATGAAATTATTTGTTTTAAATATAAAAGGTCTGAAGGTAGAAATCAGATCTGTTCAAAGCTGAATTTGAAATTAGCCTTCTATATATGATGTTAATCTCTAATCTATTAAAGCCACTTAAATGAAAATCAAATAAAATTCAAACTCTGTATATCTGCTGCCTGGAAGTGTAAAAGAGCATCAGACCTCTGACCTGGTAGAAGGAGCTGGATCTAAGAGTTGCTAAGCTGCTAAATGAGCTTTTGGTAATGATAAAGTTGCATTTTCTCATGACAGTTTTTTCAGGTGTTCAGTGCGTCTCAGATTGACTCAAGTTTGATAATAATTTGGGAACTAGAAATTTGCCTCTTTCAAACTCTCTGTAAAGGGAAGGTGTGAAATGTTCAGATCATCTCATTGCTGCAGAAGGTTGTGACCAGAAGCAGAAGAATAAATTGTTTACAGACAACAATTGTCTGTAAACACACTGTTTTCTGTGTCCTCCTAAACAGTGCTTTTTAAATGCAAAAATATCTTGATATTTTTTGTTAGTGTATCCTAGATACTTCAAATCTGTTTAGCATGCATTTAGGTTGTTATTTTGGGAGAATTTTTAATTATAATTGCTGTCAAACGAAACTGGATATACTAATAAATACAAAACATCACTCACCATTTCAACATAAAACCATAAACACTGACACTGACTAAGCAGATATTCAGTTACTAATTTATTTTTAAGTGTACAAACAAATCTGGCTGATCATAGTACATATTGTGATTGGCAAAAGTGTATTAACAAATAGGAGCCAGTCCTTCTGTAAGATAATATTCAGTACAAATGCAGGAGAAGGTTATATCGGGTTCAGTCTGTATTTCCTTGAGTCCTGTAAAAGAGCATTACAGGTGTTTTCCCTTGAACATCCATCTTGGAGTTCCAGCTCGCAGTCACAGGCAGGTGCAGCTGGTGTGGCTGTGATGATGTGTACAGCTGTCTGTCCTGCTCTACCTGCAATCTTGTTCCCGCAGTAGGGACAACTGAGTCATGTGTTTTTGCTCCTGAGGTGCTGTGATTTATAGACTGACCTTGTAATGGGAATGGATGTTGATTCCCACCAAATTTAGGCCATATCAAGAGATGTGCAGTCCCTGGCAAGCTCTCTGCTTTGGGTGACTAGATAGAGGATAGGGAAGCTACCTTGGGAGCCATAGCTGAGGCTACTTTGTAGGAAGGATATGTCCTTGAAATCACAAACTTGCTGAGAAGGAGATGGAGGGATCAGACTGACCTGCTCGGAAGCAGGCTGCAGGGTATCTTCTGTGTGCTTTCTCTGTGGTTTTCTGTGGAGACTACATCAAGGCAATCCCAGCTGAAGGCCAGGATGGGAATGCAGAAAGTGTCTCACACAGTAACAGACATTGTCACAATCCTACCCAGAGGCAGATAAAGGACGTATGTGTGCCTGTGCCTGCCTATTCTATCTAGACGTCCCCACGTAGCATTTTTTTTTTTGCACCGTTTTTGTGTGGCTGTTAAGCTCAATGCACTAGAAATCGCCTGCCAAAACCTTTATTGAGGATGATCATGAGTTGCTGAAAAGTAAAGAAATTCAGGCTTGTTTCCCATGGCAACTTTAACTCAGCATAAGTATTACAGTGGAATATTAATCTACAATTACCTACCTTCATGCATCTTAGGCTTGGGTGTACTTTTAATTACCTACTTCTCAATTCAGCTTCTTACAATGCTGTTTCTAGAGGAATGCTGTTAAAAATGCATGTAACTTAGTGACTGAAAAGTCTTTTCTTTCTTTTTACTAAAGGTAAGTAAATATATATATTTATCATCTCTTTGCCAGTTATGGCTGTTATTATGCCGGTGTTCTTACATCAGAATGCTTTAAGTTCCTAGAGTGGCAGGAAACAGTTCGTGTAAGAGCCCTTTCAGATGGGATTTTCCTGTTTGCATTGAGTTTTTGAACAAACTCCTTTAGGCCTTGTTGCTTTAGAGGGTTACACTGCACCTGGTGTCTCAGACCTGCACTCCCTTTGCCTTGGAGACCTCCCTCATTCTCCCAGTAAGTGGGGACAACCTTGCTGTGACCCATATCAATCTGACAGGGTGGGTTATGACTTCAGGCAACAGAACTAACTGTATTTATTCAAAACCTGATGAGCTAGAGAACATGAACAGTTATTGAACCCAAATCTCCTGGAGAGCACAACCATGAGACCACCAGGCAAAACATCTAATGTATGAAAAAAGATTCAAAGCAATTTCTTATTTAAAGATATAAACCCAGCATTATTATAACAACAACTCTAAAATACCAAGGCACTCAGGTGGCCAATGGATGCAGTCCTAACCTGACCTAACCTGCTCAGCTTTTGACTGGTTATTGACAGCCTGATGAGATGACTATTTTAAAGCAATCAGTCATGTTGCCCTTTCCCTTGCAGTGTGCGGAGACCCCACATCAGTTATGCATCCCGGCATCCAATTCCCCACCTGTGCTGTTTGAACACTGTATCCTTAGCTGTGCAAACATTACACATCGTTTAGGTGACAAGTTGCAAAGTTAAGTAGACTTGTTGTTACAGCAGAAAGTAGTTGAGCGGCAGTCACCCTGAAAAGAAAAGATCCAGGCTAGCTCAGGAATGTGCAAGTCTGCTGGATTGTGTTTAAAGGTTTGTTCGCCTCCCCATAAAGCTGCTGCTGAGGGCTATGTGTGCTGCTGGAAATGCTCCCATCATGTACTTTTCTGAGGTGGAGGGGCTGGGTGTCACAGGTTTGTACATTTGCTGTGCTTGTCCTGCCACGTGCGTGGCCCTGTGCGGTTGTCAATGGTCGGTGTGTGCCTGCTGCTCCCTTGCAGCCTCTGAGGTACAGAGAATATTTTGCATTGCTCTCAGCATAATGTTTTAAAACTAGGCAGTATTATTTCATGGCATGGCATCCATCTAGTGCTGCTTGGGGATGGTGTTTTTCAGGCTGCTGTGGTTCCTGGGAAATGGCCTTTGGTGCATTAAAGTGATCTTGTCTTAACTTTGAAAACCTTCCTGGTAAAGAAGCAGTGCAACTCAGCTCTTTTAGTGAGAAGGACACAGGACATGCCTAAATCTTGTGGGCTTTTTTCCCCTTTATGCCAAGCTTGCTGTGCAACCATCCCTGTGTTGTCTTTGTTGGTCTGTGCACTTGTTAGCTGGCAAAATAACTCTTGGGAATGTTATTTAGTTCCTCTCTGTCAGGCAGAAATGCGCTGTCATCAGCAGCTAGTTGTGATGTCTGTAAAACCC
This sequence comes from Orthonyx spaldingii, assembly GCA_013397795.1. Lineage (NCBI taxonomy): Eukaryota > Metazoa > Chordata > Aves > Passeriformes > Orthonychidae > Orthonyx > Orthonyx spaldingii. Next base: position 214,165 of record VZTJ01002332.1, on the reverse strand, counting down.
TGGGTATTCATTTACATGCACTAATATGCCCTTTCTACCCATCCCAGATGTTTTAGTGTCGTTGGGAACATTGATCATTTGTCCTGCTCAATATCAGGTGAAAAGGTTGGGTCTTGAAATGATGTGATAATTCTGCAATAGGGACTGCACAGGGTATTTTTCTGCCATAGAAAGGAGTGAATGTGGAAAAGGATGTAGTGTAGTTGCCATCTTGCAGTGAAAAGGTAATATGGAATATGTGTAAAAGGTAATTGGAAATATGTGTGTGCGGTTTTTAACCTGGTTTGAGTGCTAAACTTCCCCCAGACTGTCAAGCTTAAATTGTTGTTGGCTGTGTCAGTGGAGATGTTCTGGGTGGTTAAATATATGTCAATAGTGCTTGAAGGTACAAATTGAAATGTTGATATCTGTTGGTCTATATTTCTCATCCCATGTGTGAAAAGAGGAGGGAGATTCTGCCTTATTCTTGATGTCTGGGTCCTGCTGGAAAAATCAAAATAGCTTAGTGGGTTTTGGCAGGGAGAGATGATGCTGGTGGTGAGAGGCAGGAACCAGCCTGGGAGGAAATGATTACTGAAAGTTTTGTTCAGGATGGCAGGACAAGGGTTGTGAACCTGCTGTCAAGATTTCATGTAAAATGTCAGGCATGAAAAACTCTCAAGGACCACAGTGGTAAGTTTCGGAGGAGAGTGTCATTTGTGAGATGTGGATCCTCCTTTTGTTGGCCCTGTAAGAAGGGACTTGAGCTGATGAAGTACTTCACTTTGGATTCCATACTCTTTAAAAGAAAAAAAAGATACTGTTTCAAGAAGGTGAAGAAAAGAATCAGTGAGTGTGACCAGGGGTCTGCAAAATGCAACTGTGAGTGCAGGCTGGATGGCTTTGGGGTTGTGTTTAGTGCAGTGATGAGAGGTGTATATAAGATGAGGTCTTTGTTGCAAAAATGAGAAAGGCAATGTTCTGGCCTGTGTCTGCTGTGGGTAGGAAGAGCAGTCGGGAATTGAAACAACAGCAAGGGAAATTCAGATTAGACATTAGGAAAAACTTTCCAATGATAAGACTAATGAAGCAGGAGGATAGAGTGAGTGCCTGGGGAGTGTGTGAGTCTCTCTTATTGGAGTCGGTAAAAGCAGCCTAGACAAAGTCAGAAATTATTTAGGGGGTGATGATGCTGCCCTCAGGCAGGTGCATGGACTCGATGTCTCTTTTAAAGCTGAAGCTCCTGGAGGCATGTGATTAGATGGGGATTTCAGCTTCTATTAAAGAAAGAGAAATGGTCCCTCACCCTCAGAGTTGTAAGGAAGCACTGGGAAATAAGAGCCACATTTGATGTCAATGCAGAACCCAAAACGCAACTCAAAATTTATCTTTGAGGAAATCCAGCCTTTGACATTGGGCTTCAGTGCCTGAGAGTTGGGGGTAGGCAATGAGATTCACCTGAGAGCAGGGGGAAGAAGAACCATTGGATATTCAGTGGTCAGGCAGCAGAATATTTCTTCGCATCATCTTATCCCAGTGTTTAATGATCTTCCCATATTTCTGGCAGTTCTCTTATGTTTTGTTTTTCATGTGTATTTCCCTTCACGGGAATAGTAGTTGTTTTAAATGTATCAAATTGTGAGGTGTATGCATATGTGTATTTTAAGATAGGTAGTGATGGAAAAAAGAAATTTGGTGGTCAGCTGCTTCCCCAAAGACCTTTTGGCAGGTTTAATCAGTACACAGAATAACTTAGCCAGGACTGAGGTGCTGAGAGGCTCCGTGCCATGTGTGCAGGCAGACATCCTTTGGAAAGCCAGCATAGCCCTGATTCAGCAGAAGTCCTGCTGTTCCACACTGGAGAGGTGTTGCCTTTATGGTACTTGTTTTGGTTAGTTTAATAAAAATTTAGAAGTGGGGAAAAGACCTATGAGGTCATCTTGGTTACTGCCCCTGAGGGCCAGTGCAAGGCTGCTCACTTGGAAATGGCTTTAGTTAAAATAATAATTAAGACAGAGGATGGATGGAAACTGGGGAGGCAGATCTGTTAGGCTAGTGCTGTCCTTACTATGTCCCTTTTCGATTTTAATTGCCTTGGAAAAAAATAGAAAATCACAAGGCTTTAAAAGCTCTGATTCTTTCTGCTCTTCAACCCCCCCACACCCTCTCCCCGATCTTGGAGGCATCAACTCTCATCTGTCAAAGTGTAAATCAGCAATTAAAACACAAACAGCGAAATGCCAAAGATGACCTGAAGCACAAAGCAACTGACAAACAAGTCCGGACAAATCGGCGGATAATTTATAAGCATTGCCCTAAAATCTAATTATTTGGCAATTCGAATTTGCAGCCGGCCAGGGCTGTGCAATAAATTTAACCCGCCATAAATTATTTAGGAGCAGCCCGTGGTGTAAATCAAAAACACGAGTGTTTGTTTAAGAAATAAGCTCCTTGTGCATAAAATGACTTTTTTTTTCTTTAAAGAGAGGGGGGAAAAAACCATCCCCGAACAAAATGAGCTGGTGCTGAGGCTCTGTCCCTCCAGACACTCCCTTGCCTCTTCTGCCCTTACCTTTTTTGAAGGTGTAAAAGGTTCTTTTGGTAAGAAGTTTTATGCTTTTCCTTATCAGACAAAATCTGTTTCTCTCAACAGCCTCTGCTTGTTTTTATTGCATTTTGAACAGTCGGCTCTGATTTTTATGGGCATCTTTTATTCTTGTGTTTATTAAACTTCTTCACATGGAGGTTGGAGTAACGGATAAATTATTCTCTGGTAGTTTTCGAGCTGAATAGGCCATACGGTCTTCCTCAAATATATAACTCTGTGTCCTGATGCGTGCCCTGTCCACTTTGTACATAGGCTTCTGGATTAAAAGATTTTGAGAGCTGGGAAGCTCTTGCTGGGCACTTTATTCTTTCTGTATAATGATGTTAGTGGTACCCAGGTCCAAAAGGATAAGCAAAAAGATTCTTCTGTGGGAATTAGTGTAATTTCAGGTGCTTTCTTCTCTGACAGGAAATTGTTTAGCAAGTATAGTTGTGTGCTTGTTCATTTCTTTTATTAGCAAGAAGATCAAGACAGCTGAATTGGTACATCCCTGCTCTGGTGTTAAAGGGAGGGGAGTTCCATGTAGGACAGTTGGGTGAGGAAAGGCTGGGTTTATGGCAGTGCTTTCACATGCCATTAAGAATTTTTAAAATCTGTATTGGAAGAAAGTCCCTGGCCATTCCGCAGTTACCCTGCTGCTGCTCAACCCACTGGCTTGGACAGCCAAGTTGCGCAGGAGGCTTCTACTTGGAACTTTTTTTTTTAAACCCTTGGTTTTTTAGAAAAGACAAAAGTTCTGAGGAAGCTGTCACATAGATTTGCTTGAAGTATCTTGAAGTCATAAATGCAGGGTTGTTGTAAAGAGTGGACCTGGTAATGGATCTGTATAAGCCTCTGGCTCTGTAGGTTCCTATTGTTGCTGTGTTTGGAGGCACAGCTGAGGGGAGGGACAGGGTGCTGATGTTTTTTTCTTTAAGCGTGTTAATATTGATTTTAGAAGCTCTGTGTTCCAACAATATAAATGCAAATGCCTGTAATTGGTAGCCTTGTGCAGAATTTCTCAACAGAAAACATGTTCAACTTTTCTGACAATGAAAGAAAAATAAAAAGCCACTTATTTATTGGCAGTGGTTTGAATCCTGGATTTCCTTTCAAGTTACTTTGCGTTGCTAAATAAAATACCTAATTGCAGTGCTCGCAAAATTCAAATGAGTACATTTGTTCTGCTGGTAGCTTGCGGCTATTTGCAGCCTCTGGACACCCTCAGCATTATTTTAGCATATCTATAACTCCTGGTTGTGCTATAAGGAAAAGCTGGCGGTGGGGGCAGAGGGAAGACTTAGAAGCCCCAAATGCTGCTGGCACAAATCACTGCCAAAGTTGGAGCATTTACTCAAGAGTTGGAGTGGAAATATGTGAGGAACTCAAGGTAACACTTATGGATGGTCAGGCTCTGATAGAAGAAGGGAAATGCCAATGGATCTCTGCCCTTAACTCCCTCATGCCGCTTTCCTCCACCTTTCCTGCCTGGGAAGAAGGAGTGGAGGTCCTTGAATGGTGGAGATGGAGCTGAGCATGTTGAGCTCACTGGGCTGCTGTGAAATGTGAGAGAGCACCCGGCTGCCTTCCTGCATCACAGTCTGTTGGGGGGTTGTGTGTGTGAGTGTCTAAGTGCTCACCGTTTCATAATAATTACTAATGAAATTCTAGATCTCTAATAACATTTCAGATATCTAAAACAAACCATATGCTTGTAAAAAAAAAAAAAAAGAGAGAGAGAAAAAAAGTGGAAACAGATCAACTTCAAGCCATAAATTCTTGGTAATAGAGGCCTCTTTTCTCCCCCCTTTCTGTTTATGTTTGATAGATATTTTTGTTTCTGCAGGAATGTCAACTCTTAATTTCATGATGTATCATGGGCTTAAGAAAATTGAATTTAATAAAGGCAAAAGATGAATGGCACCTTTAAAGGTCCCAACACTTGTCTTTATTAGCAGGACAAACTGCAGGGTCTCCAAACACTGCTTCTCTCCAAATGAAAGTTTAAATGAAAAGTACAGCAGTGTCACAGGTTAAATTTCATTGCAGGACTGGCTAACGTCATTAGTGAGCAGTGGGGCTGATTTCATGGGGCTGGTATCTGTTGCCTTAGATACCAGTGGAGCAAACACTGCCAGAGACTGGAAAAATCTCTGCTATAGGAAGCGTGCCGATAAACAGCCTTTTGGGAAAGCTTCTTTACCACTTGCTTCAAAAACTGACCCAATAAGCCCAAGAGAGTGGCTGCAGTTTCTCCTAAGATGCTCGAGTTGCCTCTGGAGTTCCACCCCTGCTCCTGGCCATGCACTTCCCACAGACCTACAGTAATTCTGGATATTGTTAGATTTTCCACATTTTTTTTAGTATGGCTTTTTATTTCCTCCGTCTGTCTTAATCCGACCCTCCTGGAAGTGCTTTTTGCCTTTGGTTCAGGAAGGCGAGCGACGCCTTTGTGTATCAGATCAGCAGCAGGCTGTCTTTCAGTCTGACTTTGCATCCAGCCACTTGATGGCCCCTGAGGATGTTTCTGGTCCCTTAGGACACATCGTGGCATTGCAACGCAGCCCTGCTGTGAAATCCAGCCGGTGTGTGTCCCTCTCTGGAAGGGAGAATATTCATCTTGCCTTGCTGTGGGCTTGCCTGCTTCCATGGTCACCCTCTGGGTGGGATGCAGGCCTAAGGGACAGTGAGATGCCCCAGACCAGTTTTAAAGATGGGATGGTGTTATCCTGAGGTTAAGCCTGGCTCTGTTATGGCAGCCTGTCCATTGACTTCAAACTTTGCAGTCTGTTTTCCTTCTGAACAGAAATTTGCTGGTTTCAGAGCCTATCTGTGGTGGCCCTTTTGAAGGGAGGATCAGCTGTATCCAGCATTTCTTACTCTCTTGTGTTTCCATGGGTCCTCCTGGGTGGCTGAAGCTGGTGAGTTTGGCTGCACCACAACAGGCAATCTGGCTGGTGCTCAAGTGTTTGGCATGTGTCTTCTCCTTCCCTTACAACCCCTGGATCAAGTTTGCTCTCTTTCCTGGGAAAACTTGGTGACTCCCCAGTACGGCTGTGGGGGAGGATGTGCCCAGCCATTCACTCTGCCTCATCCAGCGTGGCACTCACAGGGTGTGGCACAGCTGACCATGAGGATATGCTTAAGCTCTGTGTCCTGTGGAGCTTCGCTGCTCAATGTCTACACCTGGGCACTTCAACACTGTTAACACTTTATTTTTTTTTACATTTTTTTCTAACTTTCCATCTCAGCAGCACGTGCTCTCCACATGCCCTGGTCTGGGCTGTGCCCCTGCTGCACTGGGGAGCTGCTCTGCTGCATCTGTGGGCTCTGCCCACCATGGAAATTGGGTGTTTCTCATGGCCAGTTAAATTATCTGTTGTTTCCATTTACCCACCCGGCTTCTTGCCCTCCCGCTGTCTAGTGGGGTGGTGATGTCATCAGCTCATATGTGTAACCTCACGATAATTTCCGCCTGCAGGTCATGAGGGTTGCAACCACGATCCAAAAAAGTGTGTTAGTTCCTCTGCAGCGGCTGCATTTTTCACATGCTAATTTTACTCACAGGAGTTGGATTTTTTTTCATTTTTTATTATTTCTTATTTGTCTCTTCCAGATGTTTTCAGGCAGTTTTTTTTGTTGTTAAACTAATTCCATTCATGTTTTAAAAATTTATGAAAGCGCTAATAAAAATGTCAAAGTGGTAAAAATGTTAGCTTTTGCTCTGCTTTGATTAAATTTTGCAAACTGTTTTTGAATATTAAAAAGCAATATTTTTTTTATTCTCTCTCCCTCTCTCTGTTTTTCTCTAGAAGTGATTTGAGAGGCTTGTTGCATGGATATCACTCAGCGGGCTCATTTGCACTCCAGAACCTTGGTGCCATGGATCTCTATTAAATAACATAGACAAATTATTCTTTAAAGACACCAAACAAATTGTCACTTCTCCTCTTACATTAAACTGGAAGGAAGAAAGGGAGTGGAAGAGGAGGGGGGTGAACACAAAGGATTTTATCGCTTTTATTCAGTGGGTGGCTTTTTTAATTTCATGTATATTTTTTAATAATTGAGAAATCCATCGCAACTGGATTTGTTTAAGCTTTTTATTAACAGGTCCATGTAAATTTTTGATTGCTGATTATTCAAATAATTGAACATTCTTCTGATGAAGGAACGTTTTTATTTCCCTATCAGCATAAATTGGCTACAAAGGGGAAAATGAAGCAAGGCTTGCTAGTGTGCTGTATCCTGTAGGGATGGATTTGGGGGGAGCTTTCAGCTCCTCTTCTCAGTCTGTTGGAGGAGGGCAGTGCTCCTCAGCCTCTCCAGAGAAGGAGGTGCTTCATGCAGTAGTCCATGTTATTTGTCTGATGGTGTCCTCCAAAAGGCTGGTGGGCTGCAAAGGTTGAGCCGGTCTTGGGGAGGGCACAGCCCCTGCGATGTCCTTGCTAAACAGCTGTGAGCCCATGGCGAGTTCATCTCCATGTTCCCTGGGTAGCACAGGCGAGTGGTGTGAGAGCACTGTCCTTAGGTTCAGCTCAGGCAGTGATGTGTGCAGCTGCAGTGCCGAGCACAGAGACCTCCTTGCTGCCTGTCCTGGCTGCAATGAGTATCAGCACCATCCTCGTCTGTTCTGATGATGTTGAACGTGCTCTGTGCTGCAGCACCACCTTCCCACTTCTGCAGAGCTTTGTGTTGAGTTTATTTTTGTTTGGGACTATCAGGCCACCTTACTAGATGGGATAATTTCCAGCTTCATTTCTTGTTTGTTTTAAATGAACAGCTGCTTTTCTTTTGTCCTATTCAGGAAATCATCGAATTCCCCATCCTGAAGTTGAATGGCAGGACAATGGAGATCGAATCCACCTTTCACATGTATGTTCAGCCTGTGGTGCATCCCCAGCTTACGCCCTTCTGTACAGAGGTAAAGTGCAAAGGTTCCCTGGTGCTCCAAGAGTCTCTCTGGGAAGCAGGTTTCCATTGCACCAGGGACTTGGGTCACCTTTTCACGGTGCAGCTGCAAAGCAGTGTGTGGTGCCAACCTTGACTTAATGATAAGGAGAATCATTTTTTGTTATTGCAGTAGCATGTAAAGACCTCAGTTTGGATTCATAAATAACTCTAGCTGTGATCTGCTAACTAAAATAATTGTATTTACAATGAACAAACGTCTGAGTGACCACCAAATAAACACACTTGTGTTAGCTAATGTTCAAAATCCTGTAACCTCTTTGTGAGCTCCTGCGATTTTGCTATGCTGCTTTATGGTGGGGAAGGTTGAAGAGAGCATGGACTGAGGAAGGAAAATGCTGTGTGGATGTGTGGTTCAGAGGCACTAAATGACCCTCCTGTGGGCCTGTTGGGATGAGTCCTTCAGAGTGGTAGGATAATTCATGTCTGTCTTTTTAAGACTTTCTTTTTGATGTTGTAATTGTAAGCCACTTGAAATGATTGCTGGAGAAGTGACCTCTCTTTACTTGCTTACTCTCATTGTTGAGGACAGCTGCTGTTGAGCTGTGGCCACCTTTCCCCAGATATGGAATGAAGGTGGGAAGTGCAATCCCTGAGGGTTCAAAGGAATTGAGGAGCAGGGATTGGATTTTGTTGTTGGTTTGGGGGTTTTTTTGGGATTTTTTCATTCAACCCAAAAAGTAAACTGTTTTTCCTCCCTACCATAATCATCAAAAGAAACTTCAAGTTCCTTTTGCTTTGGGCTTTTTTTCCTGTTGGTCCACTGGTTCAGTTTTGGCCAGATCAATGACTAAAATACTGACTGTGGGAATCAATGTATTCAAGTTCTCCATTCTGTCCCTGTCTTGTCTAGGGTCATCAACACCATGGTGTGTTTTCCCCTGCCTCTGTGGCTGCAGGCTTAAGCCCTTGGAGGGCTCGTCCCAGCTGTACTAACCTGATGAAAAACAACTCCTTTGTGTTAGGTGGAGTCCCCTCCAGGACCAACCAAGCCCCTTTCATATTTTCACATTGTAAAAACAAATACTTATTTTTATTCTCCTGTAACTCAAAACCATCTGAAGGTATTTTATTTAAACTTAAAAAAAAAAAAAAAAAGACTAAGCACAGAAAACATTATTCCCCAGAGAAGAGCTTTCAGAAAGCTATAAATGTGTGAGAACAGAGGGTTATAATGGAAATGGTTTTGCAACCTTAATGCTAGAAGGCTGGACAACTACTTTGGCTGTCCTTATCCCTGTGAGACTTGCTGGACATATGCTTGTACAAATGTGATAAATCTCACAGCTTGCACCTGATCTTTGCTAAAGACAACGTCATCTTCTAGAGCGGAACCCAAAATGTCTGCTTAGCAAGTCGCTCAAATTCTGGAGAGAAGTTGTCTCATTAAGTCCCACCAAAACTCCTTTTTCTGGAAATCCCTTTATTGCATCCTTTCCCCTGTTGCTGCAGACTGCAGCTCTGTTGCACAAGAGTCTGCTTGACTTACTTGGTGTGTGTTTATGGTTCAGCTTGGTGAGCTGAATGGAGCCTCCAGCCTGCTGCAGTCTGGGGACATTCAGCGGTTCTCTGGATGATGACCTTGTGACCAACAGTCAGGCCATCTACTACTCCTGTACTGCAATGATGGTTTCTCGGTCTTCTCTTGCTCTCAGGAGTTCTGCAGCAGGTGTTTGTGTCTCCTGTGTGGAGCCTTGAAGCAAGCCAAGCTGAGAGTATGTGTGTGTGTGTGTGTGTGTGTGTGTGTGTGTGTGTGTGTGTGTGTGTATGTGTAGTGGCTGTGCTTTTGCAGGAGTCCAGGATGGGCACGGGTGTTCCAGGTCAGTGTTCTGCTGCAGACTCTGCCGCAAACCTTGGTTTGGCATCGTGTCCAGAGTTGGATGAAAATGGGTAGTACTGAGGCCAGCAAGCAAAATGATTGCAGAACCCTCACCTTTGTGTATCAATGGTACAAAAAGGTCCCACTTACCAGGTTTGGCAAGTCCTCTGTTATTAACAGCATGGGTTAGGAAGTTGATTTTAATCCTAGCCATGACTTCACTGGCTCCTGGTCACCCCCACACTGTACCCCTTGCTATTCAGTGCCCAGCATGGCCCCTGTCCCTGCTGGCTTGGCAGTCCCCTGGCCTGTTGCAGGGGCTGCCAAGAGGTCCAAGAGTGGGATCATGCTGGAGGTGTAACTGGGCTTGTTCCTGAGGCCTGTGTCTGGGGCTGAGTTTGAAATCTTGCCCTGAGAGCCACAGGTGAACTTTACTAAACAGTGGGGTGCTGCTAGGTAGGTACAGGGATCATCCCTGTGCCACTGGTGTAGATTCGCCTGAGACCCCAGGGACACAGCCAGGATGTGCTCTTGCAGAGCTGCTGCCTGAACTGCTCCAGCTCTTGTTATTGACATTCTGCTGGTTTATGTTTTCTGAAAAATACTCATTTTGCTAAATGCCAGTAAAGGGCTTTGTCTAGGCACCTCTACTTACAAAGGGTGAGATTTATTGGCCTCTTTGTCTACAAAGAAAGACCAGGCCTGATTATCAGATTGTACACCAGAGACAAGTGCTTAGGTAATCAGCAAACTGTCTTGGAGTAGAAATACGATGGTTTTCCAGATAAACTCTCTGGGAAAAGCTGTGGTGTTGACATTACACGGGAGCCTGTCTGCTGTGCTGCTGATTTCCCCTCTCCTCTCTGCTTCCTGCCTTTGCTAAGCAGTAAAACTGCTTGGTATAGACTCTGTGTGGAAGGGTTGCTGGGGTTGCTTGATACTATACCTTGGGTCTAGAGTACCTCCTCCATCCCTCTTCCTTCTTGAAGACAACAGCACAGCGTGGGAAGGGTGCCTGGAAGGGTGGAGAGCTTGTTGCCACCTCTCAAGACATCGCTTTGCTTACCTTTTGAGGTGTCTGTGCTCTCCCCTGGCTACAGGGTGTTTCTCCAACTCCCCACACCAATGGCCAAGAGCATGTCTTCCAGTGTTGGTGCACTCTGAGACCTCATCTTGTCCCCTTTCTCCTAACCTGCTGCTGTGAGACAACAGGTCATGAACCTTGGTTATGGTGAGGGGTGAGCTGAATGCTTAGGCGGCGGAGGTGGAAAATGCTTGCAAGTTGTTGAAAGCTGTTATTAAGTGTATAAAGCTCATCATGCCCTTCTGGAAGATGCAGGTGATTTGTCTGCTGCCCAAGAAAGTTCTTGTCAGGAGCTTAAGGAGAGGTTCCCTCTACACACAAGGTGCTTGTACTGATCTTTTCATGATACTTTGCTCTCTTTTTATGATTAATTTTTATTGATTCTTTTTCTCTGAAGGAATAGACAATAAAAATACAACAAGATAAAGGCATAGCTTGCTTATGTTCCCAAGTACCTCGTGCTTCTTGGGATAACCAGTGAAACTTTACAATTCTACAGTTCTTTGTTTTTATACTTTTTCAAAGCTGCAAGACCATATAATGCTGCAGAGATCCAATGCACTAAGTTGGATGTGGCAGATGGACATAGCTGATAACAAAAAGTATCAGAAAGGATGAGAGAGTAGAACTCTGGTCCCGTTTGAGCACTCTCTGACCTGTATTGAAATGTACCTATGGAGCAGGTACATTCCTTTGTATTCACGTATGTGATTTTTGCGGTGTGAATCTTGTGTGCATATACTTGGTGATGTGTCCTTGTATGGACAAGCTGGTACTTTGCTTGGCCTGGCAAGGAAGGAGAGAAGGAGTTTTGGGCAAGAATAAGCAGTGACTCTTGGCAGCACCTCTGCAACCGCCTTCTTATCCCTCCCTCCTCCTGGTGGGAAACGTCTGGATGAGGCCATTATACCCTGTCCTCCCATGGCATCAGGGGTGCAGTGCTCCACAGATACAGTCCTCAGGTGCCTAGAGTGGTAGAAATCATTTGCATCAGTACTGGCTGAGACAGTGAAAGGTTGCCTGTCATCCTTGGTACAGAAAAGACTTGGACCTCTTGGTTCAGAGGAGGGCCATGAAGATGAGCAGAGGGATAAACACCTCTCCTGTGAGGAAAGGCTGGGAGCTTTGGGTTGTTCAGCTTGGAGAAGAGAAAGTTCCCAAGAGACCTTATTGCAACCTTTTAGTACTTAAGGGGGCCTGTAAGATAGACTTTTCAGCTCGGCCCATTGTGACAGGACAAGGAATAATGATTTTAAACTAGACAACTAAGTATACAGAAGAAGATTTTTACATTGAGAGTGGTGAAACAGTGGCACAGGTTTCCAGAGAGGTAACATCTAAGGTAAGGTTGGATGGGGCTCTGAGCAACCTGATCTAGTTGAAGATGTCCCTGCTTGTTGCAAGGGAGGTTGGACTGGATGAACTTTAAAACTTGTCCCTTCCAAACCAAACTATTCCATGATTCTGTGTTCCCTTCCAAACACACCTTCCATCCACTTCCAGAGATTTGGGTTGAGCTGCTGTCTGAAAGGCAGAACCAGCACTTTGCAATTGGTGAGCTGTCCACCTCTGCCAGAAGAATGCATGGAGAGAAAGATGGCAAGAAAATCAAAAAACATGCCAGCAAGCTTTAAAAACTGCTCTAAAGAGCCATGCGTTAATTCCTCAATTTATTTGCCTCTGAGGATGAAAGTCTGTAGGTAGCAGCTGTTAACCCAATTAAAATACAGATTAATATAAAAACAGTTTCTGAAATACAGGAGAATGTCTGTGTCCCTCCACTTCCTTAAAATTCCACTTCATAATGGCTTGATGAACTTGTGAAACACACCTAGAGGAGCTCTGCATTCTTAAAATTAAAATACTTTCCCTAAAAGGTATGTATTGCCATTTCATGGGAATCAGTATGAGAAAATAATCTTTCCACTTGCAGTTTATTCAGTGAGTCAGGTATTTGGTATTCATTAAATGTAATTACAGCTTAATTGGGAGTTTAATATCTTTTCTTTTTCTATCCTCCAAGTTCAGTGCTGTAAGCCAAGCAGCCAAAGAAACAGAGAGATAGAAACCATTTAGCTTCCTTCAGTTGTCACATATTTAATAAAGCAGAGCCCTGTGGTTTGTGAGGGGATTTATGTTGTACAAGTAGGTTGAGCTGGTCTGTGTGGAAGAGTTACTCCTGAGTGGTGGTGGGACATCTCTCAACTGGATGCTGTGGCTTCCAGAGGCTTGGATGCTTCTAGGTTGTGCTTGACCTTTATTTTATGAAAATGTGTGAGATGTGTAGCTTCAGGAAAGTGCCATATGAAGTGAAATCCCATAGTGTGCACTTGTTTTAATAATGATTTTTTTAATTACTTGGGTGCATTGATGGCAAGCTACTGACCTCCAATATTCAATATGTTAAAAGACAGTTTTGTCAGTTGGAAGGCAGACAGAAAAATTATCTGTTTTCCGTGTGCCTCAAGCTCTCCTGGGCAGACACTGGCAGAGGCCCATGAGACTGCATCTTTTAATGTGTGTGTTTAGCTTTGAACAGTCAGGCAGTCTGGGAGCAGTCAGTCAAAGTATCTATTGGCAGGACCTCTTCCTAAAGAACCTCCTGGAAAACAGACTAGGCAGGGTTCTGGAGGAAAGTGCTTTTCTTCAGATTTCATTCCATTATTTTAAATACAATTTTGAACTGCCAAGGAATGCTGTGATGGACCATGGGAAAGTGCACATGCTGGCTGCCCAGCTCAGGGGAGAATGACTGGGTCCACTCTGGGTCTTACTTACCAATACTCCTCTCTTTGGTTCGTGTAACACTAAAATGTTGGTGTCACTGTGGTAGCAGAGGAATGTCCAGAGACTTTGGTAGTTACCACTGCCTGTGTACATCAAGGCAACACCAAAACTGCTGAAATGCATGTTGAAAAAGGGCATCATGCTGGTGCATGACACTGCTCCCCAAGTGCACCCTGCCGTGCTGAGAATTTGCAATTTTGTGGTGTGGGTAGGAACCCCACTACATTTCTGAGTTTGGGATGAAGCTGTGCCCTTGCCTTTGGCTAGGGAGCTGCCAGGGTCACTCTGCTATGGCTGGTTTCTCAACAACACCCGTGTGGGTCACAGGAGCATGTTTTGGTTGCAGAGAGATGGACAGGAGAGTAGACCTCTTTAACGATCTTTTGAGTGCTGCTCTGATGACTGCTCTCTGTTTGTTTCAGCTGACTGGGATTATTCAAGGCATGGTGGATGGGCAGCCGAGCCTCCAGCAAGTGCTTGAGGTAAGCAGAGTAACCTTTAGTTCTCGAACTCTGACCTCTAGTCCTGTAGTCCCCTTTTCATCTCTTTCCCTGCACCCTCCCCTTGCTGAGAATCGAACCGCGTAATTTGACTATGATTACAGCTTCATTAGAATAACATTTGCTGTCACGTTGGTGACACACTGCTGAGAGTATTGAACCATTGATCTGTCATCTCCAGCTGTTCATGTCAAGGGTGCTGACAAGATATCCAAACTCCTGCCAGTAGGTAGAAGAGGTGATTCTTTCTTGAGCCAGTTTAAAGCACCAAGACATTGCTCAAGACCAATGCTCCTGGAACTTCTTTCATTTCTTTTCCCCTCCCTCAGCACTTTATTAAATTTTTTCTACCTATTTAAATGCTCAATAATACATGTAGTATGGAAAAGAAAACGCCTCTGAAATCTAATTTAAAGGATGTGCAAATGCAGATACAGCCCTAACAATACCATCTGCTTAATGTGGAATTCCTAGAGCATTTAAGGCTTAATTAGTTTGGAAGTATTTCTCCATCAATAGCTTTTGTTGGTAGTCAGTGAAAAAAACCTCCTCAAGCAGACCCCACTTGGGCTGCAGGTTGGTGTTCGATGCATTGTCTCTGTCAGGATTTCCACTGCTGTGTTACCTAATTGTTCCTAATCAGAATAATTGCAACAATTGCTTATTTGAGGAAATAAAATCAAAGGTTAAAATCCTCTATGGAGACAGCACTTGATGGACGCTAACATCAGGGAGTTTAGAAAGGTTACCACTGTTGTCCCCAACTCTGGGTAGGCTCATATGAGGCTGGCTGGGAGGTCCTGTCAGCCTGAGGGAGTGTGGCTGAGAGGCTGGATGCTGCTTTTCCAGGGAGCTTTACTCAGAGGGCTGTTTACAATCGGTCACAGGAAGAAGTGTCGACCCCTGTCAGGAAAGGCTGTGGCAGTGACATGAGACCGAAGATGGTGCTCTGCAGAGGTGACGACTCACATCCATGCAAACCCCCAGCTCTCCCTGTGCTCTCCACAGAGCTTATAGCAGCCTTGCGTGTCCATAAACATATGGATGAGTGTGCCTGTTTCCCCAGGAGGGAGAGCCCTCTTTGCCTGGATGGATGAATGTAGATCTCGACTGGAGTATTCCAGAAAATGGTTTGTTCTGTTTCTGTGGAAGCTTCTTAGAGTGTGGAAATACTTATGTAGAATTTTTTTTTTTATTTGGACAGCAAAGGTGTTCATACAGCAGCATGTTTCTAGGTTAAAATTGAGATTCAGGTCAGGGAGCTTCTGAGGCATGCTGGTTTACTCAAGAGTGAAAGGTGTCAAGCAAGGGAAAAGAGGAGGGATTTCTCTTGCTCAAGCATTGAAAATACTGCTAGTGATTTTGCATAATAACAGCTGATTGCCTGCCACTGCAAGATTTTGGGCACATCATGCTAGTTTTAGCTGGAATAAGTGTCTATGCAGGGCTTTTCGTCTAGGTTAGTTCCTTAATCCCTGAGGTGAATTGCATCCTCCAGATTAACGTGGCTCATTTCTGAAGAGGACCCAGAACATCTGTCCCTCTGGGAAGTTGATTAGGTGTAGTGGATTCACTTTAAATCCACACTACCCTGAACAAGCACCTCTTCAGAACTGGAAGAAGGAAAGAGGGATCCAGCCTGAAGGGGACACCTGGCTTTGCTTGTTACTGCCACACAGTGCCCGGGTGTGCCCAGCCCTTCAGTTTTTCCCCCTTCCTATATCCCCTTGGTGCTATATTAATTAGAGTATGGGAGAAATGCTGTAGGGGAGGGATGCTGCCTCAATATACCTGTCTTTTCACCTCACTGGAGGGGACACAAGTTATGCTCCCCACGAGCCCCTTTGGTACAGGGAGAGAAGAAATGCCAGGTAACAGCACAGTTGTATCGTCCCGTTAATGCTGCACAACTTTCATCCCTCCACAAGCAGAGCTGCTGTGGTGTCTGATAAGATCATCTGTGCTCCGGTTGCCTGATGTCTCCTATCAGAAATCTTCAAAGGTCCAAACGTGCTGTTGTTGAGATGGCAAGCAAAGAGAGAAGAGAGAGAGGGAGAGGGTGGATAAGATCACAATTTTCTTCTCTCTTGATTGCAAGCAGCTTATCTGAGTTTAACTGTTGTGGCTCGGCCTGTCTCTGCAAAACTCATCCCCTTTTCTTGCCTTCCTTTCAGAGGGTTGACGAGTGGATGGCAAAGGAAGGCCTCTTAGATCCCAGCGTCAAGTCGATTTTTGTGACCTGTGGAGACTGGGATTTGAAAGTGATGTGAGTATGGAAGGGGAGGGAGATTTTCTTGGGCTTTATTGCTCCATGCTTGCCTGTAGTATGTATGTCTTTGTCCTTGCAAGCCTCCCAGTGTCCCTAGTCATTGTTTCTTAGGGAAATTGTTGTTTGCCATGCATAACTGGGAGTGGAAAGTTGTTTTAGAAGACAGGTGGCTGCTGGGCATGGTGCAAGACCATTGCCTAGGATATTCCCTATAGTGACTGAAGCCTTTCAGAAAGGAAGAAGTTTAAACCCAAGAAAAAGTTTAAACGGGAACTTTTTGATGTTTTCCTTTTTATCCAATATACTTTCCAAAGGGATGGATATTTCTGAGTACGTACATGGATGATCAAGTGATGATCCTTACCTGACTTCCTGCATGCAAGGCTTTTTCTGTCATCTTGGCACTCAATGTGAATCACAGACTAGTCTTTGGAACAGAATACAAGCCAGGTCTGGCATGCTGTGGTGGTGTTCTTATTGTTAAGGTCATCTTCATCAGCTGGGTGCATCTCTGGCAAGTATCAGGTGGGGACCTGCACTGGGATCTGCAAGTGTCAATGTATGTGCATGTTTTGTTAGGAAAATAGCTGGACCACCAACCTAAAAATATTATTATAAGAATGGAGCTAAATGTCCAAAAATTAAATTAGTTTAATCTCTAAAGTGTTTGCCGATCAGTGTCCTATAGTGCTGAATTCCCTTGGATTCATGTAATCTTTCTTCAGCTTTTTATTTCCCTGTGGTGCTGGATAAAGACTCCTGTTGTTATCACACCAGTAAAGAAAGTATGGGCTTGACACATCCTATCCTAAACTGACAGCCACAACTCGTTAGTAGTGTTACTTGGTTTTCACTGTGACATTGGTTTCCCCAAGTTGGAATCCTAAATAAACTACACATAGCCTAGGAGCAATCAGCACCTGTTCCTCCCTGCTGAGTGGTCTTTGCAGAGTGGCAGCTCCTTGCCTTTTCTTGGTGTGATTAGTGAGACATGAGATATGGGGACCAAAGCTCAGCACAAGCGCTAGTGGAGATGAGAAATTGGCTCCAGAGAGAGACAGAGGGGTGGTGTGTGAACTTTTGAGTCAAAATCTGGGTCTCTGCGCAGGCTGTGTCCAGAACTTGTATATATTGCAAGTTCCTGTGTTAGTTGCTTAAATTATGAGTGAGTTATTTTTCTTTATATATCATGTTTAAGCTTCTGTTAGAGACCAGCACAAATAGTTGCTGTGCCAAACTTCTGTTTCTCATGTATTCTATTTTCTCGGTTCTTTACTCCTGTATTGCTGTTGTGAGAGTCCAATTTACCACTCTGGTGATGGTTGTGAGAAACAGTTAGCTCCAAGCCCATCTTTCCATCGCTTTCACAGTGGGCTGACAAGATTCCCAGGTAATGACATCCTAACTTGGTGTCCGTATGGAATGAGCATCTTGGATGTGTTGGGTGGCTTTTTTTTTCTTCTGCAAGTTCTGGAGTGGAGATAGACTGTTCACCGTTTGCAGTGGTCTCTCGCATGGACTGTCCCTCACTAGTCAGCTGGAAAAGAAGACTCCACTCCTGGCCATGAGGTTGTTGCAAGTGGTTCATTTCTCCCTCTTCCTTTTAAAAAATTTTTTTAAACCATTAACTTCAGAATTCAATCCTGAAGCATCTCCAGGGCAAAGCAGAAAATACATTTTGTGTTTCCAAGCACATGGAGAGCAGGAGTCTGGCTGCAGCTGCCTGGTGAGTAGCACATCACGCTGCTCCACTGCCGATTGGGTGCTGCAGCGTGTAGCGTCACATCTGATTAGCACCGTGCCACTGGATGAGGCTCGAGTGAGGACTCCCTGCCAGCTCTGACTTGTCTCATTTCCCATTACTTTTATCCGTCACCACAAATGCCGAGTCCCCCTCCTGAACTAATTAAGTTAGCATGTGTTTAGACACATTGCCAAATAGGGTTTAGCAAAGCAGAACTGAGCATCTCTTTTTAAAGAGAGAAAGCAAAGAGCTGAAACAAGGCTGCTCAGACAGGGAGACAGAGCCTCAGAGGCATGGAACATCCATGAAGTATTCCAGGGAATGACCCCGTGCTTCCCTACAAGACCTGTGGTGTAGCTGATGCCCTTTGCCACCATATTGAGACCACATGCTGGGCACAAAAGGCATTGGAGCAGTAGGAAGGGAGGTGGTGCTGCTTGTCCACATTTGGAGGAATGTTGGTGGAAGCACTGCGTGGTAGAAACCCAGCTGGGTTCCAGAGGAATTGAGGACAATGAGGTGAGTGGAATACTTCCTGGCTTAAGGAGCCACCACTTGTGACAGGTTGACTCCTAACTCTGCTCCTTCTTTTCTCATCTTCCTTAGTAATGACAGCTGCTTGCATAGCTGCAGTTCTCTTACCAATGTCGTAAGTGGTTTGGAGTTCCTGTCCGTCGTTGTCCTTAGCTTGGCTGGTAAACCATGCAGCCTCGTTCCTGGCTTCTCCAGCAGTACCTGGGCATTTAGTTTGGTTTCTGTCTGCATGTGCTGTTCTTGAGCTGAGGCATGCTGTCTTCTGAACTGGTCTGTCTACTGTCAGGGCTTCCAGTAGGTGACACTGGTAGGTGCTAGGGAGGCACAGTGACTGTAACAAAAAGGAGGAATCTGCAAGCCTGTCAGTGGTGCATGTGGGGATAAGGTGGGGAAATAGTCCTGTCTAAACCAGGAGTTGGAATGTGTGTAGCAGTCCTAGCTCAAACAAAAGCACCAGAGGAATAGCAATTGTCAGGGTACTGTTCTCTGCTGATGGTGTCTGGCACTGCTGAGCCTGCAGGATTCAAGATGTAAAGTCAGCTGCTAAAGGATCAGTAAAGCCTCTGCTTGACTCAGGGATCTTCAGGGAATGAGGCATTGTGTGGCTACAGACTTGATTGCTCTTGAACACTGGAGCTTCCTTGGAAGACCACAGAGCTGTTTGTCTGTCTTCCCTCAAACAACAGGGAGCACTACTCACAAGGAGCTGTGTGCCCAGAGCAGGACACCAAGCATCTGGGAAGGGCTTATGGAGCTTTAGCATGAGTCAAGGTCTTTGGCCATGCTACCAAAGGCTTTGTGATGGGTGTGGTGCACCATCCGAAGGAGAGTCCCTGCTGGAGAAAGTCCATTGCATGAGAGGGCACCTAAATGGAGCGCTGATCCTCTACTGGCTGCGCTTGGATCAACCCACTTTCAGTGCTTGGTGTGTGTGAACCAGGCTGGAGCCGGAGAGACAGCAGCTCTCCTGCCAGCCCTCCCCTTCCCTCTTGTTAAGATGCAATTTCTTTAATGAGGAAAACCTCTTGAGTAGGAACATCACCTTTCTTGAAGGCTTGTCCTGACAAGGCAGTTCAAGCCGACAGAATCGCGTATCGACTTCAGCAAATATCAGTCACTCATTACAGAGACTCTTCTCCCCCCCACCCCCCAGCAACACCCCTCATTCCCAGACAAGGGAATGAATCACACTTCTGCTCTTGAATACATCATGACAAGTCGTGGTTCTAATGAGAGAGGGCCATTCATTCTGGGTGGAAAGTTCCCTGTGTCGACTCAGAAATGTTATTAATTAAAGAGAGCTACCTGAAGCAAAAGATGAAAGGAGCACCAGACCTGCCAAGCTAAAATATGAGTGGGGATACAGCCTCGTTAGACACACGGTCCTCAGGCCTCCGCATGCTCAGTGGGAGGATTCCTTTCGCCTGTTGCAAGGAGCTATAGTCCAAGTTTAACAGCTCCAGGGATGGATTCAGATACCTGGTGTAGTCTGCTTTAGTGCTTGGACCTCATCCTGCACCTAGGTTGGAACTGACACTAGTCATTAAGCAAATAGCATTGATGTGGCATTGGGTGGTGAGGGTAATGTGCCTCTGAAGGGGCTGAGGGAGCTGCTGACTGCAGGAGACGGGCTTAGTGGAAAAGAAGGTGCTTAGTATCTGCCAGAGTTGAGCCCTTGTAATATAAGCTCTTTAGTGTAGTTTATCTCTGCTGAAATGTCAAATTGCTTTCCTCTGTGTGTGGAACCAGTTTGTGGGCTCTTAAACACAATGTGAATTAATCTTGGCAACGAAAGAGGCATTTTTACCATGTGTTCATAGCTACAGAGTTGAGATACGGTGAGGTTAAGTGATATGCCTGTGGCTGTGCAGGCAGGCAGAGGCAGAGCTGAAGCCATATGTCCCAAATCTCAGACCTGCACCATAATGTCAGAAGCATCAGTTAATCCTTCTCCTTCCAGATTTGGATCGTTCTGTAAATGCACTGAGCATAGCTAAAAGTCCATGTAGGCTTTGGTCTATATAACTCTGACATGAAGATGCTTGTACTGCACTTACTGTGGCTGATCAGAACATGCTAATTTATGTCTTCACAGGAAACTACTGCTCAGAAGTTTTTTATTTTCTTAAATAAGTGTTAAAAGGCAAGTACTCTCTAATACAGTGATAAAACATAGTGAAGTGTCTTGAAATGTTTATAGCCCTTGGTGCTCTTCCTAGGTTGGATATTAGTAAATTCTAAGTAGTAAATTATACCATTGCTTAATTTTGTCTTACTCTTTTAATTCTTTCCTTGCAAGTTACACAGGCTGGGAGGATGCTTGCATTCTCAGACCAGCTCCAAATACAGCAATGGGTTCCTCTTTGAAGACTTCTGTCCTGGAAGTTTTGAGATCATCAGTAGGTCGTGAATGGAAAAGAATTGTTGGTGTTAGTGTCCCCTGTACATGCTGTTCTTTATCACAGGACCAGGAGGGAGTTGGTAGCCTCTGCCTCAGAGAGAAATTGCAGATGGCCACTGGCTGGAGTGAGTGGGAATGCTTGGGTAGTCATGAGGAAAGGCAGGAGAAGGTGTAGGGTGCGCTGGTTGTGTGGCAGCAGGGCAAGAGGTATGTTCAGAGTTGAGAGTAACAAGAAAGATCTGGTAACTGAAAGATAATGTAGTCATCTGCATTTAAAGCTAATGAAACAATTCCTTTCCAACTAAGCTCTTTGGATTAGCTTGGTGGTGTTTTTTTAGTGGGGATCATTTTGCTGAATGAGCCTATGCTGTATCTCTTCACACGGTTACATTGCCTGAACATAGAGTGTGGTATGAACTACAGTGAAGGGATGGGACTGAGTATCTAGGGTCAGGAACCTTTTGAGTCAGCTTTGCTGATGGAGTTGTTCATGTAATTACATCCTAAAGTGCTTTGCCAGAGCTAAGCAAGGGAGCCTTGTGAGCACTTACAGGGAATAGCAGTGACCCCATTCACTTCTGCAACCCTGCAGCCCAGCTTTTTGTTTTTAAAGAAAATTATAGCACTTATGCAAAACAAGTTTGGGATTTTAAGATTCCCCCTCTGTACACTCCTATTTTAAATGAATATACCAGACTTGACTTCTGTTATCCTTATGTACCAGTTACCCTGCCTGACTCCTGTTCTTGTCTTTGTTTGAAATAATTGGTTGCATGGGCTTCTGCAAGTTACATTGTCCAAGATGTCTGGGAATGCCTTTGGGTTAAGCTTTGGACATGAAATCTTTGCATAGGGATCATCATGCAATGGACTGTCACCTTAAGGTCTGCTCCTTGTCTGGCACATCATAGCAAAGACATTTGTCATAGTCAGGGTTGTAGTGGCCACAGATTTATTGAGCTGTGGTGCCTGGTGAACTCTGGGGAGCAGGACTCTGCTACCCGGGAATTAAGACCAAAGAAGCTGGAAGTAGTGTGAAAGATGCTGGAGAAACTTGCAGATAAATTTGCAGTGTAGAGGAGAATGAGACAGGCATTGCATCATGTGCTTTATTTCCAGCACTGAACTTTGGGATGGAGTAATAAATGGAGAAGGTGGATTTTCTACCCCTGAGTAACTTAAGCTGTGTTTGAAAACAGTCACACTGAACTGGATGTAAGTCAATGGTCTCAATGCCATCTGGTCATAGAGTAGAGAACCATAATTCCCTCTGCACCAGGAATCACTAAGGTGAATTCTGTGTCCAGTGTTTTAGTGAATTCAGGCAAAATTATTTCAAAATCAATGGATCTATAATGGGTACTTGGTAAAAAACACTCCCTGGCCTCTGTCTATATGAGAGCCCTCTAATAGCAGTTCAGGATCGTGGGTGATTCTGTGCCTTGGGGAACTGAAAAACTGGTTGGCTTGGGACTGCAGGGGACAACCACTGGAGGGCTGTTTGCCGTCTCAATTTTGTTGTATGTGGCATGTGTGAAAAACCGGATTAGCTCCACAAAGTGTTCATTTTCTCTTAAAACAGCTTAATTTTTTTAGTTTTAGACAGCCATAGTGTTTCACACTGGGTCTGAAATGTCAGTTGTCTTGCTTTGGATCCCAGATCTTCTTACTTCGCAGCTGAAGCAAAGCAGTTGTGTGTTGGCACCAGTGCTGCCCTCTCAGTGGCTTGGCTGGGAGAGATGTGCTTATGGCTCCTCTGCGTAGAGAGCTCTGCTTGAAGAATACTGCCAGCCTGGGAGCAGCATCCTTCATCTTTCACTTGCTCTATTGTGTGAGTCCATAGCTTTCTTCAAAATGTTTTATTTTGTTTGGATGTTTGTTTCCTGTTGGGAGCCATTTTCCTAGATGGGTTCAGTCCCTTTCCTCCACAAGCTCCTGCCTGGCAAAGATCTACTGGGCCATCTTGAGGTCATCCCTGGTATTTTCCCTCCAGCATATTCTCATGTGCCTTGTCCAGTGACACTGTATCCTCAGGAGTGGATGACCAGGTGTGTGCAGGACTTGGGAGGACACCACAGACTAACTTCCTGAGCTGAATCCATTTCATGTTGGAGTCACCTTGTTCCGTGTTTGGCCAACATGCTGCCCTCAGCAGCCTGGCACCCCAAAGGCGGTGTCGTGCTCAGAGACTGATGTGGGCCAGGTGTTAGCAATGATGTGAGGCATATAGAACTGGTGGTAGAAGAAAGCAGAATAGAGAAGTCTGTGGGAAGAAGACAGAGGAAGCAGAATGATGTTCTGGCTGGGTTGTGTGGGGGAAGCTCATACTGCCCAGGACTTAGTTCTGCCTTGGTCCTACCAGTTTTCCCTCTCCTGAAGCAAGGATTTCTCCTCCTGTCTGCCCGGAACCTACACTCTGGGACACCCTTCCTTTTTCCTCCATAGGTGCCTCTCGGTCAGCTCTAATTTCCTTGCTTCAGTTTTTCTATCTGAGTGTTGCGCCAGGTCTCGGTGCTGACTGGCAGCCAGCATGCCAAAGGTGCCTGGGTGCTGGCTGAGTTCAGTTCCTCATCCCTGCCTGGAGTCACGTCTGTCCATGCAAACCGGATGGTGGGAGGTTGCCAAGACCTCTCCTCCAGCTTACAGCGCTCCGAGCTCTGAAGAGAACTTTTACATTTTATGGACCATTTAGCTTCCCAATGGTGATCCTAATTCTTCACAGCATGTATGTGCTATTTCTTGGTTAATAAAAGGACCCCTGAAAAGGAGCTGCCCTCTGAGTCAGAGCTCTGCCATGCAGTTAATTGCAGGAAGGTTTTCCTTAGACTGTGACGCTCAACATTTCCAAACTCTCCCTATGCTAAGAGGGTGAATTAATACCCAGGTTTCCCCACAGCTGCAGAGCCGTGCACCATCAGTAAGCAGGCAGGGGAAGAACACTTACGCTGGGAGTAGTTCAGACTCGGAATTGCTCTGGAGGAAGTCCACTTGGTTTCTGCATAGAACTCAAGAGTGCTTTAAAGGTTGTCTGGGCAGGTGTCTCAGTCTTTCATCTCTATATCGTTATTTTGTGTGACATTTCAGGTGCCAAAGTAGCCTCCATTCCTCAGGGGCCCAAACAAGCTCCATATTTACTGGGAAAGCAGTGATTACTTTGGACTGACTGACAGGTCAGACAAAGGTTGGATGGATGGATGGATGGACTGGAGGTGGTTCAAGCAGGGAGGTTCTTATTAAGTCATTGTGCTGTGTATGAGAAAACAGAGGCAGCAAGCCATTAGACTGTGTATTTCAGGTGTGAGGAAGCTGCTGAGGTCCCCTGGCATTGTGAAATGCCAAGTGAAATGTTACTGCCATGTGGAGCACAGCAGTGTGTTGGAATTAATGAGTCTGGTGTAGGAAGAGCACGTGAATAGTCTGGAGGGTTAAGGTGTGAGGGTGATAGACTTAGGTTTGTCATCAGGTTTGCTGTGTTTGGGAAGCACGTTCTAATGGCAAGACCACATGAAAAGAAATTGGGACTTGCAAGGAGAGCACTAAAAGTCATCAATTGCCAAGTTGTTTTGCGTATGCTGCAGGCCTGAAGCAAATTGGAGGCTTAAGGGGCTTTAAGCACCTGGGTCTTGCACTGGATTTACAGGTAAGGTGAAATTGAGAAGGGGCTAAGTAATTAATTTCTCTTCCTGTGACCAGGATGGGAGATGATTCTGACTTGCCTCTTCTCAGAAGTTGCTTCAGAAGCTGGTAAGGACTCTGGTTGTGAAACCCAGGAAGCAAAGAGGATCCCTGGGTGCCTGACAATTCCTTTTCTCTGTTGGTTCTTTCTTGCAGGCAGCCTCAGGCTGCCTGTCTCTTTGTTAAGAGAGTGACAGCAATGTGACACCGTGAAAATAATTACTAACAAATCACGGTGGTGACTGCAAACAGCTCGCTGTCTTCAGAGGCATGTCAGGGAGCATTAGAGCAGGGCCGTGGGAGCGGCAGAGCGGCTAGGGGCTCTTTCTCTGCTCTACGTTGAGGGAAGATCTTCGGAGACCTTTGGCGCCTGCCACCCCCACACCATTCCTTCCTTGTTGGCTCTTTCTTTCCTCCCTTCCCTGCCTTTGCCATCAATAATTAAGCCCATTAATTGCACAGTGAGTTTAGAAAAGCTGCTAATGGTGAGACAGGGCTTCTGCCTTCCCTGGATTCAGCAACCAGACATAGAACAATGAAAGAAATTCTGGAGAGGTATCATGGGCAGAAGCAAATCCAAGCTGTGTATTCCATCTTGCAGCTCTCATGTGTTGCCCTGGGCAGTAATATTTATTAGCAGCATGCTCCTAGGAATTCATGGGCTGCTGGTACAATTGGAGAATGGCACATGTCCTTGTCCTCAGGAGCCTCCAGTTTCAGTGAACCTGAGATAGGTTTGCATTTGTGCAGAGCATCAAAGCAAATGTGTAGTTACCTGGCATGTCCAGCAAAAAAAGCAAAAAAATGGGCAGAGGAATGAGGATGTTCCAGGATACCGTAGAGATGGTGCCAATCAGTGTGACTGAAGGTGCAGGTGAAGACAATCCTTCAGGGAATAAGGAGTGAACAGGTCACATGTGAGGAAGGTGGCTGGTACCAAATAGAGCAGCTGGGGGAGTTTCCACAGGGTAGAGGCCCGGTGGCTGTGTGGCCCCTGTTCTTCAGGGCCACCCAGAGTCTGAGGGAAGCTCCCTCTAAAGCTTCTCGTTATATTGACAAAAAGCTCGCTCCAAAGTGCGGGTCTAGCAGAAATACTGATAGGAGACTGGAAGGCAGCTGCTGGCTGAAGTGTCCTTTAGCAGCATTGATAATCAAACCCCTGGGCAAACTTTGAGAGGGAGCTCACAGCCTCCCCTCCCCTCCTTGTTCCTGGTAGTATTTCATCGGCCAGTTTGAGAACAGGCCGTGCCGTCTGGCAGGGCTGCAAGGGGAGGCAGAAGGTGCGGATGGGAGCCTGCTCCCAGACGCCTGCTCTACTGTGCAGCCTTCATTCCCATTCCCTTAGTTACTGAAGTGATTTTCCTGACTGTCACATCTGTAAATAATGTTGCTGGCGTATCTAGCTGGATGCAGAGTGGCGATGGATGGGGGAGGGCTGGCGCTGAGGGTGGCCGTAACAGCCCCTCTCCCCGACTCATACAATATTTATGCAGGGCTGGGAGTCGGCGGCACTGACCTCTGGGTCGTGCTGTTAAACAGCTCCCGCAGCCCCTGCATCCTAATTGCTGCACTTGTCCTTTGCTCTGGAGGATTCGCTGCTCCTTCTCTCCAGCGAAGCAAATACTAATGGCAGCTTGTGCTTGGAAGTGGGAGCGGTCTCTTCCCCACAAGGAAAAGACAAACTTGTTTTCCCTTGTGCATGTGTAATTTGCACAGAAACCTGTGCTCAGACCCTGTTACCCAACATGCCAGTCTCCCCAGTGCTGTCAGCATGAGAGCCCATGAAGCTGCTGTGCATGCAGTTTTGGGTTATGTATCATCAGAGGGCATGGGAAGGTGGTTTACCCCATGCCACTGGCTCTTTTTAAGATTTCTTCCCTTTAGTGGGGAGTGGGAAGAAGAAGCAATCTCAGAAGTCAGTTGAGAGAGCAGAACTGGATGATGTGGTGCCAGAGGAAGACAAGATGGTGCCAGGAAAGAAGAGGGGTTCACACAGGGTCACAAAACAAAATGGCATCTCTTTTTTTTTTGTAGATAAATGGTCTACTTCAGTGAGTAGAAAGAGAGGTGATGCAGAAGGCTGGAGACTCCGGAGTCTGTTTATGAGGGGCTCTTCCCCTTGCAAGTGGTATAGCCATGGCTGGAGGTGGAGACAGTCCTGGCAGACAGAGATTTTCAGCTGATTCAAGTGGTTCAAGAAAGCCCAAAAGACAAAACTTTTGATTCCTAGAGCTGCCATGGTTTTCCCCCATGCCTTTTGGCTGGGCTCAGTCCTGCTTGGGGCTTCATGTCAGGTGTCCGCAAGTCCAGTGACCTGACTGACCACCCACGTCCCTTACCCTGCCTTCCTGGGTTGGCAGGTCCCCTCTGTGACTGGAAAAGTGCTGTTTAGACTGGAGACTAATGGCCTTTAACTGACATGATTGTATTATGTTAAGCGTCTATAGGCTTTACCATTAGGCACTAAACAGTTTATGACTCATAGCAGAGAATCCCTTGTCCTGAAGAGTTTATACGCTAAATGGTCTTGACAGGCAAGGCAGGGAAGAGGCAAGGTTTCCTCCTGCCTGTTGGAGAGCAGGTCTAAGGAAGGACTGGGACAGGGCGTGTCCTCTCAGTTTAGAGCAGCACCTTGCTCTTAAGTTTTGCATGTTCAGGTTTCCTGGGGAGAGATGCTTCTACAATGGGGTTTGTGCAGTGGGAGGAGAATCATGTTTAATTTTAGCTTAGTTTTTGTGCATGTTTTGGTTTTGAGAGAGCTTAGACACGAAGTGTCATGGGTGCATCCGTTTCATCAGATCTATTCCCTTACTCAGTGCGTAATTACAGTGTTCTGCAGCAGGAGTCTGAATGCTCCCTCTTAAAGCAGCTAGTATGCAGAGAATAAGGCGATTACTAAATTAGTGTCTGTGTGAAAGACTTATTAAGAGACTGTAAAGACAGAGAAAGGACACACGCTCTGTGTAATCAGGCTCTGCTGGAGCATGATTCACAGAATAATTTAAATACAGATCTCTAATCCAACCACCTGTTCAAAGCAGAGCTAACTTCAAACTTAGATTGGGTTGCTTTGGGTCTTCTCTGGCTGAGTTTGAATGTCTCCAGGGGAGGAGATTTTACCACCAGTCTGTTCCAGTGCTTTATTACCTGCATGGTGAAGAGTTTTTCCTGATGACAAATTGGACGTTCACCTGCTGCAGCCTGTGGTCGTGATGCGTGACTTTCACTGAGAACACAGTATTCAATTTTGTACACTCTTCTTCATAAGATGCTGTATAATGTCGTGTTTAGTAAGCAGACAGACTATCACACCAAATTTATGTGTAAAAAATCTGGTTTTAAGGGTTTTTCATAGGGTCAGATTCCCAAGGCTGGGGAGGCGACCTCAGCCTTGGAGACTTTGCAGTTTCTCTTTTCTTCGAAGCCGTGTCATGCATTTTTGATGTCAAAGGGAAGTCCACCTAGTCATTCTCCATGTCTCACCAAAGGGATGGTGAGCACATTTGCTCTACCCCTCCACCAGTCTGGAGTAGTGTGAATCCTCTGCCTGCTGGGCTTCTAATCTCAGCTGAACCATGGAGCCAGCAAGCTCTGGTTTCCTGCATGGTAATTAAGTACTTATTTAAAAATCAAAAAGCTCAGTTCTGATCCTACTATCCCTGGCTGTTTACTAACTCCAGGTAGAGTTACTCTAGATTTACTCCCATATGCCTAGCAGCAGAATCAGGCCCAGTAAATAGGGCTATGAATCTTTTTAAGAGAAGCTGTTAAGAAGTAGCACACAGATTTATTGTAGCATCATGTGTGTGCAATTGTTGATGAACATCTTCTGTTGGAGGCTGAATACCTGCTGTGTTACAGCCTTGCTTTAATGTTGAGATAGCATCTCTGCCAGCATCTCGCTGACGCACAGACAGATACCCATAAAAGGGCCAGATCTCGCTCGGTGTTAAATGCCTTCATGTTTCATTAAGGTTGATGGCAGTGGAAGGCACACAGTGCTTTGCAGGACGAGCGAGTCACGACGAGCCACTTGCCCTATGTGCTTTTTGTGGCAGAATTATGTCCCTAGTGTATACATTGCCCTGGCTGCAGTCTGGGATAACACCCTTTTCCATTCACTGGCTAGCGGCTTGGAAAGCAGGGGTCTTGAGGTTCTCCCAAATTTCTTAGTACCCAGCAAAAATTTAGAGAATAGGGGTCACACTGTTACCATGTGATGGGTGTTCAGATAGTTCAGCCAATGCTGCTCTGAGTCCCAAGTATTAAGGCTTGAGGCTTGCCTTTTAGGCTTCCTAGGCAAGAATATGTCTGGTAGAGAGAGAGCACAGCTCTGTCCAAAATTGGCATCACAAAAAAAGAAAGAAGATCTGAAAGTGCCAGGTATTAGCCTTGCTGCTTTGCCTGTGTTTTTGGCCTCATTACACTAATCCAATTAAAGATTGATGGGAAAAGATAACGTACACTCCAGTGAAGGGGTTTGTGTAGCAACTGCTTTCCTTCCTGGGCATCTGGAGTGGCCTAAGTTGTGTTGTGCATCACCACACCTCCCCAGGCCCTGCAGACCCACTGGTGCCTCCATGTGCCGTGGTGTGTGCTCTTCTCCTGCATCGTGTCTCTCTTATTACTAATGGAGCATGGATGCATTTTAGCTGCTGGTCAGCCCTCATTAATATCCAGAGATGACAGGTTGACATTTGTAAAGAAGACTTGCATTGACCTTCATGTTGTGCATCGGTGCGGTTGCCACACAGTGCCCTGTGCTGGATGCTTCTTCCTGCGCTGCCTCAGGAATGCATTTGTGTTAGCAAAGGGACCGACTGCTCTGTAACCCTTTGCTGCTCTTGGGAATGCAGGCAGTGTGTCTGGATGTCTCTGCATCCCTCTGCCCATTCCAGGACTGTTCGCTGTAGAGCCTTCATCCATCCCAGTGAATGGGACTGGAGGATGTTGGGATTGCACTTGTGGCTCCTTGTTATTTGGGTACTGGGGCCTTAATGGAAGACAGCTTTATGCCAGTAGCAATGTCCCGTGTTCTTCCTTTTCCTGGCTCTTGTCTGGGGAAGCAGCAGAAGAAAAGGCTGTGCTGCCCAGGCATCCTGAGTGCTGTCAGTTGCGTGTCTCTCCCCCAGCCCACGCCATCCCGGCTTGAGGACTGCTGCAGCCTGCTCGACAATGACATTTATTAACAGAGGGGGCTTTGAAAAAAGGCAGGCTGCTCCTGCAAAGGCTTCTCACTGTAACTCTGTCTCCTCTCACCAGCCCATCTGAGACAATGGCTGCTGGTGTTGAAATTCATTAGTGTTACCTGACAGGCGATGGAGGCTTGCTCTGTCTGTTCCCACTTCTCTGCTCTCATGTCCCTGCTTCATGCATGCTGATATTTAAAGCTGATGTGTGGCTCATAGGCTTGTTGCACTGTGACAAGTTTGGGGGTGGTTGAGAGAACTGAGAGGGTGGAAGGAAGGCAAAGAGGGAGGGAGGTGGGACCTGTCTCAGGGTTTCTGTGAAAGCCCAGGGCTTTTCAGACCCTCTCCAGATGTACTGTCTTTCCAGAGCTACTGCTTGTGAATTTTAAGTACAGCCATGCAGGTGTGGTTTGTCCTGCACTGATGGGGGGCAGAGAGAGATGGCACTGTGTGTGCTTCGTGAGAGCGGGGTACAGTCAGCTGTCAAGGGCTTATCTGGTGGAAGGCAAGAGCAGGTGGGCTCCTCTGGCCCCTTGGCTGGTCTGTGAGGCTGAGAAGTATGTGAGTGGAGAGCCACTGGTCTGGTGGGGGGTTTGTCCTTCACTTTGGACAGAAGCCTCTTTGCACTGAATGTTAAAGTGACTCCAGCACTGAGGAGAAGACACCTCCCTGCCAAAGCCTTCAGTTACACAGGAAAGTTGCCCCAGTCTAATCCAAATTACTGGGATGAGGGAGTTGGGGTTTGGGGATTTTTTTGGAGGTGTATATCAGCATGCTTCAATTTTTGTAGGCTGCAGTGTGGCTTGGGCTGTTCTTTGTGCCTGGGCCACTTTACTGCATGCAGGTGCCATGACATTGCCCTGTCAGAGGCCTCTGGGTCTGGCACAGTGGTTTAAGCAGCCTGCAGCTGCCTCTTTGGGAGGATATGGATTTACCTAAACTGCTTTAAATTCCTAGCTTGGCCCTATTTCATGTAAGTTCAGGTTAAGTGCAGACAGATGCAGCTTTTCCTGTTATGGTGCCATTTCTCTGCTAAATCGTTTCAGGTGCCTTGACATAGGATGTTATTCCCTTGCTAGCTTGCACTGTTGGGAGAGGATACCTAAGCTTTCCTCTCGGCCAGGCAGACATCCCACTCTACATCAAAATAGAGCAGCACCTCTGAGCTGCTTTGTGCAGAGTGTTGACCAGCCTTGCTTTGTACAAAGG
Organism: Orthonyx spaldingii; assembly: GCA_013397795.1. Taxonomy (NCBI): domain Eukaryota; kingdom Metazoa; phylum Chordata; class Aves; order Passeriformes; family Orthonychidae; genus Orthonyx; species Orthonyx spaldingii. The sequence goes on along the minus strand of VZTJ01002332.1, from coordinate 183,417 downwards.
TGCCAGGCTGAGGTGGTTTGACAGCTCCTCTCTTTTACCATGGTGCTGTTGTGTGCTTCAGCATCCAAGCAGCTTCCTTCTTCAGTGAAGGATTTCCAGGGCAGGAGCCTGCCAGTCCTCTCCTTTGCACTTGGGTTGGCCAGGACACAATTAAAATGTTCTGCATCTCTTATAACACAAGGTCTCCAGGGAATGGATTTTTTTGGAAGGTTAAGATCAGGTCTGTAAGCCCCAAGATTTAATGTCCCTTTATCTTCCCATAGAGGAACTTGTTCTTTTAACTGCCTCTGTATCAATACACCCTGTGTGTAGCAAGTGGCCCAATTTCTTTGTCTCCTGACATCCTGAACCCAGAAGCAGATGGACGTTAACCAGCTCTGATTAGTTGGGAGAATCAAGCATTAATTTTTTATACACCAGAACCACCTGAGTGACGGAAATCAATTACAGCTGCCCCTCCCCCTTCCATATTAATGTGTTGGCTCTGAGCAGAGATGGAGGGACCTGTTGAAACGAGAAACCCCTATTTCTTCATTTGACCCTCTAGATAATTAGGGTTAAATTGATATGCTATCGCACTGGTGACACATTTTATCTGCCTCTGTTTGTACAAGAGGATACAATAGTGGAGGAAGGACCAATTTGTGCCCTGCTCTAGCTAACCAGACTGAGATAAAAGGTGTCACTAGTATGATAACGTTCTTGCCTCATGCTCCTTTATTGTTGCTCAATTTGCCTTTTTTTTTTTTTTTTTAATCCTGTTCTTTTTCTTTCAATACCCTTGGTCATATTTTAACTCCATGCCATCGCATAATGACGCCCTGCTAAATGTGTGTGGAGATAGGCAACTCTGGCTGACAGCCTTCCCTGATAACCGAATTCCAGCCCATCCATCACTAGGCTGCTCTGCTTAACTTAAGGAAAGTGATAACTAAAGCAAGGCCGTTTATCACCGCCGAGCTGTGCGCTTCTTGCCGCCTTGGAGAGAGCTGGCTTCAACAGCAGACACGCAGCCATGTCACCTCACCTCCTATTTGCATCCTGTTGATCTCCAGGCCCCATTTACCCTGCAGGGTGGTGAAGCAGTGCTGGATGGAAATTGGAGCCTGGGGTGGTGAAAGCTCTCTGAAAACGGTGCAGAGCTGCCACTGCTGACTATGGTCTGAGAAGGACTTAGGCTTACTTAGCTGGTGGAGGAGAGTGTGCTACCTGATGTCACTGGCTCTTCTGCCCAAAGGGGGTCTGCATTTTGGGAGCAGGCAGAGGTTATGTACTCCCATCTCTGCTTCTGGGGAGACAGAGCACCAGAGCTGCATCAGAGGCTGGAAAATCCCACAGCCATTTTCAAGTTTCTCTATATCAAATGCAGTCAGCGTTTGGCTGATGGGGTGGTTTTTGAAAGCCAGCTTCCTTCCCAAGGAGTGAGGGCTTCAGTGTTTGGGAAGCCAGTTAGACCTCATTCAAAAACTGGAAGGACCAAGGGATGTTGAATGCAGCAAAATGTGCCATCATTTCTCTTCTGCCTTACCTGAGAAAGGGTCGAATCCCCGAGCTCTCTGCTCAAGCAAAGCTGCCCTTAGTGAGCAAGTTTGGCTCTGGCAAGAGCAAGAAGCCATACTGAGCATAAGAGCTTATTTATCAAATAAGTGAATGATCAAGAGAGTGGTGGCTCTGATAAATAGCCATACTTCCTTACAGGCCATGGTACTTCTGTTCCCCAGGACAGCCACAGACATGCCTTATTCAGTCCAGCCTGGAAAAGATTATAGAGAAAGTCCTACCTGGTCACCAGGCTGAGGAGTGGCGGGTGACCACTGCAGGTGACAATCTTGGAGCTGGGGAAAAGATGTTGCAGGGGTGTTTTCCTTTCTGTAGCTTTCTGGAAACCTGGGTTCTGTGCAGCAAAAGCCCCTGGCACCCTGTGCCAGGAGTGCTGCATGTTCAGACTAAACCAGATCCATATAGCAATCCTTTGCTAATCCTTTCTCAGTGTCCATGTCCCCAGTGGTCTGGAGCCACCAGGACTGCATCTTCCAGCTCAGGGATAGACTTATGTTTTGGTCTGTGCTGCTGACAGCCCGCCCAGGTAATAACGTGAGTGTTGATCTCCTGGTGCTTGAAAAACTTGAAGCCCCTCTGCTGCCGACAAGAAATGAGGGGAGCACAAGCATGGAGGGGGAGGGGGAATGTCCTGAGGTCACACAGCTTCACAGGCAGTTTCTGGGGTTGTTACTTGTTTGCAAAAATGCGTCATTTATTTAGTTGACATATTTATTTGGAGCATTTATTTTCTCCAATTAAAGACCCACTGTCCAGCGCCCAGGGCACACTGCCATCAGTCTCAGGGTGAAAATAGAACCAGACTGTCCAGTTTGCTGGGCCTTTTGGTCCCACAGGGATGGCAGTGCTTTAGATGTCATTCATTGCACTGGGTGGTTTGCTGTCAATTCCTGTGGCTAACAAGAGCAATGCTGCACTCACTTCTTCTGGGCCCTATCCAGATGTTACATGAATTGGTAATTTTTCTTCTGACTGGAGCTAGGCTGAGACCTGTATTAATGAAAGCCTCTTGGGTTAGGAGGAGAAACTAATTTTCTGTAACATACCTTTTGCTAACTTCTGTCATCATCCTCTCTAGCTAAATGCGAGCAGTCTGAAGGAGGTTGAGCTAATCAAGTGCCTGTATTTAGACCAGTTGTTTCTTTTAGATGGTTCCTTTTCTTGTGATCTTTCTTGTTTTGGGCACCAGCAAAAACAGCTTTCCTGGAGAAAAAGCTTTCTCAGCATGCTGGTTGGGGCTGGTCGGGTCTGTTCAACTAAGGGATGTCATGGGCATCTGTGTAATGGCTGTAAAATGCATGGGCCAGGCTGCTCTTTGTGTGGCAGCTGTGCAATTGTGAGGAGTGACTCCAGGTGCTTTATTTCAGCGCGGTAGCATCAGATGAGCCGTGCCCAGGGATGGAACCGTGCTGTCAACTTGCGCTGCTTGCCCTACAAACCACAGTGGCCCTGCTCCTTGCAAGCTCATTCTTTTGACAGCCTTCCTGCTTTCAAAGAGCTTCCTCTGGACAGATTTATTCAAATGTGTTTGCATGACTTAGATTATTGGTCCTAAATCATCACATGTCTGTCTTCTCAGGACCAGGCATTTGAGTTTGGCACAGGAAGTCTATTCCTTTCTTAGCCTAAGCAGGGCAAAGGTGGTACACAGGTGGATCCCAGTGTGTGCTGGCTCTGTTGGCCACGTATTCCCAGGAGATTCCTCTGGATATGTTTCCCAGCTTCCTTCCTTTTCTTCACATAGGAGGAGTCACCAAGACCAGACTACTCTGGCACTGCACTACCCCGACTCTCACATTATCTGTGTTTCCTCCTTCATCTCCTTACTTAGGGAAATGTCTGGAGAGAGGTTTCCCTGTTCTCCAAAGGATTTGAAACTGGGCTGAGCACTCAGGTACTGTACGCCTGGGATGCTGATGGTGAACCTTGGGATGTTTACCTTGTATCCACTTCTCACCAGAGTTTGTTCCTGTATTTCAGTCTCAAGTCTGAAGTCTAGTCTGGACTATTCACTCTTTCCTCCTTGGATAGCAGGAGAAGGTTTTGCCCTGGACATGGTGGTCTGTGTTCGGATGTTTGAGCAGCTGATGCTGGCACTCTTCTTCCTCCTCTACAATCTCTTCCTACAACCCCCATGTGCCTGAGGAAGTTGGGAGATTCCCCACCCCTCTCTGTGTGCAAAAGCCAATTTCTGGGCTTGTGACTTTTAACATGCACGAACAGCTCTAATTTAGTCATTTATTTAGTTGACATATTTATTTGGGATGTTCCTTTGCTTCACTTAAAGATCCCGTGACCAGTGCCTGAGGCATGCTCAGCAGTATGTGAATGAACAAGATCCATCAATTACTCTTGATCAGATCAAAGTGGCCAGGAAAAACTCACATAACTCATGTCCCTGCACAGGCTTGGCCAGAGCCACAGGGTTTGCAACTCAGTGTTCCCTGGCTGAGGGGCACATCCTCGCTCCTCTGCAAACACACTGGGATTGGCACAGTGTGGGAGAAACAGCTTTCCTGAGGTGCTGCTGTCCCTTCTGGCAATCCACCTCCCTTACCAGTGCTGTTTTGTTTTGAGCCTTACTCCATCGGCTTGCTGTAGGAAGGGAGAGGATAAATATGTGTGCTCACCGCTCTGGCTGCTGTGCTCACATCCCTACTGAGACAGTGTTCAGCACCTTGTATCTTCAGAGTTGTGTCTGCTCTCTTCTTCCAAGCGCTTGCTTGGAAAACAGCCTCTGCTTTCTTAGCCCTATGGCGTTGCTATCCAAGAAATGAATGCTTTGGTGCCTCCTTCCCTCCTTCATGTCTCTTTTGATGTTTTAACCATAAAGGCCAAATGAAGAAGCACCAGGGCATGACAGGTGAATTGTCAGTCCTTCTGTCTGCCCTGTAAGCTGCTGGCAGAGCAGGATAGTTTTGCAGGGATTTCTGATCAGTTTGCTTAGCCAAGGACAGCCTGGATACTCCAGTTGTTTGTGTGTTAGCCAGTGTGCAGAAGAGCTGAGTGCTGCACTTGTACACAACTGCTGTTCAAAATGTTTAGTCTAAGAGGTTTCAGCAGCCTGGATGTGACTGGATGTGTATAAGTCTTAAGCCAAGCTGTACTCTCATGAGATTTTTTTGCCAAGAGCTATGGTGTTTCTGATGTGCAGCATGATGTTGCAGCAGACTTGAGGTCTTTTCCATCTCTGAACAAAATGCACTTAAGAAAACAGAGTTTGTGTTGTCAAGACACTGATTGAATCAAACTTGCTCTCTCTTCTCTCTTACAGGTTACCAGGACAATGCCAGTACTTAGGGCTGCCGGTTGCTGATTACTTCAAACAGTGGATTAATCTGAAAAAGGTACTTCTGTGGAAACTGCCATGGTCCCTGTCTCCCTCCTCCCCTTGTCCTTCACTTTTCCCCTTTAAGGAGGTATCTAATAACTACTGCTGTTTTGCATTGAAATGAGTTATTTTCTCAGAAACTGGGCTGAGCGAGTCCTCCAGCTCCCTATTGTGTCTCCTCTAATAGAGTCTTACTATACTTGATGGGATGTGTTCTGCAGCTGGGGAGAATCCCATTGTGGCAGGCACAGTGCAATGTCTCTGCATAATATTGGGACACTGTGAGACCCCTTTTCAGTGAAGGTTGTGTTGTTACCAATACTGCTGACTGTGTTTTGTTTTGCAGCCATGTAAGGCTCCTAGGAGCATGGTTCCTGTCAGATGAAATTCCGGTTAATAAATGTGGAAATACTCCAGTATAAAAATCAGCACTTCTCTTTGTGGCTTGGGGAAAGGGAGCTGTCTCAGCAGCACGTCCACCTAAGAGATCAGTGATCACTTTGCTAAGCCAAATACCTTGGACTCAGTCTGGTGCCTTGTCTTTTGCTCCACGCCTTCACTGGGTGGTTAAGGAGCAACATGCTGTGCATCCACAAGGATTCCTGGCACAGCTGCTTCATCTGCACAGAAAACATGGTGATGCCATAAGCCACAAACGAAAGAGGGAAGAAAAGAACAAGTGTGATTACAAGCAGTAGCAGGGTGAGGGAGGAGGCACTGCAGTCTGTGCACAAGAGAAATTGGGGTGGGTCTCCTGGTTAAACATTTAGATGAGTAAGATTCCCTTCCCCCATCCAATTTAGTGCTTTATTTGTGTTTCTATGCCTTTTCTTGGTAATTAGGGGTCTCAGTATGCAGAATTTGCTTATAAACAGCTCGTTGTTCTTGTGGGCTTTTCTTTTGTTCTTTTATTTATTTATTGTTTTAAATGGAAGTGTGAGTGACAGGCTGAGCGGCTGCAGAAGGACAATTTGCATGATCTGTTCCATCAAATAGGGTAGAACATGAACTTAACAAGGGATGCTGGCAGCACGTTCCTGGCTGAACTTGTCAAGGGGTCTTGTATTTCCCTCCTGTCAGAGCAAATCTTTTGGCTGATTGCTGGTCCTTGGTAAATGAAATCTGAAAGCACATTGGGGCATTCTGCAGTTCAGTGACCATTAATGATCGCCATTTGAAGTTCACTAAACTTCCGGTGAATGGATAGCAGCTATATAACCAGCAGGTTGATGGCTGCAGAATAATAATACTCAAGAAAAAAAAAAAAAATCCCTGCGTACTGTGATGTTTGCTAAGAAGCAGGTTGATCCAGCCATGCTCCTCCTCTGGGCCTCAGGATGAATGACTTATGGCTCTTTCATGTAGTTCAAGGCTCCTGGATTTAGTGTGTTAGGAGCTGGGATTCGTCATTATGTAGATGTCCAGGCAGGTATGTCTTCTTCAAGATGAGCGTTCATGTATTGCATGTCAGCAAATACTGTGATACTAAACTGAGGGCTGCTGAGCGTCCATGAAGTCCCAGAGCTAAAGGCAGGAGCAGGAGGGAAGTTGTTGCAGTGAAATATTCCCCTACCCAGCTCCCTGAAAGGGTCACATGTTGAGCATGTAGGATGGGGGCACGTGGGTTGGGTTGTCCTCTTCTGCAGATGTGTTACTTGGAAAGTAAAGCTTCACCTTCCTTCAGATCGTGCAGGAAAGGGAATGTGAGAGAGAAATGTTGATCTTCTTCCAACCCCTCTAGTCCCTTAAAAACAATGAAGTTTTTCTGACAGTTTAATACCTGACACCCTCTGACACAGAGTGGTTCCAGGGATCCTGTGTCCCCCTGGGAAGTGACCCATGTTGCAGAGGAGAGCATGGACCTCTCCTGTCCTGTGGCTAAGAGCTGCTTCTCCTGGGACTTGCTGTCATCCTGGAGCGGTGATCTTTCTGTGCCACACTCTGCTTTCCAGTGCTTGTGGGGCAACTGCCTGTGTGTTTTCAGGAGACAGGATTTCCAGCCTAGATAAGTAATTCTGTCCAAGCAGATGGTCCCAGTGGAGACAGTCTCTATTGAATGAGCTCCCAGTGTGAGACAGATAAGAGTGGCCAGGTAACTCGCCCCCACCCAGCTCTTCCCTGCATAGCTCAGGTGGCCCCTTTTCCCCTCCCTCTGGCATGTTCCTGACTTAGAAATACCTCCTAGGCTGAGTCTGTCTCTGACCTGATCCATGAAGTAAGTGAAGGTGTTGGGGAATGGTGGGGTGTGGAGTGTGAAACTGATGATTTCTAGGTCATGGATAATGCAGAGACTTGAATGTTTCAGATGTCAAGAAAACAGGCACATGTGACAGAGAGCAGTTTCCTGCAGGATGGCCCCACCTGCATCTGCTGTACCTCCTTTGAGTCTTTGCTTATGAGCAGTGACAACCAAGAGGACCTTTCTGAACTAGGGAGCTCCTGCTGCAACTATCAGGCAATGCTGAAGTAGGATTACACACAGACAAGTTTGTGTGCCTATGTGTAGTGCAGTAGCAACAAAATATGTTTCGGGTTCCCTCTGCCCATGCACACACAGCTTCAGGTCCTCTTTGTGTCTGTTTTGTATCATTTTAAGAAACAACCCTTTTCTGGACTCCATCTGCCAGAGCATGGGGTGCTCCAGAGCTCAGCAGATCTTCTTCCCGCAGTGGTGAAAGAGTCTTTCTCAGAGTTCCTTTGCCAATAAACTTCCCTCTCCACTGCTGTGCTGCAGGAGCAATTGAGGTGAGAACCCTGTGCCTGCAGGCAGCTTTCACAATTTCCAAGACCTGCCTCTTGGGCAAGCTGGAGACAGGAATTGCCCCCAGTAGGTTCCATGCTTGCTTTGCCTCAGGCAAACCTTGTTGGATTGATGTGGTCATTCAGGTGGTGGTTATCTCCACATTTGACTGCTGCAATGGTGGCCACAGTGTCTTGGGATCTGTAAAAAAGCCTTCTGTGGAGGAAAGGGGGGG